>PDGT01000021.1:2519118-2771430 GCA_003671415.1 Megathymus violae
TCACGAACTTGCACAGCACGTAGCATAAGCAACAAAATGGCCGATCGCAGGTTGACCAGCGTGAGGCGATGCGTCGTTTTTCGTAAACTTGCCGTGTCGAATGTGACCGGTGTCACCGCTGTCGCTTCAGTTCACTTGTAGAATATTAACTATGGCTCGCCGTCGAAATGTCGATGTGGCTCCCCAACCAACTCTTGACAATGTTGTATAGCAGATTTTCATAGGGATGTCCTGATGTTATTGCCTTCAATGCTGATTTTTTTATCGCAGCATCAATAGGGATCTTGCGTATTACTTGATCGTACTCACGGTTGCTTCCGTATCGATCTTAACTGAAGGCTCGCTGGACCATGTGCGTAACGTTGCTTGTATTTGCACTGGTATTAATATTGCAGTTAAGACGGGAGTAAAGTAAATACCTTTTTATGGAACACGTAACAAAATCTGGTTTATTGCTTGATAGGTTTACAGAGGGCACACTTGAATAAAAATGATATTTAAATAATGGGCACGTCCGAACCGTATCAAGATGTAATTGGAAGGGGACGTTAAAGACAAAAAAAGTTTGACCGGAGTGACTGGATCAGTTGAACGATACAATTCAGTTATGCTCCATTAAAATACATAATGTTGCCATATTAAAAGCCAACAAGTTCGTGACAATTGCTTCGATGTCACCGCTAAATAAGCCCAACTTCTTTTAAACACGGTCTGCGACATATGTCTCTCGTCGCTGTGTTTTTCATGATATTTAGTATGTTTGAAGTTATACTTCATTTGGGACGTTTGAAAAACATTTTGAATGTAAATTTCTACGATGCGCGCGCATACCGTAACCTAAAAATGACACCACAAGTTAGCTAGTAATTCTTACAAGCGTAGAAGGCTGGCACGCCAGATAAAAGTTTTGCAGTTATTTTTGTTCCGTTACGATAAAGAATATACTTTTTAATGCCAGTTGTTTTTGGTTATTTTTATTGTTATTGCAAGCTGTTTCCCTTTCTAAGAAAATTTTAAATTTGAATTATGACTTGCAATCACTTCGAAGCAAAATAGCGTCAAAAGATCTGCGCTAAAGAAAGCTTGATAGTTAGTCCCACTTAGATATAGGCATATGCCAATAAGAAATCGCAATCAATCAAGACGCAGGATCAAACATTCGCTTATTAAATCGTAGTACCTACTATTTTTACATTATATACTAACAAATATGTTAAAAACATTTCACTGTTGATTCTTTGACGATGAGGCAAGTTAAGATAACTCATGTTGGATGGTACAAAACATTGCGATTATGAGGAAACTCTAACGTTGAGAACTTTTATTTTGTTCATTGGCATAAACTCGTTAGAAAGTTTAGCTTGAATCAAGATCTTGGGTCACTCCTGTTTTTGGAAAAAAAAATATATAAACACAATGATACACAAAAATCTGTTTAGTATAATTAGGCACAACAAATATACGCTTATACATATGGTTATAGTATGTTATTACAGCCAGACTGTTTTTCTTATTGGCGCGTTCGTACGGGCTCAGGTATTGTCGTTTGCACGTGATCTCTCGAGGGAATGTGAACTCATTAACGTGAATTAGCGCGCAAATTAACTTTTTCATGTACGTTCTAGAAGAGTCTGATCTCTGGAACACATGAGGCTAAGATAAAACAGCTTTACTGGCAAAGATATTATTTATAAAGAAAATGTAAGGACTACTTTTAAAGAAAATTTATAAGTATTTATAGGATATTTACTTGTTACTAGTGACGTCAACTGTTGTTGTCCATTATATTTTTATGCTAAAACATAAATTCACGTATTATTATATTTTATTAATTAATTTATAAAGGCATATAGAAGGAAATAGAATTAATCAAGAACAAGAGTTGTCTATGTTTCTAATATGAAATTCTAACTTCATAAAGACGACAAACTTCAGCTATAATGTAATGTAAAATCTAAAGCAGAACAATTATATTGTGTCAGATGAAAGGCCCTTGATTTAATCTCAAGAGAAGGATTGGGGAAGGCTGATATAATGCTGAACTAAATGAAGCGGACATCTCGCCCCATTCTCCTTATCCCGCCCCCAGTGCTGCCATCTGTCCACCCGCTTCCAGATTAATCTTCTACATGCCTCAATGTCATCTGCCGTTGCAAATGACGCAAAAAATAATGATAAATATGGGGGAAATGCGCATTTTCTCGTTTGAAAAAACCGTTCATTACGCCCGGAGTCGTTGTTTCAAACTGTAGTTTAGTACGCATATTTAAGGCGCGAACATTTTTCATAATTAACGACATGATACTTTTTATTTTCCTCGCGTGTGATATTTATGAAAAGAATGTGCTCTTTGAAACGTCAAAGGAGTGCGTCATAGGCTGAAACTGTTTATTATTTTTTATATCGTTATGCGTAGTGTATTTATGTTGAACTGGTATCCTCTGTATATTTTCTAAAGCTGACATAATCATTATCTACATAATCACATACAGACATAATGGATGGATTCATAAACAGATAAAATACCAAAATCTGACACTCTCCTTATGAGTATCACAATATTATTTCAAGTACTTATCCAAGAAATTCTTTGATATTATAGCAATTTGTTCTCTTAATAATTACTTTCAAGCCGGAGCAGCGTATTTAATTATAACAATTAATAATTATTTCTCAATAAATGTAACGAGTGGGTTGGAGAACGCTAATATCCGTAATATTTCATGAAGCTCCCAATAAGGAAGATGCCGAAACAGAAATGAGCGTGAGCTATTCTGTCGAAGAATTACACTCATATCATGATTGGCGAGAAGCGATTAACTAAGTGAACTATAATCTAAATAAATGGCAACCATATCCCACATGTATGAAAAATTATTATTTGTTTTTTTTTTTATTCATAATTGATAAGGCTGGCATGAAATATTTTTTTACAGAATCAACTGGAATAATTGGAAATTTGCATGGTATTTTTAACGGAATTCAGAACCTCGTTTTTTGGATAAGTTCTGTGTTTGTATTATTTTATGTGTGTATAACCATAACTGCGTCGTACGTGAACTGATTTTAATAATTTTTAGTTGTATACAAGATGGCTCCCACTTAGTCTTCTATAATTATGGTGAAGATCTAAGGTCTACCTAATATATACATGAATAAACTACCAAAGACCTTAAACAAAATCTTTTATAAAGCAAACTGAACAAAACAGTTACTGTTTTCGGTAATGATAATTATTGTAGAACCAGTGTATCATTGACCATTTCAAAGTCTGATAACATCTTAGAAATACAAATGCTACTCCTCAACAGATTATAATAATCAACCCATGGTTTTGAATCGTTTGCTTTTGTTACAGGTTACATTGCAAAGCCGTTATAGAAGTATTTGCGTGTAAAAGTTCATCTCGTGATGCTGAAATGATGACGAAAGCAACATCACTCCTTAATGATTAGGACTTTAGGGGATAACACTGAGATTAGTCGACAGAAACTAAATAGTAGTGTCTTAAGCAGACACGACGCTTATAATTTAGCGCGTGATCTGCTCAACCTGTTACATAATATCATTTCGTATTACCGTAATTATTACTAAGTATTTTTACACTAAAAATGTGAAAGATTAAAAAAAAAAACTTAAAAACTAGGTACACTATACATTTTCCAAAACAAATCTACAAAATTGTACTAAGAAACAAAAATAAATTAAAATAGAAGTGCAACATACCGAAATATTTGAAGTCGGTGCCGATCCCGTAACACAACAATACCTACTTATCGATTTAAACACCTTAATTAATAACGGCATATAATATTAGTGAAATATTGCGATATAGCAGAAATGTATATAGCGCATCTACCAATTATCTCTTTGGCTTGACATTAATTTCAAACATTTCAATATGTAGCGTATATAACAATTAAATGTTTTATTGCTTTTTAGAATAATTCTGTAGTTTTTTTTTTTGAAAATTGTTTTCTTTAAACCGTAAATGGTTCAAAAATATCTTCATTTCTCTAGTCAATAGATTGATTGACAGTTCTGTTCGATGAAATATTCGGTTGGGTACATCCCCTCTCGATGAACTGACTGACACACAACGCATAGGCCGAACGACCGGAGATAGAGCCATGTTATAAAATAAAGGTACTTAATCTTTTTTGCTAAACGCACTTCTCATTTTCTTCATTAGTAAATTGTACCCTTGTACAGCCGCGTCGAGTCGTTATTATGTTTGGAAGTTATATCTATATAGGATTCTAAATAAGTCACAATCTGTTTTGGTTATTAACTACTGCATACAATGAGGAGGCTACAATGATTTCATTACGAGGTAATATGTGTAATAAATGATATATGGTAGACACATCAGAGCTTAGATTCACCGTGCTGCCTAAGTGCGTATTGATGCAAGAGCTAACGCAAAACCCAAGCCACTAGTGTAAAAAAAAATATATGAAATCTGGTACTAATAGATAATGTATAACGTATACACGGTATATATTATAACTCCAGGTAAGTAATGACAACAATTTAATTTGCAAATAAACATGTCATGGACGGACTTTGTTCTGCTATTTACATAACTATGATGAAGTTCGATTTTGAAATATATAATTTATTCATATTCAGAAATACATAATTTATTCATATTCAGAAATACGTAATTTATTCATATTCAGAAATACATATTTTATTAATAACTTGGCTATAACGCTAACTTTAGTATTAACTATCGCGTCCACAAAATACATATGTATATTAAGCCGATATAAGGTAAATAGTTTAAGTAGTTCAGAAATTATACCATAAGCCGTTCAGAAATTAATCATATTATTTTAAATCGTTGTTATCGTTTACCACTTTTTATTGTCAGTGAGACGAGTACTTAAGTCTACCTCGTAATTCCTCGGTCCGGATCGACATTCGCACAGATTTGAATCAACGCCAGACCAATATCCAGTGAAGCGACAAATCAGCACTTCGATATTGCCTCCATTTGGGCATCCACCTCAATATATGGAAAATTAGATTTTTCATTGCGACGCCAGACCTCGCACTCTGCAACCGCCGCGGATAATAATAAAAATAACGTTAACACGAATATTTGAACGTTATGGCGAACACTTTTCTTTTCTACATACAAATACTACTGGTCTTAACTTGAAACTACCGACATACGACAAATATCACTTTATTTGTCCATCTAAAATAATGGACATTTAGTACAGTGAATATATGTAAAAAAAGTCTGTTAATAAACGGGTTTATCGATTTTTTCTTCGCTGGTTTTAGTGTTGCGGACGTCGTGCACTTGCCATCAAATGGCAAATCTTTGGCGGCTTTTATATAAAGATTTATACGGATATAAAATAATTTGCGTTTACGGAATAAATAACAACCACAATATAATTACAAAATTTATGACAACGCTGCGTAGAGGCGGTTATATAGTATTAGTATTAGCATTAACTTTCGCATTCGCATTAATCATGTAATAACATTTTCTAGTTGTTTCTAGAAAGAGGGTGGTAAAGACAGGCAGGTAAGAGACCCTACCGGACGAGTACTGCCTTAATTAAGCTGAGTGATACAGAGGAATCGTTCGCCATAGCGCAGTCCGTTGTTCAACAAAATGCACCACGAGCACACACACAAACAAAGACACACACACACACACACACATAAAACATTTTATTTTAAATATTGTATAGTAAATACCCAGAATGTCATATCTTGGATTAATAAAATAATTAAATTATGTTATAAGATTGAAAATTAAAATTTTCGTATCAAATATAGGCATTATCTTTCTTTTTCTCTCCCTCTCAGACACTTGTAGAAATTTATAACAATAATATAAATAAGAAAGAGTTTCATTACTTTTCTCACGGCTCTGTTACATGTCATATACATATTTGAATATTATGCCAAATAGGAAAAATATTAGTCACAACGAATACTTCCCTATATAACAGTGTGTGAAGAGGATCCCTCCATACCAGAATCACTAGAGAATCACGTATATTCATTAAATGAATAAAAAATATCGCCTGCCAAGAGTCCGTCGGAAATTTATACGCGGAATGGAAATAAGAAAGGTATTGGCAATCTGTAAATAGATTAATGTTACATATAGTATATAATAGTAATGTTACATTCGGTCAGTACTCAAAAAGATCCGATACTTATCCATTTCGATATTCTTATTATTCTATTTATTTCGTGCAAACAAACTTTACTTTACTATAATATTACTTACTTTGTTATAATTTTATTCATATTTTCGTACATAAAGATTTGTTAAAACGACCTTAAGTGAGGATTGTATATCTATCTGATCGCAGTAACTTAAATCTTAGTCCAAATATACTTGAAGATAATTAACTTCATAATTATCGAGAGCCTTTTCAAAACAATCCGATTAATACTTCGGATTGTTAAAATTTGACCACGACAAGGGCACACACTATAGTTTCAATAAAGACAGAAGTCGGAAGGCAGTAGCATAAACACAAGCAGATACAAACAATCACTCATTACTCTGATGGTACCCATCACGCCTACGGCTACAGCGCAATTGAGCCCACGCGCACGCCACGGCACCTCGACACCAGGAATTTGTCAAGTAATACAATTTTTGAATTACGGAATGTGTCTTTAATACGTAATTCTCCCTAGTCTGTGCTTCATAAACGTGTGTATCAACGTGACATAACACAAATACTTTACTTTCGATATCTCGTATAAAAAGAATGATCATTTTTTAGGAGCACCTTCTCGGTATTGAAACAAAAGTATCGAGTTATTATTTTTACTCACTCGTATCGAATCTCTCCATACCTGTAACTTAGATTCTTCTGAAAACCTATCTACATAGCGCAAGGCTTCCATTTGGTGTATAAGTTAATATTTTAGATATAATTCTTAATTACACCAATTTATTAATCTAATAAATAAAATATATTTAAAATACGCCATGGATTTCAATGAAATACTTAATGGACCCTTGAGTTTTAATGACTGAATGAAGCCTAGTAAAAGATATAATAGACTGTCATGTATAATTAATGTACTATTGTTGTATGAAGCTACACAAGAAAAAAATCGCCCTACAAGTGCAAAATTCATTTTTGTGTCTCGTAACTCAATCGGGAGCAAATGGCTCTTGCCGCGGCATCGCGTTACAAGGCGACAGCGGACGTCCATTTCCCGCGCCCTAACTCAATCACAGTACACAGAACAGACAGCAAAAAGAAAGGGCTTAATTATGGGTTTATTAGTGAGCATCGATAATCACTATTATGCTGTAAAGATATTAACCATTTTTGTCTCATCCTGCAACATTTAAATTTAAGTAGATCATCTTCATACGTGCAATGTTAAAATGATAAGATCAAAATGTTTTCTGTGTATTAATCAATTTTATCTTTCACGTGTATACTTATGGAGGTATATAGATTTGGCATAATTAACGCATATCATCCACGACCTTGTATAGAAAATACGTGATAATAACCCATGTTTAAGTTACTTTTACACTAAGCTACTTCCCTAGTGTCACATAAATTATTCAAATATAGCTCTTTTGGTCTCTGTAGCTAAAAATTAATGGTATGTTACATACTATATTTTTCAAATTTCAAACACAGTACTCTTGAAATTAAATGTTATTATCCTAATGTTCTAGTCTTTCCCCTTCTGAAATATGAAGATATAATGTACTTGCTCTTCAGACAGGTCTAATTGATTTACGCTCTATCATCTCAAGACTCCCCTCGCGGCCTCTACAGTACGTGACCGAGCGGTTCTCTTACGACTCTCTGACAAACTTGGCTGCTGTTTTCCTTCCGCTTTGTTCTCGAGTGCCCTCCTCTCGGGTATATTGCCGGCTTGTTTACACGTGTTGTGTGATGCTCGAGGGGCCACATTGTTGCTCTGTTTACCTGCCCGCTCACTACTCCCTATTGTTTTCCCGATAGGCTGACAGGCGTCGATGTAAATAATTATGCTCATACGATATCCAAGTAAAGTTTATGCGACTTTTTTCAGAATATGCATCATGTACATTATATTATATTGATGAATGTCTTATAGCTGGTATGTCCTATAATTTATCAGCTTTTTACATCGTGACTCTTACTTTATATGTATATTTTATGAACTATCTTTGGTAGTTTCGCAGAGCTTATTTGAAAAAAAAGCCCTACAAATCGATAACACTGCCTATTTTGTATTATCTTTAATATATTCTTATACAATCCAAATATATGAATTGTATTAATACATGATCAGGTAAACTTACTTTGATTTTTTAATGTTCTGCAATATCCACTCAACTTGAGGAGTTTTGTCAACGATAAACTTCTGAGTTACACTTAGGTATTATATTGGACGTTTTATGACGAATTCATAGCTTGCGGCTTGTCTACTCTCATCACATTTTCAGTTTATTACCTACTTACCGATATACTGTCACTTTGCTCCACTTTGCTACGGCAGTTACTTTAAGAGCTCCTTCAAGAAAAATTTCAATATACGTTAAAACGGAGAGTTTAATTCGACAGTTACGAACACATAATGGCTTTCTTTTTTCAGGTTTTAAAAAGAAAATTAGTGATGCCTTTGGTATTACTAATGTTCGTGGGCGACGGTGACCACTTATCAGCAGGTGGCTCGTCAACTCGTTTTTCAACTGTTTACATAAAAAAGATTAAAACTAATAGAAACCACCGGTGATCGTTAAATATATCCAGGATTTTGATAAAGATTTTATCGGCTTATGTTGGTTTTTACATTAACATAGGAAAATAGTAAGGATTTATGATGAGTTATAATAATTTACGATACGAATTTAACCTGTATTCCCCTTGGAAACCTTATATATTTAAAAAAATATATTGAATTATCTAGTTGGTTATGCTTGGTAATCTGAAGAAGTGGACGCACAGAAAGACACTCAAAAGCATACTGAACGCAATTTAAAATACAATATGCACAGAAGTGTAAGTGAACCTTCTTTAGGTACAATTGGGAATATGTAAGTCGACAATACATTTCTACAATTTAAACTCATAGAACTTTTTAATATTCTAAGTAAAGAAAGACGATAAATATATTTGTTGCAATTAAAATGCTGAAATAAAAAGCTTAATGTCTATTTTTAATGTGATAATTTAAATTTTAGAACTATTACAACGCACGATGTTAACATTCCCACCAATCTTAAAGCGACATCATACGCTTTTAAAGGCCAATGGTTCTGGAAAGGTCGTCGAGCGAATTTAACCAGACTAATAGTACTCGCGCCGTGGAGCATTTGGTGGCAGGTAAGTAAAGAAACGTAAATCAATAACATCTTACACTGGAGATTGATAAAGATTAGCGATGTTTTCACTAATTTTATTCCTACCATCAAACAATCAATCAAGCTGAATAATACTAACACAAAAAACTATCGTGAGGAAATGCATCAAAAAAGGAAATAAATAATAATAATAAACTATTACTCACACCGCTGCATTAGGATTCCCTGTGTTGCGGGTAACACAGACATATGACGACCCCATAGCCTAGTTGGTAGTGACCCTGCCTGCAGAGCGAGGGGTCCCGGGTTCGATTCCCAGCCGGGGTATACATTTACGTGACAGGCAAATGTTTGTACTCGGATCAGGGGTGTTTGTGATGTGATATTTGTGTATGTCCATACCAAACGCAACAGAAGAAATCCTAGTGCGGTGGTGTGAGTGTATAAACGTTTATTTATTTGTATACATTTTAAACATGACAAACAACCATTTTCCCGTGAACAACCATTTAACCGTCACCTATATATCTACCACGGCATGGAACGGAATCTATGAGCGCTCGCACGGCAGGCAGAGTCACCATCAATTGGGCTGCGGGATCATCATAAATAAGTTTTCTCAAAAATAAAATCTCTAAATTTCCTAAAATATTCGCTTTCACCGAAACTAATTTAAATCTATACGCACTTTAAAAAAACATTTTAAGCCATTAGAGGCGAGTACAGGATTTAATCGTACTGAAGAACAACGTTCAAACCAATAAGCAATCACTTCTTCAGCGCAGCGAATCTCAATACTAGAACCATCAGTATGTCTGGTCCTCAGGTCGAAGGAAGAACTATAATACCTTGTTACCCTAGAGATGTTTTCAAGTAAAGATTGAATATAACTCTCATCTAATAAGCATGAACTGATTTTATAAGAAAAGTATCGATCCAAAGTTTTAAGACCGAGGCGTAGATTCAAATTTCATTTATGCCATGAGAGGTCTGTATATCACTTCCCTATTCTGCTTTTGCATTTTCTTTTCTATGAGCGCTTCACTTGCTTCTACTTCAATTGTCTTTGGAATACAACGCTTTTATTTAACTAAAAATAAAGTAATAATAAACGGTATATAATGCTTAGGGTTTTTTAACATATAAATCTATTAATTAAAAAATAATTGAAAGTATTCAGTTATATGATAATATAACTATTAAAATATATTTTGTATCGAATATTTCTTTTACTTGAAAAACTTTACTTTTTTCTATTTCAGACCTTAGTAATTTTGAGTGTTATATTCAAGTACGTATGTCACTTTTTGCTCGCCTACTATTTGGACAGCAGCTGGGACTATCTTGAGATCATAATCATATTAGGCGAAGCAATCTTCGTATGTGATCTATTCATTCATATGCTTCACTCGTTTTGGCCTATTCTTCGGTTTCATATACGGATTTACAGACGAAGTTACACCTTCATGATTTATGACACCATTACATTGATACCTTTTACTATTGTGTGTGAGTATTTTTACTTTCACGTTGACATTAGCAATCCATACTCTTCAGAAGCCTTATTGATGGCTGTTGTTTATACGAAGCTTTCAATAATAATGTTCTACTTTGTACCTGTTTTAGTTGTTAGTATTGTATTGTGTTAGTATATATAGAAATACTGAATGTTAATAAAATACATATATTGTACAATATTTGTACTTAAGTAATAATAATGTGTTCTGACAGAATTTTTGAACCGCCTATGTTCTCAAATTGTTACCAGGAAAAAGAAACGGGTGCATTTCACTTATCAGTAATAGAGAAAAGCACTAAGCAACGCTACATTTTTATTGAGATTTAAATACAAAGAACCATCCAAATCTCTTTCCTTAGAATATTTCAACCTTTTTAGTAGATTTAAAACAAAAAATATTTCCTACAAATCGTGTCCTGATAATTACGAAAACAAAAAATAAATCAGTTAAATAAGTTTAGCCGTTTTCAAGTAATAAAGTTATATGCACATGCGGCAGTCGAGTCAAAGATCTGACATGCAATGAATTGAGGTGAATCTCATGTTAACTGGCAACTGCAACCCAAGGACATCTGTGATCAAGCCCGAATTGACACTTCAGTTTTACTTCACTAACAAATTTACTATTTCTGAGGACTGCAAGAGAACGCTTGGCTAAACTTTGAAAACACTCGTTTATTAAGACCGATAATTTTTGTTTCCGAAATTAACACCGATATAAAATATATAATTTATGAAAATAAACATAATACCGTGTCTATAATGTGTGTAATTATTGCTTAAATATAGTACAGCAAATGTTTTAAATTTTATTTTATGAAAATTTAATGCTATGTAAAAATTAAATCATAAACACCTTAATTAATTTCTTTATTTCAGTTAAATATCAAAAATCTTACAAGGAATTCTTATTATTAGGTAGATGGCTTGGAATTATCCGAATTTACAGAATATTTGGCTACTTTCAACTTTTAAATATAATGGTGAGAGCTATTTATATTTAGTTACAAAATAGATTTTATTATTTTTACGCTGAATCCACTATATTTTTCAAAAGGAATACCATGATCGCCCAATAGAATAACTTAAAACGCATTTTTAGATTAATTACGGATATAAAATTTTAAACAACGTTTATCATTATCATAGAGTTTATCATTTAGCAGTTTTCTCTTTACGTGTAAAAATAAAACACATGTGTTTTGCATATCAGAAATAGTTTAGTCTTACAGCCTCTTACATTTTCAAATCTCTAACATTAGATAATAATGATATCGTTGGGAGTAAAACAAACTTGGAATTATGTCATCTTTACGCGTTAAATTATACCTTCGTCAAATACATCCTTGAGGCTAACCACCAGTACAAATATTTATAACATATACATCGAGTAATAGAGAAATCTTTCACAGTGTTTATATAATAACTGTTAAATATAATTTGCATACATTTGAATTACATATAAAAAGTGATACCGTGTAAATATGAACAAAAAATATTTATTAATGTAATACTAATTGCTTATAAAGGCTTTGTACGCATATAAAATGTGGATAAAAGCAAATCCAAAGTTAATAACGTATTCTACAAAGAAGGAAATCGTTGCGGAAAATCGACACGTATAAAATAGAAAGTCGCCGGGAAAATGAATTTCGGGATGAAAAAATGTTAGAATATTTTTTTATAAAAAATACATGCGAATTGGGATTAATACTGATTATCCACACACCATATTCTTGTTTTGTAAAGAAAATGTTACATTATCCTTTTTCTATTACGTGAGTAATGGTGTATTATAATATACTATACATTATAGTGAATAACATATTAATTATAAAAGCTACCTTCCACATTCGTAGTTTCGAACTCGATCGATACAGAGATTCATAAAGCGATCGACCATAATGTTTAATATAAGCAGTCCTATAGTTTCACGTAAAAAATAGTACATAACGTTATACATATATGTATAACGTATTCTTACACAAATTTCAGATGCATACTTCTCGAATGAAACTCTACGTTCTAGAACATTTAATAACGATAGTTCTAATTCTTCACGGCAGTACATGTTTATGGTTTAACTTCAATAAATCGCTTGTTACTGACATGAAGAAATGGTACTCACTGGGATATCCATCTCACGTCAACTTGCAAAAACTACAGTTTGATAAGTCAGTTTGTATTATAATTATTTGATGATAAGTATCTTAGTAATAACGTACTTAGTGCTGGCGTTCAGTTACGTAACAGAATTGAGCTGTAAGGACGTGTGGAACTCCATTTTCAGTTCAAACCAATCTCCCCTGTTCGTAGTCGCCCGGGCGTACTGAACGACGGACACGACTTTGGCGTCAGGCTATTCCTGTTTATGCTCGCTAGGTACAGAGCCACGCATTCTAATAATTGCGGTACTCGGTATAACGGTTGGGTTAATCACCTGCCTGGCTAATATTCTTCTAGCATTAACCGTTTAAAGTTGACGTGTAGAAAAGTCAGGAATAAGCTACTCGTAGTTCTCCGCTATCTTCTTGGCCGTCAACGCAATGGTGATGCCCTACCGACATCCCTGGCAACGCTGGCTTGTACGATTGTTACTTCGAATATTTCAAACACTAATATATAATGTGCCCCAGTGTGAAGTGACCATCCAGCATTTTTTGAATATTTGCACAAAAATAATAATAAATAACAATAAACTAGAAGTTCTATCAGTTTAGTTTTTTAATCATATTTTTTTTTTGTAGAAACACCTGGCTTGTTGCACTGTTTTCATATTTTTTTATGTTTACAGTTGTTTCCATTGTTTTTTTATTTACTAGCTGTTATCATAGTTTATCATTCAAGATATTAAATGTTTGAGATCATGTCACAATGGTTCTTGACTTTTGAACTAGTTTATAGCTAAAACAATTTAAACTTTAAACCTAAATATAATTTCAATCTCTGCCATCTGTCTACAGTTACACATCCTGCTGGTATTACTGCGCATGTCGTCTTTTTAATGTAATTTTTGGTGACGCATTTCCTTTAGTAAGTATTACTGAGCGTCCACCTAGTACACTCAGGTTACTTTCTATTGAGTATTAAAAATATTATATTAAGAACCACATTTAACTACATCTCCTTTAGAACAACCTCATTAATTATATATTTTAATAATAAACCAACAACAAATATGATATGGTTCAGTACTGGCCGGATTGAAATGGAAATTAATATTTATATAATAAATATACAAATTTATTTATTTATTCAACTTAATTGTCTGTACTAAAAACTAGGTTTTACAAAATGTAAACTTATGCCTTGCGGTATTTATTCTCTGCCAGCCAACCCTTGACATAACCAAATCCGTAAGTAAAGATAATAGTAAAAAACATACAAATTCAAATAGGTATTTAACTGTTAATAATACGATAAGTATTAATAAAAGCGTAATAATATATACTTAACGCGCTACTACATATGTTTTAGAACTGCATCGAAAAATGGTTGACATCCTTTCTAATGCTGACTGGTTTCGTGTTGGCACGATACCGATTCATAGGCATCCTCGCCTGGGAGCTGATCTTACAGGATGAACGATGGGCCGATTTTGTTGAACAAGTTAGTAACCAGTAGCTACTACCGTATGTAATACAATCCCTATAAGGTATGTCCAAAAGTTGGACCATTCTGCATTTACGGCAAAGCAACTCGCGTTTTAGTAAAACAGGATGTTATAAATATAGCATTATATTTGAATCATTAGCAATATAGCAATATGTTTATCAGTAGACCGCCGTCTGTGTGCACATCGTGTATTCTAAAGCTTGAAAACGGATCAGGAATGTTGTAATTAGCGGTCTCAACTGCATCCAACGTTGTGGTCTCGACCGTTTACTTAACACAAGCGAGCACTTTATAACAACAATAGCGCTCTTGAAATTCCCATTATAGATTCCCAGCAGAGTCCCATTATAGATTGCATTTACTTGCAATTATTGCTATTCACATTGTGGTATTTCTAAGCCAAACATTTTAGTCTGTAATCATATGTTATTATATTGGTAAGTGCACTTAAATAATAACAAGTACAATACTTAAATATATACAAATTTAGGATCCTTGGATTATTTTGTTAAATGCGCAAGGTATTCGTAAAACTGGGTAACGTTTCCAATAAAACCCACTGAACACCTAACCACATAGCTGAAAATGATCAGTTGATTTGCAGTATTATTATGTTAATCTGATTTGCCATTTTGCCCTTGATTCTTTTATACATATCATTTCTTCATAAACTTAGACTCTAATGATATTATAATTTTAAAGTCTCATCCCAATATTATGGACCTACTAAGTGTTATATTTTGTAAGAAAATAACAAAATGTGTAGAGAATATACAACTTAGACCTCCCAACCACGGATTGGAGGTACGTTTAAAATTTCTTAAAATAAAAGTAGATAGGTAATACCGTGTTCTATTATTTTAGTATCATCACATGATTGAGTATCTGAAGTTCCGGGGAGCACCAACTGCGCTGGTTGAAGAAGCGAGGAAGTATAAAGAGCACCTCTGGGCCAGGAAAGATGGAGTACTGACATCAGAACATCTCCAAGAACTGCCGTTACCTCTGCAAATGGAGCTCATCTTTGACATCAACGTTGGACATTTTCATGATACCCTCCTGTTTAAAGATGCATGTAAATATATTAACAATATTTACGAAATTCATATCATTATATACCATGAATATAAAAATATGGAACTCGTACGAAATTATAATGGAATAAATAATATTAATAACGAATCATGTGTAAGTGTAAACAGGAAGCTTACCCAATTAAATTTTCACACAGCTACGAGTGTTACAGTTTGAGACAGTTAATAAGTATACGTAGAATTATAATTTATTTGCAATTTAAATATATGGTATCTCTTAACAATTTAAAAATACCAATACCACATTGTAAGAATTTACAGTGTGCTGTCGTCATTAATCCCAAAAACGATACTGCCCTGTCATTTTAGCAAAATTACCACATGTAACGAAAGAATATTATAACAATATCAATAATTGTAATCCGCGTAATGTACACTATTTTACAGTGCTTATCCTGTACCCTCTTTTATAAATGCCATAAGTCGATACACAATTCGCACACTATGCCCAGTTCATATGGTCCAGACATCTCCTTTGGTTGGCTGTATCTCAAAACTCCTTAAACTGTGGCAATATCCGTTTATATGTGGCAACACTTAATACTATATACTAATATAATTATTACTTAATATAACATACTACTTCATCATAATTGAACATATTACATACTAGTTCTTACTTATCACATATTACCTGACTAATGTATATAATATCTTTCTCCGTAACTCCATTTTAGCGGAGGCGTTCATGCGTCACACATCTCTGTTGATGAAACACGAACTGTTTCTGCAAGGGCAGCCAATATGGAACCAGGGCGTAGTTATGAGTGGAATGATCTGTGTTAAGCAAGGTGTTCTAGAAATGCTGTCTGACGAAGATGATGAGAGTCCTGTTATCGCTTTCAAACAGGGGACTGTAAGTAAAAGTTTGCACCTTGCTATCCTTGTGTAACTGGAAAGTAATTTAAGATACAAAGAGTTTCTTTCGCCGCACCTTCTCCTCAATGTTAAAACAACGTTTTTAAACGGTGGTAAAAGCAAAATTTTACGTGCATAAGTATGTTTACAAAATACCTAAAATTATTAGATAACCTTGAATTTGAAATTAACAGCCGGGAATCAAAACGAAGCCTTTCGCTTAGCTGGAAAAGTCACTACCAAATCAGCTACAGGGTATATCTTAACATTACGACAAAATTTTTGGAATACTGCAGAATAATCTTTAAGATTATTCTTGAAACTTAAAACACGGAACCCTTCGGTAGAAGGCAGGATCACTACCAACTGACCTACGGGATCGGGTTAATAAAATGTTTTGTGACATGTTTCACATAATTCACGGGATACAAACTATCCAACTCAACATGTTGTAAAAATAATGTAAAATTTTACATGTGATTTTCATTGACCTTTAGGTTGATTAAGAATTTCTCATTAGTATTTCACAAACACCTAGCCTCTCCCGAGTACAACCTGTCATGAACAACGTTCCAAACAGGGATTTTGACAGTAAAGTTTTAATACCTATTGCAATTGTAGATATTGTCTTTACATTGAGTTAAGCAATATATGTATATATTGTTAGTATTGATTATACATATGTATAAGGTATATGTTTATTAATAAATTCTTGAACACATATGATGTCGGGATATATATTATATACCTACTAAAGGCCCATCCCGATATCGTTTGGGTTCAACGATATATTCATAAACATATACCTTGATATACAGCCTATGTCCATCCGAAAAAATGTACCTTCCAAATGCTAAAATATTTTTTTAAATAGGTGCCGTGGTTTTCGAGATTACTTATCACATATGTGTACATAAACTCATAAAATATTAGGTTATTGACTAAAATTCTGAACACTACATTTTTGCATTAATTTCAAACATACTATAGACATCATCATCTCAGCCAGACATACTATATTATAAAGTATTATTAATATTCAGAATAATATCGGTATTGTATGTCATGAATGGTACAGTTTTTGTGTCATTGGTCACTAAAACATAACTCATACAGCAAATAATATTTTATTTTGTAAGTAATTATCCATGATACTATATTATTATAACAAGGTTGCGAGTTGTGAAAACAAATATGAGTAAAAAAAATACATATGATGTATGAGAAATTTACTTCAGCTTTAAGTTCGCTTAACTAAGAAAATAATTTTAATTAAAAATATATCAGAAATTGGGTATGAGGACTGACCTTCGATAAGAGATTGAAGAATATAACATATCAATATAATCTTGTGTTGTTTCATATATATGGGTATCACAGATACTGGGAGAAATTAGCCTATTCTACTCAATACCAGCCAAGGTTACGGTGAAAGCTGCTTCGTACGTAGAACTCCAGGTACGTTCAACTAAAAATATGTGCTTGAGATAGTACAGTAAATATTGCTGAACTTTAATGGCGGTACTCCTATTGCTTAAAGGTATTACGTAGAACTGATTTTATGCGGGCGATGGTCGAGAATCCATCCATGCTTCAACAAATACGGAAGAAAGTTGAAACGAGACTAAAGAATTCAAAAACTAGAAAGGTACCTATAACTACTACTTACTATAAACAAGGTCTCTCTCTCACTGTATGTCTGAACAAGATAATCTCAATGACTGCCGTACAGATTTTTAAGCGATTCTTATGAATAGATAGAGACATCAGAAGAGTTTATGTATATTGGATAGTTAGAAAATATTTACAAAACTTCTGATAATAACGAACCATAATTGTTTTGGATGTATTATATATTTAAGTATATTTTACATGCCTTTGTCTTCTTTGGATACATGTATGCAATGCAATATTTTTAACCTAACGTAGGCTAGTTTTCTTTTAACTTGATTGCACTTCGCTCGAGCGCTATTCATCAAGGGAAGAGAAGCTCTTGACAAAAAACTCTCACACATGTCCATGACATTAATTTAGAAATAAATTTTTAGAACAGTTATGATAAAATTTAAACTTATATTTCGATTAAAAAGTAATTATTTTAAAATAAAAGTCGTAAATTGCAAATTATTTCAATTTCATTACTCAAAAGTAAAAGACGCGACTAAATAAAAGCGTATGTAGAATTGACAATATCGTACGTTTGTTACCAAAAAAAATAAATTAGATACCCTTTCATTAATATATTTTTGACATAAAAAATTAAGTTATCACATTACTCTGCCCAAAACCATAATCTTAAAATAACATCAACTTTGCTATCAACAGCTTAACTCTTTTCTAATTTACCTCCCTCACTCCACTACTTTAACTCCCTTATAATCATATGACTCATACATATGCAACATTCAAGCCCATATCGATAAATGTAAGCAGCAAAAATGATAAAAGTTCCTAACTGACTTGATCAAAATGCTAATACACGCCATAAACTTGGTCGTTACTCTGCGTTTAAAGTCTTTTTATGACTTTCCCCTTCCATCCTAAAACTTATTTGTGTATTTTCACATATAAAGTGCATTACTACGAAACCCTTTTAGAAGGCTGTAGGATATTTTTTATCTGATGACGTAAAATTTTTAATTTAAATAAAATCGCAAAACTGATCTGAAATATACCATATTATTCTTATGATATGTAACAGATGATACAGTAGTTTAGAATACGATGCCTGCTACTTATTAGTAATATAATAGAAACATTTTCCCTTTCTATTAAAATCGATGAACCAATATACTTGAGGTTTAAATTTAGGACCAATATACTTTATATTTTTTAAATACTGTATTATCTCTCTCAAGCATGTCTTACATCTGCCATTGGAACATAAAATTCAGTGTATGGGGACACTTTAATCTTCCTCGAAAGTCACTCTATCTATACATAAGAATCGTATGAAATGGTGTATAGTAGTTTTTTAAGATTATCGCGTTCATACAGAGACTTTGTTTTGAACTTGTTAAAAGAATACTGCTTGAAAATATTTTTAAACCTAAGAGTTTTCCAAAATGACCTCAAAGGTATGTCACTCGGTCAATGTACTCCTTCATCTTAACACTGAATACGAGCGTACTATTTCCTTTACGTAATAAAATATAAAAATAGAATAAAACAAAATTACTTACACGTTGACACATATTCTCAAACTAGTCTGTCCTGTGCCATGGGTAGTATGGATACAAATAATAAAGACATCGCTAATAATCAATAACCGATATTAAGTTTTTATTTCGTAATCGAACCTGAATCTCCCCGTACAGAAAGCACTATCAAAAGGCTACAATTCAGATATTTGTTTGTTTAGTCATTCTGAGTAATTCAGCAGTGGAGGAGTTATTGGTTGCGATGATAACAGACTTCTTCGCCTTAGAACAGATAGATGTCCATGAGTTAGATAACAATAGATGGCTCACATATTTTGATGCTTCTATGTTATTTGTACTCATTTCACACTTCAGTTCATATTTCTTCTTTCTTTTTTGTGATTTTTGTTATGAATGACAAAAAATAACTATAATTAAATGTAATCGTCCTTAAGGAAGCCATTGTGAAATACGATAGTAATGATTCAAGATTGCTGCGCACCCGTTACCGACCTATGAAAGTCCTCAAAGATTATCTAGCTGGAGTAGAAGAAGAAGACCCCACATTTGTAGATGATTCGCATATGTATTACAAAGGTAAGAATAATAAAGTGTTCGAGCGATATAAGTTAATCACATCTACTTCTCAACTCTTCTACCACTGGGGTAACGTTGTAATAAGAAAAGGTGCATTACTGTAGCCAAATACGGCTTCTGCATGCATATATAATTAAATTTTAGTCTTATACAATTCAAAATTATTTACGTATCAGAAATTAATTATTACTTGTTTTGGTACCTTGACCAATTTTCCTTTTTCTTATCCAATTTTCCTTAAAATGACGAGCAGACAAGCCACCTGATGGTAAGTGGTCACCGTCGTCCATGGAAGTCAGCAAGACTTAAGGTATCAATGATGCGTTACCGGCCAAGAAGTGAAAAGAAAGTGAAGAAGAAAGTACTGGCTCTCGAGCCTCCATCCGGAACACGACGACTCGTTTGGCGGCTAACTTAAGAAGAAGGGTGGTGACCAGGCAGGCTTCACGGAACGATAATAATACGAATAATAATATTAATGACTTAAAAATAATACTGATAATATAATCCTTACGCGAAGCACTATCACCAAGCAGGCCGGCTTCTGTCGCCGCTTACGCCACCCTTTTGTGCCAGCATGGGATTGGGGGGAGTATTCTAGACCGTCCCAATACGGCCAAAATTATATTATATTATGGCAGTAAATTTTATGAACTGGAGCAAAATTGAAAGCAAAGAGAATTGAGCGAATGGAACTCGGATATATACGTGGCTATAAACTGGTTATTTGGTTTTAGACGAAAACAATATACGTCAAAGAAAATTTACGAGGGATTACCTAGATCTGTACCACATATCACCTAATGTTACGACCGTCAAAGCGCCGAGAGTGTGTCTTCGGTCTAACTTCCCATGGATTTTGGAACCCGATACTAGTTTTGTACGTTATTTATTGAATTTGAACAAACTTATAAAGCGCTGTCATATGCAAATTTTGATTTAAAGTAATAGTTTTAACACGTTTAAGGTTCTGTACTAAGCTCAAGGTTAAAGAATTGATTTTTATAAGCATATTTTGCTGTTTACTCTTTTTACAAAAATATATTAATTGAAAGCAGTTTTTTCACTGCAGAACGTAACTAAAGTTTCAGTTACTGAGCTTAACAAATTATATAAAAGTCAGGTCGATCCTATCCACCTCGATAAGATTGCTCGTGCTCGTACAGTAGTTTTATCAGTCTCGGTAAACTCGTCATCAGCGTATTCATCTAGATAATGTCTGTGATATCTCACAAATCAAGGTTTTTATATCGGTGGGCATTTACCAATGTACAATCAAAACATTAGAGCACGTTTACTTGGTCAATCTTGATTACATGAATTCGAATGTGTAACCCGATCAGTTTTGGCACCAAGCTATTTTCATATTAGAGCTTTATTCGTAAAGCTAAAAAGTTGTATAAACAAATTGTGAAACGTGCAAAAAGCAATAATTTAATGAATAAAATATTTCTTCCTCGTACTTTCTTTTCATATGCTTGCTAATTCGAACTCTTAGTTCTTTAACTCACTCGAATAGTTTAAAAGTTTAAAAGTGCAACGTGAATTATAAAACAAGTAGAACATACGGAATCCTATGACATTTGAAATACGGAACTAAATACACAGTGCAAAAGGTTTTTTTTGTCCTAATAATCTAAATTTCTAGTATCATTCCTATGATTAGTTAGCTTATTATGATCAAGTTCAGACTATGGTTAAGATAAGACCACGTTGCACTAATTCCAAAGTCTTCAAACAAAAATATATTATTGAACACGTCAATTGGAGAAACAGTTACTTTCTGTCACAAAGTGCTATGCACGTGAAAACATCACCAATCTGCTTAATCACCAAATACGATTTCGTTTTTAAGACGCTTTTCTTTTATACTATTGTTTACTCGTAAAATATATTTCTATGTAATTACAAATCGAACAATTATGCTCATAATTATACAATTGATTTGTAAATCGATTTCGCACATTCTTCACTAATGTAACCTTTATTGTCCCATTACTGAGCTCTAGTCGCCTCTCACAGTAAGCGGTATTAAGACCTGTCCGTCACGATGGTACGATGGTACCTGCATTTGCATTGTTTACATACGCTTTAGAACCGTACGGAGAACTCTTCGGTGTGCAGTTTTTCACATCCTGTTTTCGTACAGGCGATCTGTATTCGAACCACTAAAAGAAACTTGTAAGCGAAAAAACATCGTATGATTGATGAAACTTGTATGATTGTCATGTTCCTTATGTTCTAAAAGCAGTGTAAAGAATATCATTCTTCATCGCTAGCATGGTATTCTAAGGCCTTAATTCGACTCAGTATGAGGACGAATTCGAGCCCACTAGGATTGTTTATAACAATGATAGAAGTAATCTATATCTATACTACTATATATGTAAATCTATTGAGAATTTCGTGTATGTCTCGAGGCTTGACCGATTTTAATGAAAATTCGTATGTAATGACAACACGGGATTGCACAGCTATATAAAATATGTCTGTAAATTCCATTTTTTGTCAAAGTTCATGAGAAATATTCATTTTATGACATACTGACATCAATTTGGCCATTTTGAAGAATTTTGTCCATATGTCTGTCTAATTGTACCTATGTCCCGGTATAACTCAAGAACGGCTTGACCGGTCTTCGTGAAAATTGGTATGTAGTGAGAACACATGACTGTACAGATGATAGGTTCTATAAAATGTCAGTTAACCTAAGGTCGTCTAACTAAGGCAAAAAATATTAAATGATTAATAATCATATATACATATGTGATAATATAAACAAATATAAATTTACGTTTTCAGACATATATGTTCGACGTAATACATTTTACGACAGTCATCTATGTATGTATTATATCGCCTCACATAGCAATTGAGTCAATTAAGTCAGACTGGGAGACTGTACTGGACATAATCATAATGACGCTTTTACTGCTTAATATCTACATTCAACTCACTACCGCTATTGTGGATAAGGTATTATTTTTATTCGTTTGCTGAAATTGCTGTAGAGGTAAGTGACTAACCACAACCTGATTGCAATCTTACGTCCAGCTTCAATAACCTATCCCCTAGGATAGGCGGATTAAGGAATCGGGGAAACCTTATCCTATTATCCTATATTAAACCTATCTTCCACCTCTACAACTGAAATATGTTGTAAAGCACTGACGGTCCATTCTGAAAGGAAAGTGATATCTAGCCATGTAAGTAAGGAACCCTTCCACCATACATGAGTAGCGCCGGTATTTGATTAAGTAGAAATCCAACAGGAGTGGCCTGACGTCGTCGCCTCGTCTCTAGCAGGGAGTATCACGAGTAGAAAAGGTTGCCTTGGTCTCAAAGATAGATGGAAACTTACAGCAAGACCAAATAAGCAAGAACAACTTAGTTTCCAACTATAATCTCCTAATGTTCAAGCATCATTATTAGTAGTCAGTAGATATCAACAGAATAAAGATAAAATAAATTATTGAAAAACTGTCACCAAACTGTCGACCATAAAATTGCTCTCCTTATCACTAAGACTATACATCTTTTTAACATTACAACAGCAATTTATATGCCGCGTTTATCCTTTTGCAGAACATTCGAAAAGAAACGGTGCGAGAAATAGCTGAGGTGAAAATGGCTTCTCTGGGCTTTTATCTAGATATAATTTCGGTGTCACCTGTGCATATTTTTTCGGATACTTTAGATCCCGACGGAAAGACATTTGGTAGCCAATTAATAGTTATGGTACCTGTTATTCAAGTATGGCATATTTGGGACTATTTTAATAAATGGGAACGGAATTTCCACAGTAACTTTAAGGTACTGGGACGTATATTTTTAAGAATTTGCCGATAAAAAACAGTCTCCGTTCGACATATTTATTTTTATTATAAGAGTTCTCTTCTACAAAAATATAATGATAACCAATATAGTTTAACATTTAGCCGGCTAATGTGGTAATGTAGAAATCTACATCATTCGTAGAGATCATAACCGATAAGGAAGAAAATTCTACGAATAACATCCATTTCTTGCCTGTAGAAGCATCGTTGGACATCCGAAAAAAATAATTATCACGCGAAGAATTTGAATAGCTCAGAACCAGTTGGATATGCGGCAATTATGAAATAATCTGTTTAACAGTGGACTTCAAATAACTGATGGATAGATTGAAATTATTCGATTTTTCTCTACACATAATATTTTAATATCCCAATGTTACATTGTTACAATATTTTGTTTCAGTTCCTGTGCTTAATAAAATTCTCCTTAATATTTGTTATATTTTGTTATTGGTTCGGTTGTTTTTTGTATATTTACGCGTGTCCAAGGAAGCTTTGTCAGGAGGTAAGTGTTAATAATACATATTCTTAGAATAATAATTTCAGAACGTAATTAATTTAGACTTGCATTACTAATTGATTCTTATTATAATATTAATAGGAATATAATTAATATTCTTATAAGTATCAATTAGTACAATTAAAATAAAATAGTCAAAGGTATGGCTCGCGATGGTGGATCTTTCTTAAATCCTTTCAGTTGATTAATTAATAATTAACCCCCAAGATAAGCATTAGTTTATTCACTGTACTTTTTATTTACGTCTATCGGATGTATTGTATTGTGCATATATTTTTTTTCTCATTTACTACATTCGTATCCCACTCATAAATGAAAAGTTTTAAAAAAGGTTGGGAAGCACTGCTCTAGAGTTTGTTTTTGCATGTACAAAATGCTAAAAACAAAATATTGATCTTATATTCATCGATATTCTTCATTCATCAAAATATATATTTTTAATAGAAGAAAATTATAATAGAAGTCACCTAAGGAATTACGAGTAGACTTTGCGTCAAAGAGGCTAACTGCGTTCCAAAACGACTGAAACTATGCAATAACACTCGTGTCTACTATGTAATCTAAAATGAGATTGCGAAGAACTACAATTTGTTGCAATTTGAAACGTCCTGAACGTACAAGGTACAACCACGTAGCCCGAGTTGGCCAAGAGAATATTACATTTCGTTCTAGAGTTTCTGGAATAAGAATAATTGAAGTTCTTAGCAACTCCGAGAAACAACACACAGCAGAAAGTCCAACGGTTAATAAAAACAAATAATAACAATTTATAGGAGACCAGTTGAAATATAACATTTATAAGATAATTGAATAATAAAAATAACAACAATAACATACGGCAATATTTTACTTACAAAAGACGTGATAAGGAGTTTTATCTGTTGTTTCTTCTCCTTTATGTTGACCTTAATTGAAAAATTAGTGGCCCGCCTCGACATCGTTCGGGTTGAACAATTTTACATAAACATAATATACTCGTATAACCTATGTTCATCCGGGATAATGTAGCTTTGAAATGGTGAAAGAATTTTTCAGATAGGTGTCGTCGTTCCGGAGATATCATTCCACATATACAAATTCACATTGAACTTGACATTGTTTCAACATCTGACATAAAGAAGAATGTCCACAAGGATAAAAGTTTAAAATCACGGTTGGTAAATTCGTCAGAATTCATGGATGGCCCAGCTGATTTACTGGGAGACGAAGGTGTTTGTTACTAATGATGCAATGCACGAGCGGCCGTTGTTATCTTCCTTGTATTTTGGCACTTCGGTGTTCACTGGTACCGGGATGTCGGACCTGGCTCCCGGATCTGGAGATTTAACACTGGTGAGTATAACGGATGACATATGACGGTGATATCGATCTGCATATATTGTAACTCTCATATTAAGGTTTTTTTTCCTTAGTAGGTCACGTGATACAAACACTTATTTTTTTTATAGACTGATGGCCATAAAAAAGCTTATAATGATGGTAAGTTGTTACCGTGGTGGTGGTCTGTGGACATGGGCAACAGAGCAAGAATCACCAATACTACACTGGCTGTTAAGGAAAGCTTTTTTAGGACTTTCTTGGAGTACAAAGTTTTCGCCGCAATTAATTTTTTAATATAATCAAATCGCCAAAATTAAAATTCATGTATTTGTATTGTATGTCCATGATTCACCCATATAACTGCGTACCTAAAAATTCAACTTTTTCGCACTAAGTAGAGTCAAAGAGTTGTCTCTTGTGTGTAATGCGAGAGATCTTATGTAAATGTACATAATCAAATCAATACGTAGCATATTTTTCCAAATTACACCGGGTAAGGAGTCGAGTGAGACAAACGTAACAGTCAAACGTTTTTCATTTACGTCCGAGAGAAATTTCAGTAATTTCACTTCCGGGTAATTAAATTTAATGTAATATTTGTCTTCAAATTAAATCCCACCGCATCGCTTACTCAAATGTCTATCGACAGGTCGTCTTTCTCTTCACGTTAGGGATGTATCTAAGCTGTTTCTACATAGCTAAAGTTTGCTGTCTCTACTTGTTTTCTACACGACGGAAATTGAAATTCAAGGTATTCGTAAACTCGTTCTTTGAGACTTATTTCACCTGAATTTGATCATATCGTGTTTGTTTATTCCTTTATCACATAAAGTGTGAAATCGAGTAAAATAAATATAATCGAAATCGAATATTCCTATAGAAAAACTGTACGCGAAAGCATAAAATAGTACTTTAAAGTAACTCACTTCATTTTTTCAGGAATCAATGAGGGAATTATTTTATTTTCTGAATGTGAACCATGTAAGCGGTAGAATAAAAGCTCGAGTGAAAAATTTTTTTTGCGTACAATGGTTTGTATTTAAAAAAAAGCAATATTTTATTTAGTACGCCAATACATATTACTTAATATAAAAATTCACATCCGCTATATTTCATTAGGAGCTGTAGAACTTTATTACACAATGCTTCTCCGGTACCGTTTAGACTTAATGACTCCACACCTCCGAGTATTGAATGTTGATAAATAGCCTAATCGCCTTCGGTTACTCTAACAGCTAAAAATCATCTGTTGATACAAAACGTAATTTATTATCATCACAGACCCTAGCTCTCTCATTGCATTGCTGGACACGGATCTCCAATCGCAATATGAAGAGTATATCCGTAGGCCATCATACCGGCCAGCTGCGGGATTTCGAGAACATTGCTGAAAACTCTTAAATGAACAGATTTAGTCACGATGGTTTCCTTCCTATGCGGTATTTTAACCATTCTTACCCTCATTAGTCTACCGTTTTCCCGAGACGGCCACATGGTGAATGGCCAAGAATCCTAGCGCTGACGCTTTCAACCCCGCCGTTTCCTAAACACGCTTCAAATGTGACTATATTAACCAAATTTTTGTCTTTTCAGGTATTATAATAGGGTTGTCTCTACTGAAGAAATATTTAAAGACATGTCCGCTAATATTCAACAAGAAGTTTTATCCATCGAAATGATTGAAACGTTACTACTATCTCCACTGTTTCAGGTTTTTACGCTTTATGTCCTAGAGAAAAATGAGTTCAGTTCTATCTATAGTGCCTAACAATATAAAAATATCTGTGTAATATTATCTTTGTTGCGTATGTATGAGTACGAGTTTTAGTGAAATTGTGCACCACTAACATTTACATTTACTTAATTCCTCTCTAATTTAGGTTGCCTGGAAGAGATCGCTCTTAGCGATAAGGTCGCCTGTTGTTTACACAGTGTTTTCTATTCTTTCCAAATGTGTATTTCTTTTGGTGTACAATAAAGTGTATTGTATTGTATTGTACGAGTATGTGATCGCGTTACTACTGAGGGATCCGACAGATTAAACTTATATTTGTATATTATACATATTAGTGAATTTGGTCGCACATTCACTGCGAAAGTGGGTTATGTCAGTCACATGAAAGCACTCCAACGAGGCTCTTAATAATCGGGCGCCAGTCACTGTGGTCGAATACAGACAAGATATATGTATACAATATATATTTATACAATACACTTGTTATATACTGTTTATAGCTGTACCTAATAGAATATGATAGGACATATAAATTATTATAAAATTACATACTGGGAATGATATATATATATATATTTATATTGCCGAATAACGTGTGTCACACCAGTTAGTAAGCTGGCCAGTCACGACAAAGTAAGAAACAGTTTTTCTGGTCTATCTGGATGTGATAATCTCCAAAAACTAATGCACGAATTTTCAAACAGATTTACAAATAGATAGAATAATTTACGAGGAAGTTCCAGGTGTATAATTGATGTAGGTTTTGTGTAAATTGACCGGTATGTAGCGGATATTTGCACAAATATGGATTAACTTAAAAAAATCCATCTGAGACTGTAAAAATTTATTCTACTCATTCAAAGCCAGACCAGGTCACTAGCAAATTATACGAATACATATGGACACACTTAGTTCACCAAGCACACATTCTGCCCCTTTGTTGAGCACTCAAATATATATGTACTGTTACGAAGCTTCTCGAAGTCGGCAGGCTTACGAAGTCTCTAGAAGGGTGGCCGACCGTTGCGGTGAGAAAAAAAACAATAGAGGCAAACAATAGAGGCAATAAAAGAGAAACCCAGGTAGTAATAAAAACTACCTGGGTCACTCCAAGCCAATCTGGCCCGTATGCCTCAGGTAAAAGGGGCAAGATTGGCATAGGCGAGGGCCGAAATGGGGTTGTTACCTGACCCGCTATTGTTATGTCGATTTCCGGGAATTCCTGTTGTTGTTGTTGTTTACTCCAACAAAGGGCGTGGAAGGATCTGTAAGCCCGGAAATTGATATAAATAGCGGGCAGGGTCGGCCACAAGGCTTTCGGTCTCCGGATACGAAGTGAAGAGTTCTCTCCCTACGAAGCGAATACCTGCGATCTACGAGTGTAACTGTGATTGTGAAGTGTGTGTGAAGAAAAATAAAGTCTCTGCGGAACTATTGTGGCATTTTTACGAGCCTACGGATCCTGACACGTAACAGTACATATAAATATGAATCATAAAAAATGGATTGGACTTATGACATTTCTTCAGTGTAACCTATCGGATTACAGCTACGATATGAATCGTGTCAGTAAAACAAATATTTTGTGAGAATATTACAAAATCAATTAAGAAAGAGTTACACGTGCAAAGTGTTAAACATATAAAAACACTCGTACAGGTATTTACACATATAATACTTAACAACCTACATAACATATGACATACGTTCAAATCGAAAAGTTATTGAATTCTAATTTCCGTTCTGTGAATTCGTTAAGGTAGGATCGACGCCCATCCTATCTTTATTTGAGAAACTTTATTTGAAATTCTGCGCTAAAATAAGAAAATATTTTTAGATAAAATATACAAATCTCGTAAAGGATAAGAAGGTTGCTAAAGTTTGAATAAAAAACTCTTCGCGTTATTTTTGGAGTGTTGAAGTATGATCTGCAAAATAGCGGACCTTAAATAAGTAGGAAGGGAGATGTTTTAAAATATAAAGAATGATGATGAACTTTGTATACCTACTATATTGAAAAGTATATGACATTTAGAAGCAAAAAAGAAGTTACATATAGTTACATATAGAAGTTACATTTACAACACAAAAAACAATAATGACGGCAAAGAATCAATGTCATAGATTTAAGTAATTCGACATGTGTTTTTTTAATAAATAAATGACGCTTGACACAAATATTTATTGCTGTGGAGGTTGTGTACCAAAATCACGACCTACATTGTCAATCTTAGTGTGACAAATTGACTGAAGTGGCAGATCAAGGTCAATGTTTTTAAACCCATTATATTCAAACCATAAACGTTATATCTAGTATATTACGTTTATGATTCAAACAAGCGTACGCTACGTTGGAAGATGCTGAAAATATATATAATTAACATTTATGTGCCATTAAAGTATTATATGCAAACGAATTATTTGTATCTATGCTTGAGTATTTTATATTTTTTAAATTTCTAATTGACAAAACCAAGGTAACCCTTAAAATAAGTTTATTTATAGAATTCAACCGTTATTGGGTATCTATTTATTGGTGTACACATTTTTTGGAGATTTAATGAAAATCGTTTTTTCATGTAATGCATGAGAAGGTTAAAACATCGGTTCGTTTTAAAGTTTTGTTCGCTTAATCTTGAAGGAATGTAGCAGAGATTTTTTGCAAACTGTGGCCGCCAACACACGAACCATTGTGTTACCAGATAATGAGATTGTACAGCACGCGGCGGATATTGGACGCGATATGTACATAGTACAAAAGGTATGATTTTGCGTGATAGTATGATTAACTCTATGGCTTGCCGAAAATAGAACAATATTTTTACATGTTTCGATTGGAAAGTTAAGTGGAAGGCCAATTAAGAAGCAAATAGTTCTAAGTGTCTTACCTGGCAATGCGTTAGTGACACCTCTGGTGTTACGAGTATGCATGGGCGATAATATCTACTTAACATAAGAAGACCCATCAGCTAATTTTCGAGCTGTTCGCTTAAAAAATATGGTCTTAATAGCGCAGATGCGAGAACGATATTGGTTCTTACTGAGTCCACCTGAACTACACGCAAGTATAATATTTGCACTGTTGCGTAATAATAAAAGTACGAACTAAATAATGTATTAACGTACGAATGATGATGAAATTACTAGTCACGCTACAATATCATGGTCTAGATTTCAAACCTTAGTTTCTATTATCTAATTCGGATTGGCAGAGCATACAGTGGTCGATTCAAATATTAGAAATAAGTCCTGCTTTAACAATATTGACTGCTATCTAACAAGCTTGGGTTGACTATCTAACGTTACTTCCAATGCAGTAATTCCTTTATAAAATTGTTTGTCCATGAAACCTATGATTATCGGAAATCATTAAATCATATAATGTAACATAAATATCATCTTCATCGGAATAAATAACTGTCCCACTGCTGGGCTCGAGTTTTCTCTCACGATACGAGAAGTAAAGTGCTTTCTCTAAGTGCGAATTGGCAGTCTTCGTAACTTCGATAACATTTTTAAGAATTATCTTGTATGCAGGTTATATTACAAGTTTTTGCCTTCGCCAAAGCAAATGATAATTAATTTTTAGTACGTACAAAATTTTCTAAATGTACACATTCGAGATATTTTCAAACTCCCGTCGGTAAGATTATTCAATTTGAAACTATTATAACTAGTAACACCTACTCTACATTTGAGTTAAATTAAAATTACAATTTGTATTTTAACTTACAGGGTCATTGTAACAAACTGAACCAGAATGGTAAAATCGTGGGTTCTATCGCATCAGGATCTCATTTCGGAGCGTTCGAAATGTTATATGGTCTGCCTAAAGTAAGCGTAACTTTATTACAAAACGAATCCACGTTTAAGTAACTGTAACTAACAAAGTACATTTTTAAAATAGTTTTAAACAAATCTACGCGAGCTTTGCTCGCAAAAGATAAGTAATATGCAGCACTATTTCCGAGAGAAATTTGTAGCCCGCTATTACAATTTCAGTAACAATTTCATTCCACGACACAACGGGTTTCCATTTGCGACAGAATTATAGTAAATCATTTTTATGCAACGTAATGTAACCCGTTTGTCACGACACATAATGCTCATAATACTTCGAAACAATTCCAGGTGTACACAGTGGTGACGTCAACAAATTGCGTATTACTCCACGTTGAATATAGTGCCCTGGTGCAATGTTGGAGCACGTTTCCTGACATCAGTCATCCCATTATCGCGGTATGATGCATGCATTTAATATGCCCGAGGTGGAATAATGAACGGTGTAATTTAGTGGTGATTCATAGCAAAATATCTGAGTAGAACGGCAGTGGTGATAATTAATGTTTTCATTTATTAGACTCTCGGAGACCCCGAAATCAGGCAGCAGGCATCGAGTTACGAGGATGCAAACCCCTTGTCCGGGCGGATCGACGCCAAAACAAACAGAATAGCGGTAAATACTCAATTAATAATCTCCGACATTTCCTCGGAAAAGTCATTACAAGCTGAATGTTTTGTTTTAGCAAGAAATAAAGGAAAGTTTTGTTATACTGAGCAGTCGTGATAAGAGATCGCAATACTTAAGGGCGTTCGACAAGCTCGGATTCTTGAGGTTTGTGACTATATAATTATGTGTGAGAGTAATAACAGTTGCAAATGCTAATTGGGGATTAATTTTAGGCTAGCACAGTAACTGCAATCATACTTAGATCCTGTTATTATATCGAATAACAATAAATAAATGAATTAATTTGAATAATATAAATTTAAATTGATTTATATCGCTAATACTTAGAAACTCACTTTCTTCAAAATGAAGTCGGTTTTTTTGTTAAAATATTTATTTTTATTCTTCTAATTATTCTAATTTTATAAATTTTACTAATGGTCTTATTTTCTAAATTTCAGTGTGTTTTTATTTGTTTTCTTAATCAGTACATTAAGTACATACAGTATTATCTTGTGGTACAAAGTAAAAAATAATTTTCTTCTTTTTTGTATATCAGAAAAATACGTGTTAACGTTGTTCGTTTTTATTATTATTTATGGAGAGAAGTATAAAACGCTTCCTATTTTCGTATTGAATTCAATTTTTTTATTATTGATCCATATTACTTCTGCCTTAATATTTTACTTCATTTTAGATATATTCGATACCTCTTCTTGCCTGGGTGTATAACACCGCATGGAATATTCTTGAAACTTTGGTGTGCCCTGCGCCTTGTCACCGCCATGTATTATATATTAATTGTCCCCTATAATATTGCTGTGAGTAAATTATTATTACTTTAAGTGGTAATTATACAGTTAAGTTAAATTACAACATACAACAATCACACTATCAAACAGCTGATGAAGTTGCACGTATTACATAAAATACTATAGTCCAGATACTACGAGCGATTACCACCGATAGGTAGCGCGCTGTATCGAGAGATGTAAAAAAAGCAATTGTCCTGCCTATATATGTCCTATGATTACAATATTTATCCAATTTTTTTTAAATCAATAACGTCAAACGCATCACCGACGCTTTACCGATCGAAAACGAAGCGGGGGACGCGTATTATTATTATTGATTTAAACATAGACCGGTGCATTGACTTTCGTTTTAATCAATAGCTCTAACTACGATCAATTATAAACCTACAGCTGCTACAATAACAAATCTGACTTCGATTGAAAGATTCGGTAAAGATCAACAGATCCGTCTACGTTTAATCTGAGTACGATTGAGATCTGGTGAATAAGCCAAATTACTGCTAAATGTAATGCTTACCAACCTCACCGAAACATGGGGTTGCTTTTTTTTACTTAACGGTACATTTTCAGGGCAATATTATCAAGTAATAACTAACTTGCACTAAGGTTACGACGCCCTTCAGATGTTATTTTAACCTTTATACATATTTAAATATAACAAACGTCATCGGATTTTATATGAATAGTAATACCATACTATTATATATTTGAATGTAATAGCAAATACAGTATTACCACAAGTGGCTTAAACTTAATCAATATACCGCCCTTTGTATCTCAAAGGAATGAATCCCACATCAAGTGTCCTTTAGATGTTTGACAGAGTAACCACGCGGGTGTGCGTGACCACATAAACCGCTATAGATTACTGTAAACAAAATATACTTTCGCCTAAGGTAATGTTTTAATAGATTTATTAGAAAAAAAATGAGAAAACAATGATCATAAGAATACAGTGGTTTAGTACGTGCGTTGTCTGTCTCATTCAGTCAGTTAATCCAGAAGCGATTCATCCAATCGAAATTTTCATTGAATGGAACTGTCAACCTGAGCGTGACATTTTTTATTGAGATTTTCATACAATAATAGTTTAAAAAAACTAAAAAAACACGCTTTTATTGCTAATTGAACTAAAAAGTAGAAAATAATTTTTAATTACAAAGAGTCTTTATTACAGTAGTAGAAGGTCGGACAATCAATCATAATTAATTACCTCAAATAAACATTATAATAAAATTTAAAGTAAAAAGCTTTACTTTGATTTGAATTATTTTGTTAATAACTTAAATTTTATAATCATAATTAATTACCTCAAATAAACATTATAATAAAATTTAAAGTAAAAAGCTTTACTTTGATTTGAATTATTTTGTTAATAACTTAAATTTTATTATAATGTTTATTTGAGGTAATTAATTATGATTGATTGTCCGACCTTCTACTACTGTAATATACTGTAATGTTTTTTTAAACTATTATTTATTTTCCAGTTTTTAGTTCAATTAGCAATAAAAGCGTGTTTTTTTAATTTTTTTAAACTATTATTTATTTTAATTCATTTTCGTTGATTGTACTTTTATCAATAAAATTATTAATTAAAAGATTTTGATCACGATAAATATCTTATTTACTTGTCGAATTTTGTTCTGTAAAATAATTTCAAAATTTATGTTCTGATTATTTTATTGTAATTAATAAGAAGCTTTTATAAATCACGGTTATTATATAACATCTTATATGAATATTAAATAGAGTAACTTGCGTTTATGAGACTTATTAGTACCCACGCATGTGTAAGGAATAAACAAGGTTAGAATGCAACTATCCTAAAGACATTTTGGACCCCGTTAAGCAATACCGCGTCCCCGAGCAAGTTCGAAAGAGTAAGTCGTAGACTCCAGAAATCAGTAAGAGTAACTCTGACTGGAAGTGCAGACATGCGCAGATCGCGCGCTAGCTCTATCTTTCTCACTCTCCTACAGAGGATCTAAAAAAGAATTTATGAATCCTGGCCGTCCTAATAAGGATAATGGGAAACTGTTATCAAATTATTGCATTGTCATCGGCCCTTGATATGTGTGCAAAGTTTCAAGTTGATCAGACTTTTAGAAACCAGTGAAAATTAAGCTCAAAGATTCCGTTACATACATACATACATAGATACAACCCGAGCTAATAAAAGCGTATTAAAAATACCACAAACATTTTCGACTTATTTGATAGATTTTATACCTTGTCCTGACAATTACAAAAATAACAAAAAAAAAATCAAATCAGTCGAGCCATTCTCACACCCTTTCAGAAATGCGGCAATTGATTTTTTATAGATTCATAATATGTAGCTTGTATGCATCCGGAAGTAAGTACCTTACAAATGGTAAAAGAATGTTTCATATAGATGCCGTGGTTCCCAAAATTACTTTTCGCAGGTACACAAACTCACGAAATTTTGTTCTCTCTTTATAATATTAGTATAAATATCGATTTTATTAATATATTTATGGATGTCATGTTTTGCTTATAGTATCCATTTTCCTTCACCAAAAATTCCAACTCAAATCTGCTTTACGAGAACTCGTTATTCAAAACCACTAGGCCACCACTGTCTATGTTATTGCTCTTTTGTAGTATTTGGACTACGGTAGCGAAGAAATTTTGGCACACAATATTTCTACAGTGTAAGTTCAAAATGACAAGCGTTTGTTATTGAATATTTTTAACAATAAATGAAGTTCAAGCTTCTCTGTTTAAAATGATTAAAATCATCCAAGCGAAATATTAATACTATCCATATTTCAATTCAGTACATAATTCTCATTACTACCAGGCGATCATGACAGTGAAGACTGACGAATTATTCGCACGATGCATAAGGCAGGCACTTCACTGTCAATTCTTGGGTCTTGATTGTTTATTTGTAATATCAGGTTTGTTAGATACACACTATCTTGGTGTAAGGGTGTATGTCAGCATTGCTTCTTACTTGCAAATCAAAGATCACCCGTTACGTTCCTTAGGTAATCTCTGAACAGTCATTCTTGCATTTCGGTTGTTTGTGATGTGTATCTTAATTTAATGCGGAGGGTTAAGTATGTCAAAATAGATCTCTCATTTACAGACCAAGCAACACAAGTATAGCAGTGGCTACCACTGGCTGGATACTGTATTGTTTATAGATTTGGTGATAATGTGCTATGTTGCTTATTACAATGAGCGGTCACTATTGGTCACACATCCGCTGCTCACCTTGTCGCGGTACTTGAAGCGTGGATTTCTGTTGGATGTCATTAGTGTTTTTCCCTTCGAAGAGATGGTATATTTTCCGATTTCTTTATTGCACGCCTTCTTAATTTGTTCAATAAAAATACTTTGTGGTAAAAATCACGTAAATATTGTACATATACATATAAGTATCTAAATAAAAGGACGTATTTGTCAAAAAAAAATCAATTAAATAACGAATAATGAGGTGACGGTATGTCTGTTGGTATATACTTTTATTTATCATAATTGCATGTTTTCCTTTGTGGGAGGGAGGGAGGTTTTATGCATGTATAGAAGTATTTACCAGCATACATTGTGCTGGCGGATTGTTGCAAAATATATTAATACTAATTTAATAATTGAAATAAGTTTAATCATGTTTTATCAACCATGAATTATTTATAGATACAGAGGTTCTGTTTTCAATAGATATTTCGCCTTTTGTCATTGTTGCCATAGTCTAGATAATTTTATTTACTTTACTATGGTAATATAGCCTCAATTCTTGAAATCATACTTACCTACCTGAAATCATACTTATCTACCTGATACATCATATACTAGTTGCCCTCGGAGATATCCTTGACGGGATGACAGCCATATATTATCATTATTTATATTACCATTACCATATATACCGATTTAAATCTGACTCTCCGACACTGCAATGAAAACTCATTAAAACTTTCCACGGTTGATTCTAGAAACAATGAAGAAATAGGTAGACAGATAGATAAATAATTTGCGCACCAAACATAAGTACCGTTTTGATTAAACTGAGTGGTCCAACAAGAGTCCTACAGGAAGAAACTGACATTTTGGTGTCAGTTGGAAAACCCTACTATATAATAGACAAGGTTTTGGCCTTGTCTATTGTTTAGCAGGGTTTTCCACGGCAAGGGAAGTAGGCTTAGACTCAAAGACGAGTGAAACACTTAATATCCTTAATATAAAAATACTATTATTAAAGCAACCACCCTGTTTATATTCCCGAAAATATTGTATCTTAGCGTTATAATATGTCAACCGTAAATTGTTGTCATACAAGTATGATTGATTTTATCTGTCATACAGTATGTACAATATGTATAATGTATATAACAATCATAAAATACTTGTTTAAATTAAAATAACTAGGTTCAAATGTTATTTTATGAAACTATTTAAAAATAATAAATTAGCTAAGCTAAAGCAAAAACGTAATCTAAGCGAGATTAAGGCGCGAGAATTCTCATGTTTCTTGGGTTATCTTTTACAGTTTAAAATTATAAATGACCACTCAGATACAGACCTCTACAGAGTGAACCGGATTTTGTTGGTAATTATCCGTTGTAAGCCTACTACTAATTTTACACTAGCAAATTAATAATGGACCCCTGAGGGGCATTGTAAGTCTATTCTCAAACTTAAACTTACTTTACTTTTGGATCATCCCAAATATCGAATTGTTATAGAGGACTCTAGCCTTCAGAATAATAACAACCGAAGATTGACTAAAGAACGTCCTTCTAAAACATAGAAGGGTTTATTAATCTTGCGATCAGAGGTCACCCATGCAACTTTGAACCAAATAGCATTGCTTATTTTATGTCGCTACAAGAAATCCAACCCATGCACGTGTATGTGACCTTTAATGTATTCATACATTTTAGGTGACAAGAATCACAGGCGCATTTAACTACTGGGAGAGCGACATAATGCAAACAAATCAAGCCGTGGTGCTTCTCAAATTCATTCCGTTCGCTGTCACATTTGTCAACTTTGTTACGGCGCTTATCTTCATGAAGTCTTGCAGGTCTTACGCGAGACCAGACTCCTATTATGTTCTCGTAAACTGCACACGAGTGTTGGTACTGAACAGCAACAAGTTTGAAATTAAGTGTAAGTATGATAATTGAGTATAAAAACTTATGGTGTTAATAACCTGATACAACTATTCTGCCGAGAAGTCCTATTATACTATTGTGACGCGGCAAGCAGGGTTCCCTACTACGTATGATGTGGGAGTATTTAAGCGGGGAGTGAATACGTTTCATTAAACTAATATGTTCAACATCTTATGCCTCATCATCACTTACCATCTGGTGGGATTATTGTCGAGCATTAATTTATTTTATATAAAAAAGGGTGTTGAGACAGCGACCCTTATGAAAGTTATTGTTTCTTAGGCCTTAGATATACCACTGCGCACTGACGTCAAATAGTCATCATAATAATGTCTACACATCATTTCTATATACACTGCTTCAAGAAGCCTTCAACTATCTTATATTGGTAGACTCTTACATTTTTCTCGAAGTACCCAATAGTAAACAGCCTAAGTAATTATTTAAACGATGGCCTCCCACATAGGAGGCTCTAGTTTGAATCTTAAAGGCATCTGTCATGTAATCATGTCATCTATCTGCGTTGGACTCGATAGAGAGGCGTGCAAAGAGGCTCATTGATGACCCAGATCTAGTTGAATGAAACCAATCTGCAAAGCCTTGAGCACAGGCGCAGGGTTGCCAGCCTCCTGGCCTTCCATAGGGTACATTTTGGAGAGTGTGACCAGAAATTGTTCCAATTAATTACACCATCGCAGTTCCTCCATCAGACAACTCGATATACGGCAGGCATCCACCCTTATGTAGTGAAAGTACCACCTGCACGGACAACAAGGTTCGCGTCTTCATTCATTATGCGCACTGCAAGGACTGGAATAACTTGCCCGCGTCGGTGTTCCCGGCTACTTACGATGTGGGAATCTTCAAGAGGAACGTGAATAGGCTATTTGTAAGTTAGTGCGTTCAACATCTTAGACTTCATCACCATTTACCATCGGGTGGGATTGTTGTCAAGCATTAACTTATTTTATGTAAAGAAAACTGTGATTTAAAAAAAAAATATCATAAGAAAACCTGCATACCTGAGAGGTCTCCGTAATCTTCTCGAAGGTTTGTGAAATCTACCAATTTACAATGGGCCGGCATCGCGGACTATTAGTGTAACAGAACAAGCCGTATTGTATTGATAAATATTAATAATTGTTGAATTGTAAAAAATCTAAATTAATTTAATTTTACAAACGTGGAAGCTATTCTTCATAATATTATTCGTTAATTTACTAAGTAAAGTATGCAAATACGTATTTAATAATAACTCTGATTACTATAAACTTAATTATATAAAGGTCCACTTCCATGGTGTATTTATGGATTCCAAAGCCAGATTTTTAAATTCCTGCAACTGCATTTGGTTGTTGTTCATATGTTCCAGATGCAGTTTCTGAATACGTGCGTACTTTCTATTGGGTTTTTGAAATTTTTGTGGGTAAGAAAACGTTAATTTTTTATTTATTCTACGAGTATCTGGCTTAAAGAACAGAAATTCCTGTTGAATGAAGCGCTAGTATAATTTAAGAAATCTGAATCGGACATTTTAAATTTGAGACACATCTTATTTCATTAGTACTAATTGAATACAAAGGTGAAAACTACAGGGGACAGGAAACCGAAGAGAATGGAATAAACCGGGTACCAATTGTAACTATTGAGTTGACGAGTTATAGAATTTTAATTTAATGCAATTTTTTTCTAAAGAATTTTTTGTTCCCAAATGTATAATGGCATTTGGGTAAGTAATTGATAAAGATATTATGAAACACAATAATAATTATTATTACCTAACAGACATCATAGTTTGATCTGCCATGAATACGTGAATATATTACTACTACTAATTATTACTATTAATCTGGCCTATCTTTAGTTGCCCATAAATATCACATATGTATGTGGCCTCAGCGGCGTGGAATATGGTTGTTACTTAAATTCAATTTTATTAATAAAAACATTGTGTATTGTGTAACCCCTTCTCACAAAATTAAATGAGAAACTACCTTTCTTTCCATCTCTATCTCATCTCTATTTGTTCCATTTCTATTCTTAGGAACATCCATTATTTTCTAATTCGTTTCTGTGTCTTATACGATCTTGCTAATATTATATTCATAAATATTCACATCTTCGTAATTCATTCATTATATCCTACATATATTCAGAGGAAATATTTTAATAACTTATAGTAGTAGAGAGTATTTCAGCTCATTATATTTATCTACGTATCGGTACACGTATACAGGGCTCGTATAAAATATAAAAGTAACACATTATTTAACTTCACAAAATTAATATTCACTTAATATATAAACCAGTTATTTAACAAATATATTTTGATTTAAAAAACAACTGAGTCTCCCAAAAGAGGAGACACTTCTTAGGTGCTTCTTGGACAGGAGGCGTTGCTGGCAAACATTTTATTATTCTAAGAATTTTATCCATCGCTAGCATTACTTTACATTGTAATGATTTTTTATGTTTACAATAAAAAATTAACAAATGACATTAATACTTCTCGCAATAAAATAAACTCCGATACCTCTTAGCACCGCCCTCTATGCCTGTATTGCTTTATCGATACTCACTTCATCCACTTATAAATTCAATAAATTTAAAGCGTTTTAAATTTGCTGTAAACGTCACATAAAATGCACTCTCGCATCGCTTCATAATAACCCAGTTGCGTACTGTGAATATTAGTGTCATGAATATAATAACCTATAAAACTTTATGTAACGAGTATAGTATAGTAAATCATGCAAAGTAATTGACGGCAATGAGTTACGGTTTTTGTGGCTTGCAAAACGAAGCAATTTTGTAAATTTTTTACTTACCAAATTAAAATAAAGGCTTGCAATCTAAATGAAAATGGCAACCCCTGGACATTAATAGAATTGAAATCAATCCAATTTCAAATCACTCATCGATGCGTTAAAAAATTTAATTACGGGAAAACAAACTGTCTCTTACAAATTCCTTCTCTTCTCTTAACTTTTCTGCTCCCCTCACTTTTTCTCTCCTGTCATCTCCGCTCATATTTTCTGATTTCTTCTCTTCGTCAGGTTGCGGTTGCACTCCAGTAATACTGTCCTATACGGTCAACGTATGGCTAGCGATTTCACTTCAAATGGCAGGCGTTTTATACTTCGCCTTCATGTTCGGATACGTGGCATCTACTAGATCCGCCACCGCACATGCCTTGCTTGAACACAATGTAAGTTAATAATTTAACTTTTATGTATTGTATGTATATGACGACACAATAGCCCAGTTGGTAGTGACTGTGCTTGCCGAGCGAGGGTTCTCAAATTCGATTCCCGACCGGTGCAGATATTTATGTGACAGATAAATGTTTGCTCTCGGATAATGGGTGTTTTAAATATTATATTTGTGTATGTCAGTGCCACCCGCAACACACGGAACCCTAGTGCGGGGTGTGAGTGTGTAAACGTTTATTTATTATTATTTATTGTATGTATATAACGTTAGTCAGAAATTAATTTATGTCCAAAACTAGTCTATTGTTTAACACTGGAGAAGACACTTTATACATTTTTCTATTACCTAAACGTATTCCGTAATTTATGTTATTAATAATATACTTATGTACAAAGAGGATGATATGTACCTAATAATAATCTACACATATAATAAAATTTTAACTGATCGCTTTCTATACATGAAGGATATGAATAAAACTATTAGTAAGGGCTTTTATTAACACTATAGAACCTAAAAATTAATTGTTAGATTTTTTGTCTAGTTGTCTGTACGTTGGTGCGTGCTAATCTCAAAAACGGTTTAATCGATTTCGTTAGGATTTTAACTAATGTATAGCAATAGGCATTACTTAATGTTTAATGATTGTTTTGCCGTTTACTAGATTTGATATAAATAACTAAATAAAACAATGCTTTTGTTAAATTATTTTTGGTTTGGAGTAGTAGACTATACAAGAAATATTCAAGCAAATCCTAGACTGTGTACTTTGAACCCAGCACTTCGAGCGGATTTTGACACAGGCTTCGATACATTATGCATGATTTTGATCTCGCCCGCTGTATACGCTTTACGCAAACCTTTTTAATATCCGCTCCCCCGTGTACGTTTTTTATCTTTTATTTATAATACCACAACATCTTTATGATTCGCGTACGTACATCGCTTAATACGTCCATATCGGTTGAATTTAAAAAGATTTTATAATATGCTAATTTACATACATATTGAGTATCAAGGGTTGACAGAAATGGTTGTCAACTTGACTTGAAAACTTTAAATATGATATAATTTTCCACGATAACAAAGGGCTATGCACACATTTATCGAAGCCTACGCTAGAGAAACGCTAGTGTGGGGGGACACTAAATGAGGTGAATAAAATTTACTGCCAAAAAGTCCAAACCCTTGCCTAAGCCGATAAATGCTCAACGGATCGAATTGATAAACGGTTAACATTTTGAAAAAAAAAATCATATTGTCTGTCCAGCCAAGTCTACGGAACTTCGTTTCGTGTGGCTATTTCCGTTGATGACTTCGTCAACTATGTAACAAAGTTTACCTATTAAACGTTTTATTTAATATACGCAATTACTTCGTAATCCGCCACCTTACGAAGTATAAACTTATTTTATTGCGCCTTTAAAAAAGTCAAGATTATAATTCCAACCAACATATTTAGTTATATGCTATGTGTAAACTGTATCATGCCATGTCAATCCATAACTTGATGGCAGATGCTTGTAATATACAACATAATCATAATGTATTAAAAATGGGTGGCACGTGAGCAGTGAAATGTAAAATAAAATAATGTTTCAATTCGTCCAATTTCATTTACATTACGCTCTTCTTTAATAAATGTGTGTCTGTTATTGTCGCACTTCCCTTGGTCAACAATTATGGACACTTACTCTTACCGTGTCTTTAAATAATATAGCAGTAACTGAAAGCTTTCTCGCTCAGTCACATTTATACATTATCATCACAACCCATATTTGTTCTACTACTTGGGCTTTGGTCTTCTCTTACTATAAGAAGGGAAAGAAAAAAGAAAAGAACATAATCTACCACAGGTTCAATTGCGGATTTGCCACATTACACTCCTTAAATAATATTTTAGGGAATTCTCATGTATCCAGGTTTCTTTGCGATATTTTCCATTCAACCAACTTGTAATACACCAATATTTTTAAAAGTTTGATGTACGTGCAAAGTTGAATTTTAGTAAGAAATGCTTCGTTAATAAACGGTAAATTTCGCCAAAATATAAATTTACAAGGTATCTCTTTAACATGCTTTTAGAAGTAAAATTTGCCTGCTTTCTATTTCTATGCACGAACATATCCATTATAATTATCCTGTTGAATTAACTTTATTAGTTTAGACGTAACTTTTCTGCGACAAGAGATTCTAATTAGAAGTTATACATTGCGTGTCACGTAAGGCTTGGGGCCTAAAAATACATACAGTGCCGAAACTTTCGTCATTAAAACGTTGTGACAGCGCTGCAATCATAACTAGTTTTAATGAGTTCAATCCTCTAATTTTCAGGAAAAAACAAAGGATCTCGCAAACTTTCTCTATCATGAGAACGTGGATCCGGTTCTCACAGTAAAAACACTGAAATATTTTGAATACATTTGGAAAAGAACCAACGGAAGCAACCCGCAAGTTAGTAGTATGATTGTTTTTAGTTATTGCAGAATTTCGTTTTCATAACTTCAACCATGGGAAGGTGTTGAAAAACCACTGTGATTAAATATTCGTTACTTAAGTTTTCAACTTTTGTTTCGTTAGCATTGTAACTAATAACAACGAATGTAAATGGCTCTATAGCAATATGATATAATACTAGCAACGCTATTCTTGGATTGTAGCTGACATCCTTTGCTAGTAACGTATCCTGCTAAACCATGGACGCGGCAAAGGCATCGGGTCTCTTACACTTAACTGGTTTATTTGCTGGCGTCTACTCGTTCAGAGGCAGTTAACATAAAAAACAAAACTCGTTATAGACATACATTTTAAATCTACTTTTCAACAGCAAATATAGGTCTAATATTATTACCAGTACAGCAGAATAAGTAAATAATTTATAACGAAAAACGACGTATATGTAGATAAGAAATACTTTTACAATACTTACTGGAGGCTAGGTAGGTATTATTCGAGGGTATAATTAATCACTTTCGTCCAACTTGAACCCTTTTCTTTTTATTAATTACTAGCGGTGTCCGCCCCGGCTTCGCACAGGTGTACTTTTATTTTTAAACATTTATAGATATATTTATAATTTTATCTTTATAAAGGACATAGGTATGTATTTTTTTTCTTTATAACATATACATATGCTGTGAATATAGTCAAAATATTCGATCTTGCATATGAAAGCTGACCGCGTGACTATCTATTTCATATATGTGGCCGCCCCGCACTTCGTGCCCCCTCCCTCGTCGCCTTGTCCGCCGGCCTACGCTACGGCTGCTTTGAGTGGGGCCACACTGGTCATTGCGCGGCGGCGGCGGTGGTGGTTATTTTCCTAAATTCGTAAATTTTTCTTAATGGAATGTCCGATTTGAGTAATTCAAAAAGTTATACATATATAGGTATTGAAACAGTTTTGAATATGAAATGATTTATTTGGATAAGGATCAACACGAAGGTATGGTTATCATGGTCTTATTTTGATCAGCTTTTAAAATGTAAAAAGTTGTTATAGTGACATAACTACAATAGTTGGACATATAGTATCGCAAAGTTATTCGTACATATTGATATGTTCTCTAATATTGTACAAAATGTTTTTGTTCTATAATCAATAGTTTCCGCAGCGTATGCGATGAAAGAAATTTTTAAACAAATTCTTTTACATCTTGGTTCACTTTACTGAAGTTTTAGCATGAATCCCTTATTTTTCTAGTAATAAATATAGCCTATGTTACTCAGGGATAATAAAGCATTCTAATGGTGAAATAATTTTTTAAATCGGTTCAGTAGTTTTTGATTTTATTCGTTACAAACATACAAAAATACAAAGCTTTCCTCTTTATAATATCCTCATATCTATAGTATAGATATGAGGAATTGCAAAATATAAAAAGGGTGGTATATGTTATCATGTAACATAAAATGACTAATTTATGTAGACAGATATGTACATGCACACGACTGTTCATGTTGCTAGGCAATGGTCTTTTAATTTTTTTGTAGGTCAAATTAAATATTGAAACATTTTTATTATGCTCTGTAAATTAAAATCATAGTCACATATTTATCAAGGATATAAAATACTAAGAGCGCAAAGTCCGCAAAGTGTTATAATTCCTTTTTATGGGGGATGTCAATTTTGCTGCTTGAATTTAATTTAGAGGACGGAGGAAGAATTTTATCCTCAAAGTTGCAATGGATTCGTAAAATCCACGTTTTAATGAATAACATCTTGATCTAAGACCATGGCAACAAATGAACAGGATGCCTATTTATTGATTCCATATCAATGAAATATTATAAAATAATAATAAATTATTATACTTAGTGCATTATTATCTATACATATAATAATAATGTAACTGTAATGTAATGATCGCTTTCTGGACAAGAACGATATATGAGAAAAAATATTATTAGGAGCCTTTATTAACACAATAGAACACAAAACAATAGTTGTTAGAATTTTTGCTTCTTTGTCTGTGCGTTTGTTCGCGTTAATCTCAGAAACGGTTTAATCGATTACGTTGTGGCTTTCACTTATGTATAGCAGCAAGCATCACTTAATATTTAAAGTATTTTTCATAGAAATCCGTCCATAAATAAAAAAGTTATAAATTTAAAATAATGTAGGTACTATTTCTTATCATAAGGCGTAGTTTGTCCGAAGCGAAGTGAGTTGGCTAGTATTAAAATATATCAACAATAGGTAAGATCAGGAATTTTATATTGTTAACGTTTATACATTTTCGAAAATTTTGAATTGGTATTATTCAGTACTCATTTAAAAGTAAGACGCCATCTGTTTGTAAGTGTTCACAGCCGCTCAAACAGCCCTATAACACGAGGGGCATCAACAACCAGTAAAAACTTTACCAGCAAGCCACTTAACCACCATGTAAGAATTTCAATGGTCCATCGCCTTTGATATCGGATGAATATTCGCCATCCTCTACATTGCGTCATTAAAGTGACTAAAAATTGACCAGACCAAAGATTTCATCGTTTCTCCACGACCATGACGAATGATGTGTATTGTTCTTTAAATGCAGAAAATTTGTCGCGGGCTGAATTCTGCGCTAATGGAAGACACATTGGTGTTTATGTACGAGAAGGCGTTACGGGAAGTGCCCTTATTTGGGAAAGTAGAGCGATCTTTTATCAGAGTCATAACACAACACCTCCACGAGATGTATTTCCTCAAAGGTGACACCGTCGTACAATGCAAAGACGTGCAGACAAATGTTTATATTATTTACAGAGGAAAGGTAAAATATTAGTCTCTTTACAACTCTCCTCTCACAATATCAGAGATAAAGGCCATCCGCCGCGTAGTTTTAATTTCCAAATATCATTTCTGAATACCCAATAAAAAATTTGAATAATATATTCAAAATTACATATTTCCACAGTAAACAACTGACATACAATAATTTAGAGACAACTCACCATACAAATATGGATATGTTACTTTTCAGGTAGATGTTTTAAGTTCGTATAACGAAATGATTACATGCATGGGACCCGGCGGAATGTTCGGTAACTTCACGGGGGTTAGTACAAAAAGATACTTTTCAATTTCCGGTGCGTTGTGTGTAACGTAACTTCAATTAGTCAAGTCAGTTAGCGATATCGTACTTTTACTGACATTTTTTGTAACAAAAACACAAAATTTAGTTCACACAGCAAAACCAATGTGCTAGGATTCAGATTACGAAGAGATAAGTACACACACAGACAAGACATTAAACACATTCAAAATCCGAAATCAAATATTTATCAATGACACAAATATCTGGTGCGGCCACGAATCGATCCCGAAAGATATGTATTTCGGCTGGGAGGGTGACTACTAACTAGACAAACTGATGTAGTTAGTATTCATCCAATTTGTAATAATTCAGAAGCACACACCGCCTGGCTAAAAATATATGATACCATAAATTGTGCTCGCAGATTGTTGCTAACAACTTTAATATTAATTTAACAACGGCTTTCCGCCAAGTAACGTCCAATATGGCCAACTGTCTTACTTTTAATTCAAACAGAGTTCGTATAATTAAAAAAAAACTATTTGGTATTAAACCAATTCCAATTAGCAGTATAATTGTATCATTGGTTTGGTTTCAATCAATACTTTCTAGTCGAATTGTCGTTTTTATTACATTGAAAAGAATTATTTCGGATTTCATTCACAGAAAATTAAATCAACCTTCTATTAAACTATATGACAGTAATGTTTTTTTTTTTAATTACTATGACTATATCGCTGCAGATTATTCTCTCTTTCATTAATGTTGTTACACAAAGAGAGATTTTACACTAAGTGAATGTGCCTGGGGGGCGAGTGTGCACCAACTGTTCAACCTTCGGATATTGTATATTTTTGCAAGTTATATAGAAAACTTCGATGGCATGATTCAGGTTTTGACACTCTTGACGTACCCAGTGATCGCTTGTCAAATAGCGGTATAACGCACAGATTACTTAAACTGTGCACTCCGGTACCTTTAACATTTCTGTAACATAGTCTTTAGCTTATATAAAATTTGTATAATATGTATATGTTTTTGTTCCTTAGTCTGGTTTAAAATTAGTGTCGTATGCTCTTATACCAAAAACACATATATGCTGGTAATAACCGATTTATGTAATTAAAATAATTATGATTCAAGTTTTTATAGTAGTCAAATACCGAACAGACAAGCACCTGATGGTAAGTAGGTATATCCTATCACGAACCAATTAACAGTCCACTTTTTAATGCTTACCGTGATTGTGGTTTTAGCAAGCTGTTTCTTGTTCGCAAGTATCAATATATGCAAGTAGAAGCCTAGATCTTCTGGTGCTGCCATGTCAAACATTCCTGAACCTAGTAAAGTTCTATCCGAAAATACAAGAACCTCTGTACAAAGCTTTTGAGATATCCAAAGATTATATCCTGCCCATTTCAATGGAAACAGCAATGGACGATGAGTTTTCAGGTAAACATTATTTTGATGCTAAGAGATCAAGATATAAAATAATATAATATTCAGTGAATAAGACTGATCGTATCTTGCCCGCGCGAGTTGAAATCATAATTGGTATGGACAAGTAGGCAAAGGAAAATAAAATTAACACTTAGTAGGCTTCAATCATTTATTTCCATATCCACTCGGCACAGTGGCGCTTAAACTTTCAACGTTTGAACTTTCTGTTGAGATAAAATTTATGTACTGTATTTATATCACAAAATTGTGATATCTACTATTAGTAATCGACTGTATTAAAAACTTCATTCATACTCCCTTCTTAAATTGCAGTCACTAGTAATATTTTTTGTTTCCTTCTTTCTTCCAGAGGATTCTGATTTAGATATTCTATCACAAGATTCAGCTTTTGAATCTAGAAGCGGCTCTCTTAGATATGAAATACCAGGTACATATACTTCTAAGAATACCTACTACCTGTCTTCATTGTTTTAGCATAGTTTCTTAATTAATAATTTGACCCCAGTGCTATCTATCAAATTTTAATCAAAGATCAGAAATTGGACCAAAAATCATATCAAAGAATTCAATTTAAAAATTAAACTATTAGATATTACTATTGTAATATAAATATACGAGCAGGTATTTAGTAATCGATAGTCAGGGACAAGTGTCACTACATTAAGTTTTTAATATGTTCATTTATTATTTCACTCACTTCTTCTTACACCTCACCTAGGTCAAATTTCCCTGCGCAGTTCCCAATCAAACGTAAGTTCAGCCAAGTCTTCGGCTAGCGTGTTGACGTATCAAAGCATGACAATAGCAAATTTATTTCGTCCTGGATCGCGGATTTATCAGGTAAAGTTCCAGTAGTCGTTTCTCGTTATCACCACATTGAAGTTAATTGTATCTATCAACAGATAGTATCACTTCTTCTCCACATTATTTTGACGGTTTTAGATTTCAATAGATTTATTTTCAAACATGTACTAAAAAGGTTTTTTATTGTTAATACGAAATAAAAAATTGCAATTATGTAATTTTTTATAGACAATTCAAATTTTGGAATACTAAAAAATAATAATAAGATGTATAAGATTAATTATACAGTCAATTAAGTTAAACTAGAGTATTTCATTTATATATGGCAGATATATCTAACAAATCGGACGAAAGTTAAAAAAGCACTTTACTTCGAAGTCCACATACGTGAAAGTTAGCGCAAACTCTAATAAAAAATCTGTGGATGGTTTCTTGGCATACAATAGCGCTTCGTAACAATCAAAGTTTTCTCAGTCTTTTTACCGCGATAAAAGAAGTACCTAATTTATTTTTCCCTTCGTTTGTATTCCGAATATATATTCTGTATTACATAACTTTGAATTTCTATCTATGGCAATTAAGCCTACTCTCACTTGAACTACATACCATATAAAATGCATTGCAATTTGTTGTATTCGGAGGGAATAAACATACGCATAAGGCATCACACACGACATTGACTCTTTTAGATCTCATATAGGGATCTGACCAGACTGCAACCTAACCTGGGACCATTCACAGGAGAAGCAGAATCACTTATTGGGCTACAGTGACGCAGTTACATTAAATATTCCAGGGATTTGGTTACTTCACATGCTTCTTGGCTACGGCAAGCTACGTGTTGACGCTTTACGAAATGGTAACTTTGAACGACTGCGTCATCTTCTTCTGGCTCCAGTCTTTCTTAGACATGTTTTTTTACCTCAAAACATACCAAACGATGCATCAGGTATATATTTTGGAATCACAAGTTATGCGATTAATTGCCACTTGAATTTCAGCAATTTTCGTTTTTAATTTCAATTTTCTTGTCAATAAATAAATTAGTTACTTAATAGGACTTTTAAAAAATAACAGTTACCGTATTAAAAACACCACGTGAATGTAGGTACATAGTTTTGGCAACTGCTCGAAATTATCTTTTTCCGAATGCCAATGATGTTAAATTGTCATTTTAAAGTTAAATCAAATCAACCGTAATGCATGTCACTAGTCTCAATCTATTGATGTAGATTTTTTAATGAAGCTAGTTGCTTCAAATGGTCTTGCGTTTGAGCAAGATGGTTAAGGCCAGACTCGCTAACAATCCATGCGTTCCATATCAGTCCTTAGAAGTGCTGTCAACAATATTGTTGTGACCGGCTTCAGTTAGTGCTGTAGTCTTATTCGAATGATTCCGCTTTCTTCTTGAACATTGTTTCGTCGCTGCCCTTGATGTGTAGAAAAAGAATATCCAAAGGCGTCAACGGACACTCAACATCCTGGTCGTACGTACGTAGTACCTACGTGTGGCTATGTAGATCTCAGCATATAGAGGGCAATTATGTTTGTTACTACGCATCATTAAAACATCATATAATGTCTCACTGTTGGGATTAGGTCACTTCTCACTTTCACACACTTTGGGGAACATCATGCACAACATACAGGTCAGGAGGTTTCTTTATGATAAAAATATCATAAAACCTTCAAGCAAGTGGTAATCAATTTGAATTATGTCCATAACTTTGGAAAATCATAGCTCAAACCACTAAACTAAGAATCAAATGTTTTATTATAACAGTATTAAATGCTTTATGATTTGTTCAAAACCACCTCCTACAGGGGTACATCAACCGGCACGGTGAGCTCATAATGGCTTCCGGAAAGTGTCGTCGCAGATATTTCAAGCACAGATTGTGGTTCTGGAGCGACTTATTAGTAGGTATTCCGTTGGAACTATTCGGATTTTGTTTTCCGTAAGTATTTTCATGTAACTTAATAAGCCTATAAAATCATTAGCTAGCTTAATATTGTTTAAGTCTTGTGTTTTATGCGTAATTTCATTTAATTATGAGTATGTTACATTTAGGGTGGTAATTACTAAACAGGAATATTATGAAAAAAGGCGTTATTTTACAATATTTATTTTATTAATCATGTGTTGAAACAATATATTTTCTTAAAAAATTCTATCTCCCTAACGCTGTCCACACGCTTAAAACTAAACGTGTCATTAGCATTATAAGCTAAATGGCATATTTCGGGAATACTTAAGGATATAAGTGGTTCCATCTATCTACAGTTCTACCTAATATTCCTTGTTCATGGTTACTGCATTGCTGAATAATGGTGTCAGGTTCCCTCTGTGGCAGGTCGTTAGACTCTATACCACTTTAATCCTGAGCATTACGTCTACAATCAACGTGAATAATGTTTAACAACCTGAGTAAACGGATTCCCTGTTTCATTCCTTGACCGGCAACGGGTCACTAACGCCTCTGTTACTGATATCAATGGGCGATGGCGTCGGGACAACAATTCTACACAACTTCTTCTACACAAACAATCTTAGAAAACAATAAAACTAAAAACTTACTCGTTCAATTGTATCTTCCATATAAAACAAAACCTCAGTATTGTTATTTTCTTTATACTTAGGAATAAAATTACATAATTGTGTCCGTTTCGGCTAAAAAGTAAGTTTACGCAATAATTTAATATTTACAGCAAGCCCCAAACAGCCATGCATTACTTACGAGCGAACAAGCTGTTCAGGCTTAAGTATCTAGTCGAGTTCCACCGTAAAACCTCTGCTGAACTCACCAACAACTTGACAATACTTCAGGTCGGTATAATTTATTTCACTTGTTCATTTCTATGAGAACATAATTTCGTAACGTAAATCCATCTTTGTTATTACCATATTATACACAATTCCGATTAATTACGTTTCATTTCACACATGTCAGACCATAGTTGTGTTGTTTTTATTTATTATTATCCTAGTATTAACCTGAAGGATTACATTAGGCGAATTTAATTCCTCCGTATTATCTACCAGTTGACCCTGACGATAGTCACATCACAGAGGCATTTGCTCGACAGATTTTGATAATACTTGAAATACTTACAGAATATGAGCGTATATGAAATATATTGTATACCTGCTAAAACCAAATATAAGGGATAAGTTTTTTTTACCTAAATGAAAGCGGATTAATTATATTATATGTAACAGAATTCAATTTCTAATAATCTTAGGTATATGTTAATTTTTTCAGACTGTAATGGTAGTGTTCGTGGTGGTCCTCTTCATACATACATTCACTTGTATCTGGCTGTTAACGCTGATTGCCATCTCCCCATTCAGCATTATTCGGACACTGAAAATGCACCTTATAGATGAGTATGCAAGCCTTATTTCCGTTTAATTAGGACACGTGATGAATCTTTAGCCAATAGTATTCACCAATGAAACTATGTGAGATTATGTGAAATCTCTTATTTGAAATCAGATATTTGAATTTGGAATAATTTAAATCATTACGACTACAATTAAAACTAGATTATCTTCTTAATTATCAGTTACTTCCGACAAGATCAATTTTTAAATCTATTGTGATATAAACTCATTTCACTTGACGCTCTTGAAATCGACGAAGGCGCACGATCGACTAGTGGCTTAGGTAGGAACTAACGATACTGAATTAAGTTAATGTTTGAAAACTGTTTAAAAAAGTGCAAAGATAAAAAAAAAACAATAGAATTATTTTATAATAATATATATTTTAATACTGAAAATAAAGGATGAATTTATCGTGCTTAACATTTAATACAATTTTAATTTCTGATTTTAATTGGTACGAGAGAGCAGTATCAAAAGATCTAATCGAAAATTGGGTCAAATTTAAATCATTTACGGCGGCAGCCAACTATTCACTAACTTCCTTACATTAATGACAAAATACAGACGCCGTTTGATTCCCTCATATTCTCGAATGCCGAAAGCCGTGAAGCAATTAACTTACTAACGTAACGTAATTACGAACAGGGACACACCCCAACGACGGTGGGACTACACAACCTCCTTCTACATAGTAGTGTCCGAGCTCACGTCCACCGGCGGTGATGAGTTTGTGGTAGACGAGGTGTTCTCAATGGTCATTATGGCAATCTGCCTCATCTGCGGCAAGATGCTCGCAGCTATAATATTGGCGACATCTATACAAGTAGCTTATTCGAGCAAATATGCCTTGACGACATATGAAACAGCTACGAAGAAACTTATCGATGTACTCAAAAATCAGGGATTATCAAGTAAGTAAGCATACGCGAGCTGGTCATTATTACAAGCACGCAATTTTTAGCAAAGCACTTTGGAAATCAGCTAAACCAGACGAGGTTATAAGTATGGAAAATGGATATCAAAACTGATTTCCTTTTTATTACAGGAATTAATGTTTAGAGAAATATTACATGTTTTAGATAGTCATGATAGTGAACGGTGACATCAATAACAAGAGCTTATTGTAAAATAATAATTTAATAAGGTCATTTTATTATTCAGATCCACCATCATACCAGATCATAAGATCACCATAGATCAGAAACCACGGAGATCTTTGTCATATAGAAAATGAAAAGCCTTATTATATGGACTATGTTTTGTCTACTGAACGCCAAAGTCCTTGAATTTTTTATATTTCCTGTAATTCGTTTGAATTTAGTCACCATACGTTTCATTCAATATATCAAAGAACGAATAAACAATTTTTGTCTTAGTTGTTAACATAAGAATAGTAAAAAAATTAAATAACATTTAACTTGTAGACTATCAGTTGGAGAAGTTTTGGAAATACGTGCAGCAACTGTGGCTCACGGAGCGAGGTCGCCAGGTATATTAACATATTAAGAGAAAGATGAAAAAAGAAAGAGAAGACTAAATTCTAGCAGTAATATAAATTACATATTCTGAATTTTCTTAAAATTGAAGGTTAGATGAGGTTTGGAACGAATTTTGTTTTCTGCATAATTACGAATATCGTAATACAAGTACATTGATTATGTAATATTAGACAGGTTGCGACAGTTTGATGGATAATGAATCAGTTATAAGTTAGAATAGGGAGAGAAGTATATAGTAGAAAAATTCCACGAAAGATACTATTGTAAAAAGGCTCCGTCTTTGATTCGAAACCCTGCTCGTGGTGCATTACTAAATAACGGACGAGAACTGCCAGAACTCGCTGGGCTCAGTACCACAAAGTTACCAACAGTACTCACACATTAATTAGGTTAAAGAATGTCGGAGCCATCGAAATGACTAATAAGACGTTTACATTGTAGTTCTCAAATTATCGATTCATCTATGAACGTACCTCAGAAGTACTGCTAAATGACACCAATGACAAAAACTTACAGTTGCCAGAGCTTCTCCAAAAAACACCATATGTGTTGCGATGTGATCTGATGTCATCAATGTTCGGCCATCACTTGAGAAACAGCTTCTTATTCGCCGACACCGGGGAACCATTCCTTCGACAGTTGACTGTACTTCTGGACTACACAATATATTTTCCAGGTATTTACCGATCATAACTTGCTAAGTTAAAATGAAATATAGTCTAATTTTAGCTTTAATTCGATAAATTTGGTTCAGAATTGACCTAATTAAATGATCTGTTTTGAATGTGTTTTAGAAAGAGATACTCAATTACACCTAAATCACGTTGCTTCCTAGCTTATATTAATACTTAACATAAAATTTAGTTTGAATATTAGTAAGCGTTTCGTAGTAAGTGATGTGGATAAAATGATTTCGGACAATAATTGATAATTGAATTGAATTGTGACATTTAACTATTTCATATTTCACTTATTAATTAAGCCATTATAGCCTCTTAATCTCGTCAGGATCTATCTATCTATCTATCTATCCAGCTCGGATGGGCAGCGTTCGGGAGATTACGGAAAATCTTTGCATTCATGCTTCCGCAGTGTCTCAAGACGAAACTCTTTGACCAGTGTGTATTGCCAGTGATGTCATACGAAAGTTAACTGTGGGTCTCATAAGAAGGCTCAAGGTCACCCAGCGGACAATGGAGAGAGTAATGCTCGGTATTTCCTTACGTGATCGAATCAGAAATGATGAGATCCGTAGGCGTACTAAAGTTACCGACATTGCTTAAAGGATTGCCCAGCTGAAGTGGCAGTGAGCGGGACACATAGGAGTACCGATGGCCATTGGGGCGGAAAGGTTCTCAAATGGCGACCACAACCCAGACGACGCTCAGTGGATAGACACTCAACTAGATGGACCGACAATCTGGTGAAGGTCGCAAGTAGCCACTGGCTCAGGGCAGCGCAGGACCGACCGACGTGAAGATCCTTGGGGGAGGCCTATACCCAGCAGTGGGCATTGTCTATCTGAGATAATGATGATTATGATCTCGCTAAGTTTGAGATTCCTTGCGGCATTTTGTCTTCTTTTGTTCTTCTAAAACCTTATCGTCAGAAAGAATACGACCATACTCGTAGTCGATCACGTTACCTTACGTAACTTGCAAATTCGCAGGCTTGTATACATACACAAGTTTGTATACATATAGTAGAGTATAAATATACGCAGATTTCATTATAGTATTTTCTGTAACAAAACGGAAGTTAATTCTTTCCAAGAATTAGAATCACCACAGCAATACAAGAATCAGAATAATCGCCGACACAGTAACAGCTATCGAGGAAGCGGAGAACTCGCTCATAATTGCCTCTCCGGCAATACAATAGAAACACTTCAACGCATCGATTCTAAAAGAAGTGTAGTAGTGGCTAGTAAACATTTAAAAACCTCATCACCATTCACGAGTATCATCAGATTATTCAGAGCCAAGCAAATTCCAAGAAACGCTTTGAAGCCTGATCCTCGAAAGTTGTTCAGTAAGGTGCGACACGAGCAGGGGATGTTAGCTTGGATTCTAATCTAAATTAATCAATTAATTAATTAAATCTGGATCTAACTTTATAACTCATATGAGCTTAGAACCAATAAACTCTCATTATTTATAAAATAATATTCTTTAATTAAATTCAGGCAACTACATAGTCGTAGCAGGGGACAGTGATGCGCGTATGCACTGGGTAGCTTCAGGCATGGTGTCCGTGGTTTCAGTGAGATCTGACCTCACGGAGACCACACATGAAATGCTCGGCACTGGCGACGTTTTCGGAATCTTACAGGGGCTGAATAGAGGCGTCCAACACTGCTTTTCTTACAGAGCGGAGACAAAGGTAAATTTGAACAGTATATCAAAATATGGTTGTCGATCTCGATCGATGATTAAGACCAACCGATTTCTGGTCACTAGCACTGTTAGACTTGATACCTCTCTAAGACTTATTAAGTTTCATTATGATGTATTCTTTCAAAAGTAAAAGTGCAGCGAGGATAAAATTGTTGCATTTTCATATTTAAAACCGTCCCACATAAAAAAATATATTATTGTAATGCATTAACTAATGCTAACATTAAAAAAAATTTTGAAGGTAGTATTATAATAAGCAGAAACTTTTATTTTATGTTAGAAAACAGCCACAACCACAAGGTCCACAGCCTAACATTTTTTTCTTACGGCAGGACTCGTCTAATATGTTTTTTTTTTGTAACGATTTCACGAAATAATGTTTATTGTGTCCTTCTCATTAAACTCCTATCGGTAATCATTATTTAACACTTTTAATATACACTAATATTATAAAGAGAGATTGTGTTTTGTATGTGCAGAAGGTAATTTCCGGAACGAAACACCTATCTGAAAAATCTTTTACCATTTATATGTAATATTATTTCTAATGGACATTGGCTATATATTAAGCGTATGTGTATAATAATTAATTGTTGAACGAAATCGGGACAGACCGCTAGTTTATGGATAAAATATTGAATATTTTCAATATTTCGATTAACTAAGTGCTTCATATCACTACTCGATTCTACTGGAAACTTATCGATAAAATCAACCGCGCATTTAAATATTAATAATTGAAAATGTGGATCTGTATTAACTGTAAATCGCTATTAGTAAAAGGTATTTCTTAATAAATACCATTCGTCTACTTTATTCTTAAATCACGCCAATTTTCTTTTTTCTTCGTTGTCAGTATAATAATGTTGATGTATCGGAAAATACAAAAATTTCTGAGGCTACTCATAATATGGACACCGACTTCGTTCGGATTGAAAAATTTATTATGTACATGATAGTTAGCCTATATTCATTCAGAATAACTTACCTTTCACATGGTAAAAGAAGTTTTTTAAATAGATGCTGTGGTTCTGGACATTACCCTCCGCGTATACAAAATCTCAGTAAACTCTTACTTTCTCTTTATAATATTAGTATAGATAATTTTAACGTAACTAACAATGATTGTTTCAGGCAACTATTTTGTCACTAAATCTGGATTCATGGAGCAACATCTTGCTATTCTTTCCTGAAGCGAAGAACATTATATCGGAAAGAGCTGAGTTTTTATTTACACAAATTTGAATAATTTATTTCTAACCTAAAATATATTACAAGTAATTGAAGCAAATAAAGTTATGAACTTTTAAATGACTGTGTTTCACAGCCTGCGTCATGTACACACATGGAAAACAATAGTCATTGTGTAATACCTAAAATATAATATTACACTACGAGCAATTTAATTCTAATAATATATTTAAACTATAATAATTTAAATTTTTTTATTCGTATATTGAAGACTGCAAACACTTAAATCCTTTAACAGATTTCGTAAGATGTCGGCATATTAATAACTTATAATGTGGGTCCTATTCTAGGATAATATTCATCCCCCGGTATGTATCTATTCCCGTGGGATTTTCCAAAGCGAAGCGCGGGTGAGTTACTGGTTTCAAAAAAAGAATACAGCACTGATTAATCTCATTGATCAATCTCCATTTAATAAAAACCTCTTCATTGTACCTGTACCAAAGGAAATAAAATAATATAAAATAAACACAATACATGCTGAAAACAATAGATAAAAGTTATCTATTCCAGACAACCTGAGGTAGAGGAATTAAATATATTTTGCTTACTCATGGGTAACTGGTGCGCAAATTACTTAAAGTACAATATTCATGGACGTAACGTTAGCGTAAAGGAAAAAGTTTGCAAGGTGCGGTAGGAGAGCGAAATAATACAGGATGCAAGTGACAAATGGTGCGCTTTAACTTATAAGGAATGAAGGGAAGGCCCACAACGCACAGAGAGAGGAAATAAGTTCATAAAGTCACAGAAAGAGCAGAGAAGAATTTTGAAAGGAAAGATGGAAAGGTGGATTTGGAATGCGCAAGAAGGTTAAATTAACGAAGAAAGCGAACGCTGACATGTATTTATTCGAAACGTTGTTTAAGGTAGTGTCAGAGGACTGGAGAGTACACAGTAAAGAGCAAAAAGTATATGAGTATTTCGGCGATCGCAAATTGAGAGCCACTTAAACATGACACGAAATTCAGAAACCTTATCATATTTGCAAAGGCTAAATAAAAATTCTGAATGCATGTGTCCTGGAGACGCGCAAGCTTATTTATTTGATCCTTGATAGTATTAAGATAGCAGATATCCATATAATCAAGGATTAAGCGACGCAAGCTGTGAGCTAGCATTATTTTAGTAGGAATAGGGAAGAAATATTTCAACCTTAGGAAGAAGCAAACACTTCACGACTTACATTCTTCGGTGATTTGAGTTGATCATGATAGATTGTCACCCATAATGATGCCAAAACTCTTTACTTCATCCTTGTAAGGAATTCTAATTCCATCAAATTTTGAAGTTAGCAGAAGCGACCGGTCAATTTTATTGAATAGCCTGGTAGAACCAATCAATGTGGTTTGCGTCCTGAGAGGTTGACTTGTAACCCATATGCTTTTTCTTTTATGATGAATGTGGATTTTATAATATAAGAAAATGGAAAGTACTGTTTTCAAGAATAATACTGAAATATTTTTTACTGAAAGGTTTTAGTAAAATATTTACATTATTAATGAACTCGTAAGCATCACAAAATATAATGTGGATCTCGGCTCGAAAAGAAATTCATATCGAGGCAGTCACGCTGCGTCCATTTTCCGTAGCTGTTTCATAAAATCCACACATCCTTTCACGTTATTATGAAGATTAAAAATATCAGAGCACTGAGCAACCAAACGAGATTTTTATGAAAATTCCTTCCCCAGATTGAAGGGTTAGGATATTTCAGGATAGGATCAAGATATTTCAATGAAAACATTGCTAGCAATATATACATAGTATAATTTATTTTAATATATCAGTGTTTGTAAGACTTACTTTTCCTTATATACAAACACCAAGAACACAAAAATATAAAGAGAATGTCAACATCTGTACTGATTATAAAATACTGACTGATCGCTTTCTGTACATAAACGATATATGACAAAAACATTACTGGCCTTTATTAATGCAATTGAACCCAAAACAATAGTTACAATTTTTGCATGTTTGTCTGTGCGTTTGTTCCCGCTAATCTCAGAAACGGCTTAACAGATTTCGTTCTGATTTTCACTAATGTATTGCAGTAAGCGTCACTTAATACTTAATTTATTTCATTGCAATCCGTCCATAAATAAAAAAATATAAATTAATTTAAAATTATATAAGGCGTAGTTTTCCTGAAGCGAAGCAGGGGCAGTTTAGTAGTACTAAATAAAACGATCACACACTAATCCCCCCCACTATGAGTCCCTGTGTTGCAGGTGGTATGGAAATACTATTAAGACATCACAAACACCCAAGACCCGAGAACACTCATTTATGTGACATAAATGTCTGCCCTGGCAAACAGACCAACTGGAGGACTACAGGGTCGTCGACATGTTGTACCAGTTTCCAATCAACTGTGAATATCGTAAAACCTCTGTAACAATTTCTGTAAATAAAGAATTATATATCTTATTGCTTCGATCTTATCTGTTATAACGACTTTTAAGTGCTGTATTAACCTAAATGTTTTGCTTTGAACAGTATAAACTTTACGCAAAACTAAAATTTCAGTGACATACTGTCATTACAACACATAAAAATCCATTCAAACTTGCATAACAATATAAATCAAGTCGTGAAACATAAAATGTTACATAAGTTTTATCAGCACGCTTCAGTCGGAGGCAGTGTAATAAATTAGTGGATCGGGCCGGATCTGCATAATCTGTGGACCTATCGACGTATTCCTGGATAAATCACGTGTGTATAGTCGCCCATATTGATGGGCTTTATAGTGGAACGGAGGACAATATTATACATGGACTGGTATCTTGCCCGCTTTGCTTCTGGAAACATGATTTAAAACAATTGTCAGGCATATCTATGGGGGGCTTTATAATTGTTTTATCTACCTCATACACCTAAAGATTATTAATTCTTTTTGGCAATTTGCTAGCGGTTTTGGATATTATTGCGGTCAGATATATAGACGCTGTTTATTTGTTATGGTTATAGATAACAAATGATGCGGTTACGTTACATTTTTTTTGGTTTCTGATAGCATATGCAACTTCTTAATCATTATGATTAAAATTTCTGTTATCTGCTTAGCAAGAAATAATCTATACAGTAAGCGAAATTGTGCTAATATTACATTAACTATTATCTTGATAGATCCTTTCCAAGGAATTTTATTAAGAATTGCTATTTTGTATTTTGTTCATTCTTTAATGTATTACCTCTACTACAATTTTAAAGCACTACTCTGTAATAACTGCTGTACTAACTGTCATTACACTTTTTAATGTAGATTTTTCTTACATTGTCGTGCTTTTAAATACCAGTTTTTATAAAGTCCATTGCGAAAGTTTATTTCTAAAATCAATCACAACACAATAAATTCCAGTATACAGTTTGTAAAGGCTCTATTTCGCAGGTCATTTCTGTTCGCGACGTGCCACTTCAGTCGATGACACCCATTCATGGGAATGAAAAAGGCTTTCAATAGATTGTTTGTTGACTCAAATATACTTAAAGACAATCGAAACAATGTATAGAGCGGCATTTTTTTTTAATTATTTGCTGTTTTTCTTCATGTCCTATCAAACGTCTGTAGGAATCTTGGCAAAATATTAGAAATAAAACCGGTCAAGTCCGATTCAAATCTGCGTAAGATTGATTGATGTAAATGAAAATATATCCAAGAATATTTCCCGTTTTTTTTGTAAATTTTTATTTAAGGCAGAGATAATGGAGAGAAATGCAGAAATAAGGGAGAGTTATATTGTCCTGAATTATAAAATTACATAAGATATTGTCGCTTTTATATCATACACAAAGTAACATATTTTTTTTCTAATTCACAGCTTAAATAAACCCTCAAAAACACAATGCCCCTCAATCATCTGTCCCTATTTTTATATGATAAATAAAATTTTGTACTGCAAAGTTCAATGGCGAAACATGCCTAAGGAATTAATAATAAAGCATAAAAAAAGAAAGTTTTTCTTCTTTTAAATTCAAAACTTATTGAGTACGTAAGTAGGTAGGTGCGTGAAAAATGTATATTACGCTTCTCTGAACCATTCTATCATACCTGTCTGGAATCCATTTTCCCTGGACGTTCTTGCTAGCGACATGTTAGTCATACCAATGACACTTATTCACGTGAATGAACAAGCCTTTCAATGGCCTTTTGTGAGTACCTCCGAACACATTTACGGCTCAAATAGGATTTCGAACAATTATTTATTTGCAACGTCTGTAGTAGGTACCTAAGAAAAGTTTAAATGAAGTAATGCTGAGATTACTGCTAGCACTTTATTTGTTAATTGATTAATTAGTAAATTAAATTATGAATAATTTGATAGTTATATTTTTAAGTCTATTAAATTTGAACACTACGTCCGTCTTAATACTATAATTTATTATTAAGTAGAATGTAAACATTTTAATTATCGTAGAGGTATTCTACGTAATGAATGAATGAATTACTGAATTTATTTATTTCTTCAAGCATGTGTACATCTTGGATGAAAATCTAATAGGTGTCCAACATACTTCACTGATTACACCAGTGTTTAGTATTAAGTAACCTACACTTATAATCTTAACAATTACTAAAATTATCAAATTTATCATCATTACATTCAATTGAAAAATAGAATATCAATGTTAAAGTATTAATTACAAATTGAGCAATAGATTTAGTAATAACACTATTGATTAATGGCACGAAATAATATTATATAAAAAAATAAGAAAATATATCAAACTGAAATTAATTTATCATTAAAAAACTTGTTTATGTCATAATATTTTTTTCGTTGTAAAAACCTAATAAATCCTTTTTAAATTGTATACGGCTTATATTTATAGAGTTATGTAATATAGGAACACTCATCTCAAAATCGCGTCACCAAAACATAAATGTGCATGTGCGTGAAAGATACACTGATATGCGTGAATTTCAGTGATGTCAAATTCACGTCCATGCATTATCGACATGAATGTCGACTATTCCATCACATGTTTTTGCTATATTTAATTCGTTCTATTAATTAATTATTACATGTTAAATTAATAACACCATGCTAATCCTAGTAACTTCTCTTTACTTCGCTTCTTCTAAACTTAACCTTATTTGATAGGATAAAACAAAACGTGATAGTGAAGATAAAACAAACGGTACTAAAGAAAACAATAATAATAATGTTTATTGGTTTTAATTGATTCTTTGATGTAAATCGATATAACTTATTGCCCTCAGAAAGGAAATAACCAACAAATTTTGGAGTATAGATTCTTCATTAACATGTCAGTGATTTCGTAAAACAAAATAGTTGCCCTTTAAATGTCTTCTGTTAACTTTGTGAGGAAACCTACCTATGTATCTGGTTTAACATTCGAATCTATTTTTCTTTTTGAACTGCATTTACAGGAAACCTTGAAGAAGTAAAATCTGTCAATAAATATGAAATCACATTCGCCGTTTATTGTCATATCATAATAATAACAAATATAAAATTTGCCAAATTTTATCAATTTCAGGAGCTAATACTATTCAAAAGCCAAATATCCATTTATATCAGTCTTATCTACTTTCTGTCCAATGTGTTTACAGGCTGTAACGGAAACTAAAAACGTAAAATATGAACAAAAGTAGGTAAAACAAAAAATATTTATTTATACCAATTTAAAAATTATCCACTTATCGATAGATTTTGTGCAAATCCTGCAAGAAACGGTATCATTTTCACGTATACAATATCTTTTTATCTTACACATAATTATGAAAAATAAGTTGTTATTCATAAAATGGAGTATTAACTGCATGTTATTAATCTTAATTTATATAATTTTAAGATCAACGTCTATGGAAATAAGCATCGTGAAAGTAGTATTGCTCCATCAGTACTTACCTGTGTATTGCGTCTTTGTTTGGGTTATTGTTATAAGTAACCCTACAATTTAATACTGAACACGACACCATTATGTTTACTATTTTTAATCTGATAAAATATAGAAAGATTGAAGTGAAACTAATAAAATAACAAATAGCAATTTTTTGACAGGAGAGTAATGGAGAGTAAATAGTTTGAAAACAGTCCTACGGTAAATTTTGTTGCATCTCTTTCTCGCAAGTAGCATTTTCCGTAAAGCTCGAAATCTCCCTCGCACACTGTGTTCCTCTATTACTTGTATATTAACTTTATGCTTATATCACAAAGACGCTCCGGCAAATGATTATATCACTTACAGCCACATAGTATGCATTCGTTTTAAATGGATTTATCCCATTTTTTGTCATAACTTCTTTTTATATCTACATCTATTCAATTCAGTAAGTCTGAAATCGATTTCTATTTTATGCAACGAATAAACTCATCTCATAGATGTAAACACACGGCAATGGTAGTATTTTATAAGTTCTAAAATAAGGCTCACAGCCATGTATTGGTCCTAAATTATATAAACATTTATACAATGTAGTATATAATTATGATTATATAAAGCAAAAAAAGCCGACATTTTCATAAATCCACACCAGTAAGACAAAGGAACTCATTGAATACAAATACAAACAAATCCATTATTATCAAACAAACTTATGGCAGTCTTACGTAAGTAATTACATATGTAACGTAAGTATGTAATTACGTAGTAATAGCTTTGCCAGATAAGAAAATATCTCTGAAGTCTCCAAGGAAATTAAACCTAGACGTAATTTAGATACCACGACCGACCACGCTCCGAAACTACAGTTTTTATTTGCAGGAACGATAATTAAATATCTACTAATGTTTTAATCTGATAATTAGCATATGATCACAAGTGATCATCTTTACCCGTGGATGTCTGTATCACTTTTCAACACTGCAACCAAATCAATATCAATTAAAGTCAGTTCATATACCTAAGTTGTATAAAATAAGGACTGCTGACTCTCAAACTCTTACTGTACGAGCTATGCAGGTGTACTTTAGGTTTCCATCCTAAAGTCCATCCTGTTAAGCTGTTAGGCCTGTTAAGTTCCATCTTAAACCACCTTTCCTTGCTCGTGGAACATCCTACCAAACAACTCCGAGTAATGGATCAGGCAATGGCATCTGATTCCCACTATTAGAGGGCTTTGGACTGATCACAGGGCGGTAAGGTGTTTTATCTGCCTGTCTAACAGCCATAATCAACAGTGAAATGTTTTTTAACATACTTCTGTATCTGTTAATATTGTTTTAATTTGGCCAGTAACGCGACAGTGATGTCTTGGATGTTACGTCAATGTGTGACAGTAATAACTTACCTTCCACAGGCCCATCTGCTCGTTTGTCAACTATTGGTACAATATAACTAGGGTTTGATTGAAATAGGAAATTAGTGGACCGACAACGGACAAGCACCCAACCAATTATCCGAAATCATTTATCATTTCAAGCCGACCCTCGTTTATTACGCTGGCAGTAAGCCAATTAGCGAATTAATATTTTTATATTTATGGTAAATAAATGATTATTATAGTTTCAAACTTATACAAAACAAAAATGTGCACACACACAAAATTAGCACTCTCTCTTTATAATATTAACTAGTGACCGGTACCGACTTCGTCCGGGTTCGTCCGTACAATAATTAATTATAATACACATAAACTTGATGTGCGCTTGTATCCATCAACATAATGTACCTACCTTTGAAATAGTAAAGAATTATGCAAATAAGTTCCGCGGTTTCAGAGATTGCCCTCTGAATATACACAAACACCAAAAAATGAATTTGGAGAAACCGCAAGATCTGGTTTAGCACAAAGGAGACGCTTATCAACAGTCTCGTGTTATCCATTTTCCTGTATAGTGCAGAAACATGGACTTTGAAAGCCACAGAGCGGAAACACATAATGTATATATTTGTTTATATGTAATTTAATTTTATGTATGCATTTATATGTATGTTTGCATATACATATGCTTTCATTTTATTTCCTCTACATAATTGTACCCACCACACTTCTTTCTTGTCGCTACGTCCTCTACCCAAAGGTTGTCCTGTACCCAGACCCAGACCGCCTTTTGTATTTCCACATTATGAGCTGGATTTTGTATTTATTTCCTGTCATTCTGGTGTACAGTAAGGAGTATTCTATTATATTCTAAATATTTACATAACTGGCTGAAGTCCTCCGAATCTCACTTGGCTGGCGTGGTTTAAGTTAATCTCTGTATAATAGCACACCCAAGCCCAGCAACGATACAGCTATAGTTTATGATGACATCCATAGCACCTAACATACTCCTGGGAACAACAGACAACTTATATAGGATACCATAGGATACTTCCCGTTACCTTCTAAAACTCTAAATTAGTGCATGCGATGCTTACACTTTCGAACTAAGATCTGCGTGTTTTTGAAATAATGGCCCTCTAACGCAGTAGATACATACTCATAGTTAATTAAAGTAATACCAGGATAAGCACGCACACCTGTGCCAGAATAAGTAATAGGATCATGTCAATTTGTAGGCTCGGTAATAAAATCTCCATACCCTGCTGTTTGAGATAACCCTCGTTTAACTTAACATAGATTACTCTAAAGTTTATATGCAAATGTTATTATGAAATTCAGAGAGTTTCAAGTTCCTTTATGGAAAGTACAGGATACGTTGTAATTGAAAAATAGAGTTAACTTTATAATATAACTAACGCCCCACTCCGACAGTGGAACAGTTTATTATATATACATGATTATTAAAAATTTAATACTCTTTGCCTTGATTACACAGTAGTAGTAGTAATAGTAACTGTCATTTTAAATAGTCTATCATCTGTACAATCTCTACATACCAATTTTCATTAAGATCAGTCAGGTTGTTATTGAGTTATCTCGATACATAGAGACAGACCAACAAAAATTTTCAAAATTGTCAAATAAATGTCAATGAATCATAAAACGAATATTTGTTATGAAATTTGACAAAAAACGGGATGTACAGGCAGATAGACATTACAGTGCGAATTAACACACAACTTCTTGAACATTTGGAAGAAATCTCAGATGCGCAATTTTCATAATGATATTTTATTTCACCAGAGAAAATAATAACTAATTTCTACACGAAGAAAGATCTTCTTGGTAAGCCGCCACATAAATACATGGAGTCAAGAATGAACTTGAATTTAAAAAAAACTTCACTCTAAATTTATGACATTTTCCAAAAAAAGTCTATAAAGAATAGAGTTATTATTATTGTGTAAACTCTGTAAATTAAAATAAATATAAAATGATAATTAATTTGTTTAATAAATTTGAACGACATTCTGGGAGTATATTGAATCCTGAACTCTACGCGGACTACCTGGAGAGGTCACGTAACATTCGATCTGCATTCCCATCAGATCCCATCAACAAAACAAAATGTTTAGTTATATTACAAGTTCTAAAATTCTTGAATAAGAAAATAATCTGACGCATTTTTTAGTATAGTATAGTATCCTTATGTAATGTTTTATATATGGATATATACATTTTATATTTATCTTCTTAATATCATTAGAAATAACTAAATTTAAATATTTTAATCCAATTCGATAAATGTTTTATTTAATGTTTATGTTTATTTAATGTTTATGTATAATTAAAAAATCGGATATTATTTCTTAACTTTGTGTATTATATCAACATACAATAAAATTTGTATTTTACTCGGGACATTTTTATTGTAATTTGAGGTCAGTCCTTATTTCTCAATGTGTGAGCTGAGTTCGTTGTGTACGATTTTTATCAGGTGATCCCTAAATTGTTAGAAATAATACGCAAAGGAATGTTGTGGTTACTTGATGTTTGTGACATAAGCTATAAATACAATATTATTGTAAATTTTGACTGTAATGAAATATGAATAATTTATAATATAATTATATCAAAAAAATAATCAAATTTCTTGATGTATTCCCATATACTGGCAGCGGTCGTTCATTTCAATCCATTATTGTGCGCTACATTTAATGAAAATTAATATTTTTTGTTAAATTTTAATGCTAAATTGGATCCAAATATCGTTAGGACATTCAGATATCAGTACCAATAGTAATAACTAGTTTTAATTTTGGCCATATTGGGACGGCCTAGAATAATAACCGCAATCCCGTGCTGGTAGGCAGAACAGGGTATAGTAAGTGGTGACAGAAGTCAGCCTACTTGGTGTTGAGGTTTCGCGTAAGAATAATACTATCAATATTATTAAGTCATACACAATAATATTAATGTATTGTTATGAGTGTGTAGAGGAATGTTTGCGTTGTGCACTATCAGTCGACCTGTAAAAAGGTGATAAAGCATTGTCTAATTCGTCGGCGTTCTTCAAACTCTCCGCCAGTGGCTCTCCGAAGCTGTGTGATACATGCATGCAGCGATCACACCCTGGATACCACATCGGCTCATGGGCTAAACCTGGTGGAGGGGCTCAGGATACCATTGCCTGAGTTAGCCAGCTATCTCCTGCCAGTGTTTCGGCAGTAATGCAGTCCACTCTCGGTGGGGAAACACCTAGGCAATTGTACGAAGACCTTAAAGTAGCAACAGTGGTCGTGTTCTTGTTTACCAGAACACTGCATCCTATTCATCACCCGGTCGTAGCGGTTTTTCGTTCCATCGGGTAACGATGAATAGGACGAGAGAGTGCACTTTTGTTTGCGCGTACGCTTGTGCACTATAATATTTCCTGCGCAATAGACTGCTTCCGTTTTATGGACTCCGATTCGACAAAAGTCTTGTGGCGATGGGCTAAGGTAAAGAGATCCAGTTGGAAGCTATCTGGGCTTTGTCTAAGGCCTGCACATAAGCGACTCTGGGGGTATGGGAACACACTGTAGTCGTTTTCCCTCCGCGCTGGGGGGACAAAGAGAATTCGGCAGCACCCGGAGTGACAAAGCATCCCTGTTCAAGGAGGCACTGCTTTCCCCTTTTAGCAGAGGAGGGGGCTAGAAAAGGTGCCCTAAACAAATGCTCTCCTCACTCTTAAGGAAGGTAGTAACCACGGCTGCCTCCGCATCAATCAATGCGCGGTCGGCGCCACTTAATTAGAGCAAAAACATCTCAAACATCGGCTATGACATTTGGAGCGTGGAATGTGCGAACACTCCTTGGTCGCGAAGCCAACGCCTGTCCGGAGCGAAAGACTGCCATCGTAGCCCGCGAACTTTGTCGTTATAACGTAGATGTAGCGGCGCTTAGCGAAACTCATCTTGCTGACGAGGGCGAGTTGGTAGAACACGGTGGCGGGGATACATACCTTTTTTGGAAAGGGCTCGCAGCTTCAGAACTGCGAAGGTCTGGCGTGGGGCTTACGGTCAAGAATCAGCTTATAAAGCAAATGCAAAAGTATCCAATTCACATCTCGGAGCGAATTTCATGCACTGCGCCTTCATTTAGACAATAATAACTTGTTTAATGTCATCAGTGTCTATGCTCCTACACTGGATAAGTCTGATGACGTGGAGGAGCAATTTTATGAAGAACTGACTCACTGCGTCAATGGCGTTAATCATAGAGAACAAATTCTGTTGCTAGGCGACTTCAATGCCAGGGTAGGCCGGGACTTTGATGCCTGGCCTAGAGTTCTAGGTAGGCACGGAGTCGGCAACATGAATAGCAACGGCCAGTTGCTTCTAAGTTTTTGAGCGCAACATCATCTTGCGGTGATGAACACTATGTTTAGGCTTCCAGCCAAGCACAAAAACACTTGGTTGCATCCTAGATCCAAACATTGGCATCTCATTGATTACGCCATTGTACGTCAGAAGGATATTTCCCAAGTGCTGATAACCCGTGTCATCCGCGGGGCGCACTGCTGATCAGATCACCCACTTATAGTCACAAAATAACGTATACGTCTCCATCGTCCGCTGAGATCTGCGAGACTAAAGCCTGCGTGCATAAACGTGGAGAGGCTTAATGATCTCGAAACGAGGGGGAAGTACGCTGAAACCTTGGCCACTGAACTTTCGCCTACAAATAAGAAGAGAGGTTGTATTGATGTGGACTGGAAAGCTATATCTTCTCATATTTCCAGCATTGCTATGGCGTGCCATGTGCCCTGGGCGTAAAACCCCGCACGAACGAGGACTGGTTCGATAAGAATGATGTAGTTCTAAGGGAGGCAATCAATAAGCACCGGTTTCTCCTTCAGCATCATAACGTGGGTGAAAGTACAGCGGAGATCAGGAAAAGTGACCAAGACCTGCGGCGGCTCACTAGGGAAATTAAGGATAGGTGGTGGAGCGACAAGGCTCAGTTTATGCAATAGCTCGCTGACACAAACGAGCTTGGGAATTTTTATAGTGAGGTTAGAAAAAAAAACAAAAATGTTACGTTTCATTATTTATATGGCCGTCTTTGTATTACATAAGTTTGCATATCTACCACATTTTAACCTACCGCCTAGCGCTTTTAATTCCTATATTGCGCAAAATATACAAATAGACGCGCGATCGATCCTACAAATTTTCCGTTTTTTCTTCTTATATTCCAGTAACCTAAACCTAAGAATTGAGAAGTTATCCAACTCCAAATATAATTACATGATATAATTTTGGATCGGATGTAGGTGAGTGACCAATGTCCTTCAGTGTTGCATAACATCGGATTGATGATTTTGTAAGCATCGGACATACAGATAGCATTAAAATTCGATTTTTATGAAATTACTCAACAAAAATTTAATATTAATCATTCAATGGAGCGTTAACTGCTAATGGATTGAAATGCATGTCTGATATTATTAAATCGGCATGTATCAGGTAATGAATAATCACATTTTTCATTTCATCGACAAAATGGGGAATAATTTTGCTTGATATTTAAACAATATATTAAGGAGTGTAAGTATAGAGCAAATGTATTGATAGGGATGTACATATTACGGCAAATATCTTTTTGTTCTGCTAATTCTATGCTTTTATTCACTAAGGATTTGAAAATAAACCCCTATGAATATGTAAAATGTAAATTCATTGTACTACATAATTTGTTCTGTAGGTATTTATAAATTCAGCGTTACCTGAGCGATGCTATCTCTAAACATCTTTATCTTCGATACCAAACATCTAAAACAGATAAAATATTCAAAAGGTAACATATAGAATAATAGATACAATAGAAACACAACCATTACACAACAACCGAATTAACCAACTTTTCTGATCAGCAACGTGTCTTTACCGCCTCTGATACACCCCGCCCCGTCAGCTCGTTTACAAGCCCGCCTCTGATACACCCCGCCTCGTCAGCTCGTTTACAAGCTACTACAAAAAATATATCATTCGTTAGATAAACGTTTTTCTTATCGTTTTAAAAAATCCTATCATAATTCCTCATTCCTCATTCAATTTATTATAGACCTTTAACACATCAACATTAACATTCCTGACACTTTAATATTGTCGCTATACGGATACTTTTATTGGATTTTGCGAAGATATAATAATTGACAAATGAAGAAGAGAAAGGATCCCCCACTTGGAAATTGAATCAACACTCAATAAAAGGTTCTTCTACTTTGTTACAACGAAGGTAAAAATGAAATACCTATTGTAATAATTTCAACGCGTCGTTTCACGGACTTATATTTTTATTCGAGAAAACAATATTTTGCTTTTAGAAAGATGACATTTTTTTTATAACTTCTTATTGGCAGAACAAACGAAACTCTCCTGAGTTATTCTTGTGATTTAGCAAACCTGGAGCTTACTCTACCACACTGCCCGAGTGTCAATCGCAGTGTAGGCCGACCGAGAAGGTAGTCTTGCCGTGACTATGATCCATATAATTGGGTCGAAATATCGGTAAAAACACAATAATTGCGAGTACCCGTTACAGTCAAAATGTATTATATCCACGATGATATAAGTTTAAAATGCATACTTATATCATAGCTATGAGGAAATATTTCAGAAGAACGAAAAACGAACGACGAACTTGAACTTTACTATCTGGTTGCGTGTTATTGTTAGCTTGTTAACAACAAGTTGTTTTTAAGGTACTAACTCATGAGTTCATCTTACGATATGAATAATTACTGAATGTGACGTATTCGATGATACGCAAAACTGAATTTCTGGGATGTTTGATTTTAGGAACGAGCCTTTGTGAGACTTCAGCACATTTTATATTACGATCTTATTTGAAGCAAGTTACAGCAAAATTGATATTGTCGACTACAGAAACGCATGTATGTATTAGCCACGAGGGGAAAATCACAGGGAATTCCGACCATATTAAAACCTTGCACAACGTAATATTAATAATATTATTACGTGAAGAAAATTGTTTGTATATACATGTCATTCATATAAAATTGAATATGAGCAAGCATTTATAATTTATATAGTCACCATTACTAAGTATGTACTATATTAATATATTTCGTTTAACCAATTAAATTGTATCAATAAAATAATTAAAATAAGCAAAAGTTTTCAACTTGTGCTATGCGCTTAGAACCGATCTTCCTTACCGGAAATTAATTAAATCCCAAGTCATCTTGCGACGACATTATTCAGTGTTTGAGTGCTGAGAGACAGATGGTACCAGTTAATAGAAATTACGAAATTGAACAACGAAGTTCAAAGTGAACCCGATTACTTCATTCTTCGAACCCTGATTTCGTCTCTTTTAAAAGGCAGATGGAAATGCACGGAATGATGATACCAGATTGCCTAACTTCAAAGTCTAACGAACTCTTTCATAAAGTCGCCAACACATACGTCTAGGTAAGTCGATCGGATAGATGGTGCAAGGTGAAATGTTTTCCCGAACCCGGACAACGTTTAGAGAACATTATTGAAATTAAGGGAATTGTAGAATTACATTACAATTACCTAGGAACTCGAATTATAGAACACAAGAATGAACTAAGAAATGCCGTGTCAGTGACTAAGTTCTTCAATGTGTTTAATCAGGGCAAGTGAAAATAATATCACTCATTATTTATATGAATAAAACATTACTTTATATAAACTAAAATATACTAGACACCCACTCTCGATGCAAACGCTTGCCTCAAACGCAATAAAAATTAAAACCTGCCATTTTAGCTTTTAGTATTGTATGTACGTAACATAATTTTGTAACATCTGATAACCCTGCTGAAATTAATCAGTGTTATTCTGACGGCTTTTCTTCCAACAACAAAGATCCTGGACGAACCTAAGTTGTTTCACTGCTATCTTACAATGTAAAATATCATAAAAAGCGAATTACGAATAAACTCTTAATTTTTATATATTTAAACCACTATACTTACACTTTTATCATAATTGTATGTTTCCTTTGTGGAAGAGAGGGAGGTTGCATGCATGTATATAAGTATATACCATCATACATTGTGCTTGCGGATTGTTGCAAAATAAATTAATACTAATTTAATAACAATGAATTTCCACAAAGTAACGCCTGATACTAGAATACTAGATACTGTTATTATACCTAGAAGAACGTTTATTTAATAACACGAATATTACTGCTTATTTAAAAGATAGTTCACAGTGAACATTAAAAGCAATAAAAACCCCATCGTTTACACCTAAAAGTCTCTGAACAGCTTAACAATTCTCTTGTATGTAAACATGGGTTTGTAATAAAGTACTTCTGAAATTAAAGCTGCAGTAGTATTGTTTGCTACAGTTACATGAGCCCTCATTGTTCATATACATAGGTACTTGGAAGTGCGTGGTATCCAATTCCAAAAATACAAGCAGCACCGAACATTTCAAAATATAATTACAAAAAGTTTCACTAAAATGAAACTCTATGATGGGAGTACTTAAACAAAGCCCGTTTCGGACAAAAAAACTCGTTCATGAATAAAAACGCGAGATCTATAGATAGTTCCTATTGCTTTCATTGTTTCAACTTTCGTTGTGCGTCAAATTTCAATAACTCACTGGATTTTGTGGAGGTAAACAAATTTTTGAATGAAAATGCGTAGAATATTGAAATGGAAAGTAGTAATGTTATAAAAAATTAAAAAGTTCCATGAAACACATATGATAGTAGACAGAATTGAGACAACAAGGTTGGCCAAAAGGTTTCAGTCAATTTGTGACCGTATCAAATTAAACGGTCCCGAATTTGATTCCTAATCGGATTACATTCAGTCTGTTTTACAATTTTCGTCAATTGTAAATATATTTACACCTCAATTGCAACTGCAACGTAGGAAATTTTGAGGTTTATTTTTATTGTTATGAAGCTTCTCGAAGTCGGCAGGCTTGCCAAGTCTCTAGAAGGGTGGCCGACCGTTACGGTGAGGCAAACAATAGAGGCAAACAATAGAGGCAATAAAAGAGAAACCCAGGTAGTAATAAAAACTACCTGGGTCACTCCAAGCCAATCTGGCCCGTATGCCTCAGGTATAAGGGGCGAGATTAGCATAGATGAGGGCCGAAATGGGGTTGGTTACCTGACCCCCTATTGTTATGTCGATTTCCGGGAATTCCTGTTGTTGTTGTTGTTTACTACAACGAAGGGCGTGGAAGGATCTGGAAGCCCGGAAATCGATATAAATAGCGGGCAGGGTCGGCCACAAGGCATTCGGTCTCCGGATACGAAGTGAAGAGTTCTCTCCCTACGAAGCAAATACCTGCGATCTACGAGTGTAACTGTGATTGTGAAGTGTGTGTGAAGTAAAATAATGTCTCTGCGGAACTATTGTGGCATTTTTACGAGCCTACGGTATTTACGAGTATACGGTTTGGTGTATATCTTGTTTATAGGAAAAATTACAATACAATAAAAAGATAGCAAAAAAGAATGGGGTCAACAAGCCACTTATTGGAACATCAGCATATTTATTAAACCAATCCGAATGAGAACCTTGAATTCTAAACGTTGCCGGTACTCGTACAAGTAACGATCAAACTATTCAGTCAGAAACGTGTTAAGAAAGTATGAGAGTCGGTAAATGTGAAAGTCTAGCAGACAGATGATATTGTTGAAATCGACAAGATCAACACCGTAACTTATATTGTTCTATTGTTGGTTTCCCGACCCCAATAATTTTCATCTGTGATTTTCAGGAGAATAACTGCAGTATGACCAAGTCCGATTAATATGTTATATCTACCCAATATGATTGTTTTGATCTGCAAACTGTTACAATATAGACACTAACTACAAACCACAGATAGAAGTAATTTTTCGTAACATTACAATCACTTTTTATAAATACTGGTAGGTTACAATTCGGAAAATGAAGTATTAGCCACAGAAAAACTGGAGGCTTGACATAATGTAATTGGTCTAAAATTTACAAAAGTTGTATTATATTTTTGATAACAATGATTATGTATATTTTAAAATAAGGTATTATTCGGTTCTTGTATAATTTATTTTTACAAAACTAATATGTTATTTAGTGCGATCTGTATACGAATTTAGATATTTTGTTGACTTAATCGTAGTTTTGGTTGCTGCTGAATATGATAGAGACGGGCAGCACGGATAGTGAGAAACCCTGCAATAATCCCGACACAATCCCTGCAAATACGGTAGACAACATAACGGTAAGTAGCTTGAGACAACGTAACAAATATTACTTTATTTTAATAACAAACAAGGTGCTCGCTCCAGTGATGGACAATACACCGATCATCGACTTAAGTTTACGGAAACTCAAAGTAGATTTTTTTTAATATTTTTATGTCGACAATACATTATCAATTAAATACATTAATTTTAGTTATTCAAAGGTTTCATTTTGATCTGTAACCTATTCAAAACTACGGCAAATTAACGTATTGTGTTGACAGAGAGCACGAATTCCTCAGAGGAATGCAAATTCCAACCATGATAATTCATTAAAAGTACTTACATATTTTGCAATTGATCCCCTAATCTTGTATTTGTACTCTAATATCGTACTAACATAGTTGTCATTCGTACAAGCAACGATTTGAACCTCAGTCTCTCGCACGCGAGAATCGAGTTCAAATCCTGAACGCACCTCTAATTTTTCAAATTAATAATTATCACTTGCTTCCAAAAAGTGATTTGAAGAAAATTCGTATTAGATATAATAAAATACGTAGGTATCACTGAGCAGACTTTATACTTAATATGTATAATTCCGTAATATAACTTAGAAATTGGTAATTGGTACAAACCTATTTCTACGAATCCATTCTTTTAAAATTTCATATTTTTACAAAACATATTACGAGGTTATGTTATTCTAAAGCGTTCTCTTGAAAGTGACCATTATTGGTGCAGATACCGTGTATAATGAATGCTATGCATGAACGGTATATAAAAAATTAGATATACCTATCAACAAAGGGTCTGCAGTCTCTATGAACTAAGTGGAAGCGTTCATGTTAATTATTCATTAAGGAAGCTTACTCGGTCACCATTGTACACGCCTCCTAGTCTGCTCATTAGTCCTAATGAGAAGACAAGAAGTCGCCTTATTAACTGAGCATTTTTTCTTTGTCTCTTTTTATAGATACATTATTTTATTTATTCGTTAGACATTAAACGTTGGTAGTATACAAAATAATAACTACAAGTACAATATAATGTATCCTATTTAGAATGAACAGTTTATTCTATTATGTAATAGGAACCTTTCAATTGCCCGGCTAGTTATAATCCTCCTTTTAGAATCAACTGTGAAACGATTTTAAGGTTTGTCGTTATTAAAGTACGCGGAATGTCTTTAAAAGAAATCTTATTTCAACGAGATAAAAATGTGATATTGGTTGCTGGGCTAAACTAGCAGTGCCAAAAAATATTATTTATTATACATATCGAAGACGCTTTTATTACAGATTCGGCGATTGGAGTAAAATAATTATTTAATAATCACATCACTTTTTATATATTTTAGGAATCAATGAAAGAAGACGAGGACATCGCTCGGTCTGAAGCTACATTTCGATACACAGTACAAAATATTAGCCAACTAAAAGAACAGGTACTGTCGCCTCCGTGTTACGTGCGGTGTCTTCCATGGAAAATCCTTGTTTTAACACGCCACACTTCCACGCCTGATCGCCAGCAACAGAAGGCTCTAGGAATATTTCTCCAGTGTAACGGAACATGTGACGCCCCAGGCTGGTCGTGCTATGGCTTGGGGGAATTAAAACTTCTTTCCTGCAAACCGGACGGCGAACACTTATGTCGAAAAATCCATCACATGTACCATAGGTAAACAATTTCTTCTTACTTTTATCAGCGAATGTGTAACGTAAATTAATTTTAAAATGAAGCTCAATTCATCAGCAAGGAAGATGACTGGGGATTTGCTCATTTCATATCATGGAAAGACCTTATCGACCCTGAAAATGGATTCGTAAAAGACGACAGCATTTCCATAGAGGCACACGTCGTTGCAGAAGCACCTCATGGAGTTTCATGGGATTCGAAGAAGCACACTGGATGTATCGGTATTTAATAACGTGTCTGTAAGTTATTTACAAAAATGTCTTTTTCTGTAACTAAAGTAATCTTTTCTTGTTCGTGTCAATAGGACTGAAGAATCAAGGCGCTACTTGCTACATGAATTCTCTTCTACAAACACTGTTCTTCACTAATGTACTTCGCAAAGCAGTATACAAAATTCCAACTGTAGGAGACGATAGTTCCCGCTCGGTGGCTTTTGCCCTTCAAAGAGTATTTTACGATCTTCAATTCTCCGACAAACCGGTAGCTACTAAGAAACTTACAAAAAGTTTCGGATGGGAAACACTGGATTCGTTTATGCAACACGATGTACAGGAATTTTTACGAGTGAGTTGAGAAACTATTTTTTTTAATTCCACAAAATTATATGACTGGTGGGCTATAAAGTACAGGTACTTTCATTGTATTAATGTTTAAAATTTATTAATGACATTCATTAAAGCTGTATGTGTTTCAACTTTTGCAGTGCCGATGCATACGTGTGGGTGTTTATTATTATTACGATATACAAATTTGTGTCTAGGAACATAAATATAACAAACACAATTTTATTAATACAAACATTCAGTTCATCTGATGTTAAGTATTCCCTGCGACCTTAGGACATCGACCATTGTTATCTGAATTCAGTCACTGATATGTTGGTAATATTGAGGACTAAGATCAAACGCCTTAGTTTAAGCGCAAGTAAATTACGTTAACTCAGTTGATAACTCGCAATTCACACAAGCAGTCGGATTATGAATGCTATGAGCTCCAATCTTAAATACAAGTACTTTTTATAAAAATTACACCATAACAAAAAATTTACAAACTATGACCATATAGTATCAAACTGTATTGTTAAAAAGGTGTTACTGGACAAGCTTGAAAATAAAATGAAAGGAACGCTGGTTGAAGGAACCGTGCCCAAGTTATTTGAAGGGAAAATGACGTCTTTTATCAAGTGTAAAAATGTTAATTGTACTAGCACTCGAGTGGAAACTTTCTACGATATTCAACTAAGCGTTAAGGGAAAAAATGACAGTGAGTTTTTGTCTCGATAATAATAAATGGCTTGTTAATTTTAATGTTCAATTTACTTTTAATATTTACGCTGAAATTATTCAAGGAGTGTCATCAAAAATCTGAAATTTAATGCAGACTGAATTAAAATAAAGCGAAACTTCTCAGAAATAATCTTTAGTACCTACCTATATAACACTGAGTTGTAATTATTGTAGTCTATATTATCGTTATGAATTTTTTCAACGAACACTTTAACACTGATACATCTGCACTAAGAATTTCTTTGTCTGTGTCTCCAATATTTATGTCATAAATGTCTACATTAGCCCCATAATAGTCTCGACAAGAAGTGTCAACACTAAATGAGCCACATGATCGTCATTATCGGATGGGTATATACATCCACCATTGTTACGATTGGAGCCCCTAAATTATAATCAAGTTTGATGTAAAATTGTTCCATCTATCATTGATTCTTAGCTAATATGCCCTGAAGCAGTAGCATCAGGAGATGCATCTTGCTGAACAACGGTCGATACAATAACGTCAAGTCTTGCTAGAGGTCGCTAGGCTGTGTGACACTCAGTTTAATCCAGACAGTAATGTATGTATGGACGTGGATGATGAGACGGTTCTTCATCTGCCTGGTTAGCCTATTTAAATTCTAGAATTAACCATGTTTAAACGAGTGTTGGTTGCAGTGTTGAAAAGCCAGTTAAAAAAGCGGGCTCCCCTTTTCCTTTTGGGCTAGTAACTCGGCAGTCATGTCTTTGATGTTATGGATGTTCATAGACGGCGGCGACCAATGGCTATCACGTGGCTCATCTGCTCATTTATCGGCTATTAACATAATAAAGATGACTGACATGGAATGCCCCGCATGTTATCGGGATATTGGGACCCTTCCCTGGAAAGCTAGAAGTACTGATTCATAAATGAGGTGTTCCATCTCAAACAAGTAGAGTAAGCATGACTTCAAATGGGCACCAACATTAGTTATCTATATGATACCCCCAAAGTATTATAACTTACAAATTTATTGTCGCTCAAACTGAAACAATTATTTTCAATTTGGAGATCAAACGTTTTCTTTCATTTAAATTTGTTCTCCGACCGGGAATTGAAATCGGTATACTTCTTTCGGAAGGCTGGGCTAACCAACGAGCTCACACATAAATTCGAGTATCTTTGTTCCAGTATATGAATCCTTTAGAGACTACATAAGCACGGAACTCCTAGAGGGAGAGAATAAATACGATGCCGGAGAACACGGACTGCAGGAAGCGGAGAAGGGCGTCCGCTTCGATATGTTCCCGCCTGTATTGCATCTGCATCTCATGCGGTTTCAGTACGATCCGCAATGCGACGCCTCTGTCAAGTTCAATGACAGGTATTTCTAGAAGTAAATATGTTAAATCACGACCTTGTGCAGTCATGCAAAGATTAATGTATACAGTCGCACATTGAGATAATAAATAAACCCTTACTCACCCACATCCTTGTCACAAATGGCATACAAAAATATCGATGAGTCGTAGTGTGGATACATAAATTATTTGTGTGTCTATTAGTGATTGTGTTACTGCGGAAACATTTTGATGTCCAAAAACAGACTGAGATCATATTTACACGATATATTTTTCTCGTCGAGTGGATTGTTCGTAGCTACGACAGGACCTTATGAGTACCGCTATAGTCAATTTAAAAGCATATCTCCTGTAAAATTAGGTCCACGAAATGATGACGCACTATTATTAATACAATCATATATTTGGGCAGCACTTTCGCTTGTCACTGTTACTACACGAATGTCTGAAACTATCATAGCCGGCGATATTTATACTGTCAACCATGCTAGTGACGTAATTAATCTGAACAATCATTTTGATAAATCATGTTAAATATTGGTTATTATAATTATGCTCACAATTATCTATCAATGCCTAACATCAGTACTTATTTAATAATATTTAATACTGACATTCAGTACGCCGGAAGCTGGGAAGCGGTAGGCGTCAGAATAAAATTGTAATCTTAAATTAATTAAATGTAACAATAAATTTATACATGTTCATTAATAAATGATTAAAACATTTAAGATAAATATTCCGGATTCACTCCAAAGTATACGTCCCATTGTTGGAGACGGAAGTCCTCCTTATGAAAACCTGATGGTATTGGTTACCATCGCCCAAGGTTCTCATTAAACATAATGGTATCACCAACACTGTTGGCCAAGGTCAACTCGGAAAACGGGAGCCATTTTAAATAATATGATTCAGAACAATATCTGCTCGACCAGCTATTCTCTATTTATAACTCGAAATATCGCAATTAAAGGACTGTTTTGGTTGTAAGTTTTGTCCGTCTTCATAATACACATTACTGAATAACGGCATTGCTGACAGCAACAGGTCCATACAGTTAGAGGTCCCTGAACTCTGTACCACTCACGTTTATCCCAACCGATTTGGTTTTTTTAACCGTGAATTTTTAACACGTTTTGCTGTGTTATCGGGTCTCTACCCGAAACTACTCTCTCTCTCTCTCTAACTCTCTAGTTAAAAGATGAATTCTTAGTTATTGTTTATTCGAGTTTTTCTTTTCAGGTTTCGAGGTTTTATTTGTAATAAGTAAATATAACGCATCCCATCTGCTCCTTTTCCTACATCTAAGTTTAAAAAAATGCCAAGGCAAACACTTAATATAATACTATGCTTAATTTAGATTTGAATTTTATGAAGAAATCAATTTGGATCCGTATCTTCAAGAAACGCCACAGACACCGGCGCACTACACGCTCCACGCAGTGTTGGTGCACTCTGGAGACAATCATGGCGGCCATTACGTGGTGTTCATCAACCCGAGGGGCGATGGAAAGGTGATTAATGTCAAACTTAACATTTGCTGGACAACAACTTTATCGAGTATGGAGCTCCTTCCATCGTATTGTCCAAGTCAACCTCTTGTACTCCTGATAGACCTGAACCGACGAGACATTAATGTAATCGGAGTACCACAAAACGTGATCTCGATCATATTGTACGGTTGGTATAAAATCTAAATAGATTTATGATTACGTCAGGTAAAGATTTACAATAATAAGTACAATCATCTTCCTAAAATAAACCGTGATATGTTTGAATGTATTTCGACTTACCGTTATCTTACCTTCCTACATGGTTGGTGATGCATTGGTGAGACCCCTTCTGTTACAGATGTGCAGAAGCGGCGGTGACGCCATCACTTGATTCATTTGCTGATTACAACCACATTGCCAAATCAAAGACAACAATTTTAATCGGAAAAGCTCGCTCGTTCAAACTTATCGACTGTAACCAGTCGGATGCTATTACAGACGAAGCATCTCCCACGATGTACTGAGAAATGATAAGGCATACTCCGTAAATTCACGCTCCGTCGGAAGTTACCCTTTTAACAGACGTTGATAGAACATGGGTTTTCTACTCAACCCTTTATCCCTCAATTCACACTAGATGGAGTAAATTCTAGTCCACGGCTCCTTATAGTCAGATTTTTGGCATAATATAACATAGGGATATTAAAACCCGTGCCCTGCAGTAAAACTGTAATGGGTAGTATCGCCGTCGTTCTCCTTAATTAGAAACGCCGTTGGCATAATTCTAATATAAACAGCTTCTGTTTTTGTATTTATGAGTTAGCAACCTGTCATCGCTTGGCTTTGAGGAAAAAAGTTTTTAAGTTGACTAACTTAGAACCGCACTGTAATGAAAGAGTATCAGCATGACATACAGAGTACTTGTTCAAAATGAACAATCCTTCATAAGTAGTATTAGAAAACGAATTACGATAAACTTTTGCTAGTGTGTGCCATAAGTTCACAATTATAATTAGATAAATTTCGTATTTTCACATTTCACCTATTAAGGGATTGCTTTTTGGAGTCCTCTTAGAGTGCCACATTAGATAATCCGATACATTCGATATTTAGGTATATTCCCACAGAAAACGCTCATTATAATAAATAAGTTTGACTGTGGCGGCGATTAGATATTATCTATAGATTATGTAATAAATTGACTGATCCAGTAGGGTTACACATCAGCTACGCCAGACCTTAAAGTTTTATATACCTATAGAAAATAGCCATCACATTAAATAGGTTCTGCTTAGGTGAAATTACGATATCTCTAATAATTTGACTAATTGCTTACTCCATACTTCATACCTTCAGTATTTATATACCCTCAGAAAATGCTTAACAGGATACACATTATAATAAAATTTTCAAGATAATGTGTTGTCAAATTAGCTAAGATCAAAATTGTCGTCATCTAAAACTGTCCTAAATAATCAGTAAAAATACCCTATGTGTAGCCCCATAAAGCCCGTGATTAATTTTTTCTAATGATTATCCCATACACAGAGAAAATTTTTGTAAACATTGTTGGGTACCTAAAAGTATATGTTAAATATAAAATTTTCACAATAATTTACATTTTACAATTTATACCGATTTCAACAGTGGTGCAAGTTCGATGACGACGTGGTTTCGCGATGTACGAAGCAAGAAGCCATCGAGTACAACTTCGGAGGCAAAGAAGACGTGCCCTATCTGGCGAGGAAAGCCACCAGCGCCTATATGTTAATTTACATACAGTAAGTCATCCTACTAATTATAGTCATTTTTGAATTTCGACACAAATATATTATTACACCTGTAAATTGAAATAGTAAGCTTTATTTGGATGTGAGACGTGCGAGGATAGTCCTGTCTTGGTCCCGCCATATTCTGTAGGATCAGCATATAGTCCTTACGCGCAAAAAGATAATAGCTTTACGTGTTAATGCTTTGTTTTCTGTGGATGCTTAATTTAAGTACCTCTCTATGACCAGCCTTGTCTACTTAACGTGTTTAAACCGCACACTAAATTCCTTCTTCATATCACTTTTTCAATATAGGTATATTTATATTAAATCTATTGTCATGTTATTATGAAAACGCAAAATTATATTGGCATACGATTAAGTTATTATTGTACATAGGTATTGTGGTTTGTAAAACGTTAGCCAAAGGCGCGCTTACCACATTTTGCGACCGCAAATACGTATTAGGGTAAGGTTGAGATACACTACCGCGAATGTTTGTAAAGCCAATGAGACCACAATAATATTAGGTTGTGGAGAAAGTCTTTTCGCATTTTTTAATAAAGTTTTTTTTTAATTTAACTAAAGTATATAAGTACCATTTTGTTCAATAACTTTTTGCCATCTTGTGGGTAGGGACATGATCCCATTGCTATAGAAATTCTGAAGTTTCTGATCAAAAAACTGCGTCAAGTAGTTTTGGCAGTCTTCACGTAATGTTAACCTGACACTGCCTAAATAATTCTGAAGAGACCGAAACAGGTAGAAATCTGAAGCTGCAAGGCCCGGGCTATACGGTGGATGCATCATCATCTCCCAGCCAAAGTCTTTTAGTTTTTGCTGAGTCGCTAAAGATGTGTGAGGTCTAGCGTTATCATGATGAAAAGTCACACCCCTTCTATTGACTAATTCCGGCCGCTTTCTCTCAACTTCTTGCTTTAGTCTCATCAGTTGTTCGCAGTAGAGTTCAGAATCGATGGTCCTGCCCGGGGGTAACAGCTCATAATGAATAATGCCCTTCCAATCCCACCATACACACAGCATAACCTTGTTGAGTTTCGCCACAGTCTGTGAAGCCTGACCGGCCTTTGACCACAACCTTTTTCACACGTTTTTGCCGTACGTGATCCACTTTTCATCACCAGTTATCAGCTTCTTCAAAAATGGTTTGGTTTCATTACGTTGTAATAAAGAATCGCAAATGAGAACACGGTTCATGAGGTTTCTTTCAGTGAGTTCGTGTGGCACCCAAATATCGAGCTTTTTTGTGTACCCAGCTTTGCCCAAATGCGTCAAAACTGTTTTGTGATCAATTTTCAATTCTTCAGCTACGTCGTAACTACTGATATGCCGATCTTGCTCCACTTTTTCAAAAATGGCATCCATTTTATCCGTGACAAGGCAAACAGAGCGACGTGCATCTTTGACTTTAAAATTATCGGATTGAAAACGCTTAAACCAATTTTGTGCTACTTTCACAGACACTGCACTAGGTTCATAAACATCACAATTTTTTTTTCGGGGCCTGCGTTGCATTGTTGCTTTTTTTGCAGTTAAATTTTAAAACGTAGCGAATTTCTTCATTACACTCACACACCTTGGCAGTAAGCAAAACAAATGAAAATCACACATTTTCCAAATTTGAATTTGAAATTATCTTCTTTAAAATTTAAACTTTTTAATGATACCAAAACCGGCCAGATGCAAATGGTATAGTCAAAGAGATTTTATCACAAGTTCATACATACTAAAATGCGAAAATACTTTCTCCCCAACCTATTATACAGTGTACGGTTGGTTTTCATTTCTGTTATTATTTCAATTAATCCACAATGTATATTTTTACTGTGGGCACGGTCTCGTTATTATTAAATAAGTAAACCTGATTATTAGTGCCAGACGGTTGAGATATCGAGATGATCCATATTCTATGTCAAAGAACGCTTTATGATAACTGAAAATGATCTTGACTACGTATTTTATTTTACGTGTTTTTACTGTGTCAATAAATATTTATTGTATAGTTTAAATAGTTTTCATAAATACTAAATCTAATAGCGTCTTCATTTAACTTGCTCTCTGCGTACTATTATTACACTGCATATTGATGTTAAACTTCCTCGAGGACTACGATAGGGCAACAGTTAACAAACTAATTATTATCTAGTTTTCGGATACAAACAAGTAGAGATTAAGGGTTTTTGCATTGGTATTATTGTTATCTCAATTGAACTGTTGTATATTTCAGAACGACTCAACTTAAGTACGTGCTACAAGAGGTGACTGAAAACGATATACCGACTGACCTTTGCGAGCGCATCAATGAGGAGATGCGAAACGAGATGGTAAGAACATGTAAATATCAACCTTATACAAAGGAATGTAAGGTTTATTTTAACATTTTTATTATATCTAAGCGGGGGCTATTACGTATTTCAGGCGGCAGAAAAGTAAGATGCAGGAAATTTAGATCTGATACGTCAGTAAGCTCTGCAAAGTACTACTCGAAGATATTCAGCGCCCTAAAACAATTCTTCACTTTTCAGGCCCTAGCCGGCTCTAAATATAAAGGGAGGTAATTCTTCAAGACACGACGCACAATAAAACAGTAAAGTAATTTTGGTAATTTAAAATCAATCTTAAATAACATGCTGATTATGTCTCGCACATTTATAAATCGATCGGGTATTTTTATTTAATACCTGTGCTGATATATTTCTCCTGTGTATACTTTGTTGTAATTATTTATGTACTTCTGTTAATAAACTTTGTTGCCGTATTTCTTGTTTTTCTTACTACATCAGCATTAACAGACTACAGTTAAATTTCGTTCGGCGTAAATTATAGTTCATTTTTCTAAATTTTAATTATTCCAAACAAAATAGCTTACCTTTATTCTGTGTCTTGGAGATTTCTCGGCCAGATAAGCATCGGATTAAAACAGAAAATACATCCGTTATGTTTTTACTTTCCCTTTTCTTCACCTAATCATTATTTGAGAATAACTTGTAAATTAACTCAACTCAATAGTTTAAATCTCTTTACCTGCTGATAATCCTTCTTTACAAGAACGATAACACCTAGTACATGAACAATTTGTTTGTAGTTTAAAAAATAGCTGCATCCTTTTAGTGATATATGTATCTCTCGCGGAAACAATAAATTTAGCTCCAATTACGGATAACGCAAATCCTTTGCTAGGACAAAACTATGCGGATTTACTAAATGCTACGTGTGATAAATATAGTCTGTGCTATTAATTAACTTCATTCATGCTCGTTTATTTATTGCTGCAATGAGATTAGCGCTAGGGTAGGTAAATGAAGTATGTAATAAAAAAAGGTAAAAAGCTAAAAAGATGTCGATATTCTTTTTAAGAGTTTGTGTGTTGAATGTTGAATCCGTCACTTCCTCGTCTAGCTGTTTGTCCGTCTATCAGACGTCAATGTTTTCCTGGTCTACTAGACTGAAAAAGTTCAAGTATGACTTACGTGTACCCTTCATGGACATATGATATACTACTTACAAATAAGACGTGCCATATCAGTACTCGGTCTTTAAACACTAACTTCTGTGTTATGAAAGAAAAGTTATAAACCCGCAATTGTGTTAGTGAGGTATGTAACCACCATATACATTAGGCTTGTCAAGAATTGATAGGATTCGCACGCTTTGAGAACATTACGAAGAAAACTTTTAGCTTTTCTTACGGCGTTTTTAACAAACTGTTACTTTCGAACACACTTTTTTGTTTTCAAATAACTTTGAAATTTACACGATGTAAAATCTGAACCTAAGTCTCTCACGTGTAGGATTAATGTTCGATTCACCAAATTTTGCTGTTTTTATATATCGTGACTGTATAATGTAATATAATCGTACAAATTGAAACTGCTCGAGTTGCTTACTGACCTAGTGTTCCGATTGTACTAATTTTTGGTACAATTCACTTCCAATTGTTCGATATGGAAGAATCAAACTAAGCGGAACAAAAACCCGCCTAACGAACTGGCGGCGAAATGTAAAATTTTCACGTATCCCTTCAAACGCCTTCTTTTTTTATTTTTTTCTCATTCTCCATTAGAAATACGCTAGAGAAAAAAAAATTACGCTTGTACACTAGACGTCCCTTGGTTACAGGTAGTATGAACATTACTCTGTCTCAGATATGATGACAGTGAAGCTTTCTTCTTGGCAGGAAAAACGTCAGTGCCTTTTGTGTTATGAATTTTAGTGGCCCGTTCAAATATTTGCGACTATTGACATAAAAACAACACAAATATAACTTCATTCCTAAACTCATAATTCAAGTCGGTCATAAATATCTATTCGATACCCCTAAGTGCCTAAATAAAACGTATCTTTTGTAAATCCCGCTGTCCCCAGCATACTTCAAACTGAACGCAGTGGCGTGAAGCAACTTGTTTCACAATATAATAAGCAAGTGTGGTGATGATGACGCTACAAGTGAACCGTACAATGACGTATAAGAATTTTCTCGCCCATATAAATGAATTTTTACCCATGAACGGCCCAATCCAGGACACGAATCTTTCCTCATTATTAAAAATGCCTAATATATACTCCAGCAGAAATTTGCAATGGATTTTGACACTTTGGTTAGTGACCGACCCGTATCGGCATTGTTATGTTATTCAATTTGTATTAATCTTCTTTGCTACTAAACAATCCGCGAGTACAGTGTATAATGTCCTTTAGTCATGCGTAGCACCTCCCTCCGTCCGACAAAGGTAACGACGCATTTAGAATAAATAAAAGCAAAGTTATAAACATTTCAACAAAGTAAAGCCTGATTCCGGAAAGATCTTTTACTGCCCGAAGGCTTCTGATACTGACTTTCTTATGCTATCTGAATATAACAACCAGTTGCAATGGGCTAAAGTGTCCCAGGAAACATAGAAACGCTAAAAAACTTCTACTATCAAAAAAACACACACGAAAAGTTGTTTTGTAACAATGATTTCGTTATTTATCTCTAGGTAGATAAAAACAGTGAAGCCAATCTACAATTATCCTGACCTAGCTTGCGCTAATAGGTACTACTAAATTCTTTTCTGTAATATCTCAATGACTTTTCTTAATAAAAGAATATTTATCACAATACTGCGCACAAAAATATCTCCTCACGAATGAGCACACTCGAATGAAGCCCCTTCACAAAATTCGAATAATAACGAGCCGAGGGCGGCATATCTTCGCTAATTAATCCTGAAGCTGTAGTATTAATTAGGAGACTTTTTCTTCGTCACCAGGATTAAGCCGACGAGTCTCGGTAATTGCTAGCCCGCCAACCGAAGCTTCTACTATTTTTATTTAAAAGTCTGCCGGCGCTATTAATGAAATATAAACTTTTTGCAGATTCCGCGAGATGTAAACGTTTCGCAGACGGTAGTTGCACAGTTACCGAGTAACGACTTATTGTACGACAAATATATGTATTTTAATATTTTTTTTTCAACGTCTGTCCAAGTTATAACCTATATTTGATAATAAATACCATAAGTAAGTTACTAAAGTTGTTATGGATATTGCCGCTTTGATAAGTTCATTCTTTTCTTTCTTGTTGAATGTATTGAGTGGTACCGGCATATTATATCACCATTTTAATTGACCCCTATTTAAATTCTGTTACACACACACCTTATGGCGCAAATTTCCAAATGTTCAATCACGATTTAAACACATACCTTTCTAAATTAAAACACATCGGAACAGTAACAATTTATTAGCGCTAAAACTTACAAAAACTTAATATCACGTCACGAGGACGTATACGACGCTTTTTGAACACAGCTCCTCGTACGGATTATGGGACTCGAGAGAATCCCCCATATTTATATGTACAAATAGTTACTCAAAGGTTTCAAGAGCTCCCTGGTGTAATACCCGGTTGTTGAACAAGACCAAACATTATTAAACTCTAAATTAACTCCCTTTAAAATGCTTCGATATGTAATTCGACAGACATATTTGTCAGTACAATAAGTAAATTAAATTGTATTGAGAATTTGCAAAAGCGTATATGATCTTATTTTATAAATCTAACACTTATTTCTAACACGAAAGAGGTATTTTAATCGCCTTTTAGGAACATAACTAATAAATACTAAAGGATCATTACAACCCATATTGTCCCACTGCTGGGCTCGGGTTTCCTTCCTTTCACAATGAGAAGGGTTATCGCCGTAATCCGCCATGCTGGCCAAGTCCAAATTGGCAGACTAAGATACGTTAACCTTTAGTAACATTATGGAGAACTGTCAGGTATGTAGATTTTATCACTGTTTTCCTTCAACGCAGCAAGTGATAATTAAGTTGTAATTCGCACATTATTTATTAAATTACAGAGAGATACGTGCAGGATTCGAGCTCGAGTCTCGCGTGCGGGAGATCTATCTACCAAACCACTAGGCTACCACTGCTGTACTAAATAAGAGTAGAACAGGGTAAATGAAATGTAAAACTAAAGTATGCAAGTTCAAATAATGTAGAGAAAAAAATTCTCCAAGTAAATTATCCAAGAAAATACCTGTACATTACGAAATCACTTACTATTGCTAAATGCAACACGACTATTGGCCGGGATTTTAAAATGCCACTAGAAGAAATTAAGCTTTACGTAAAGGTATATAAAGGGTTTTGAAGTAATTATTTATATTACACCTCTGTACACTACATCATGCCATTAAACTGTTACATTTAGACATTAGTTTAACTTTAGTACATTTACATACACGTTGGTTATTAGATTACATTTTTTCCAGTCAACATTGAACAAAGGTATAAAATGCTTTAAGAGCTCTAGATCTGTTTTGTTGCTAATGAATACTTGCTGCTCCAATATACGAAGCTCAGATAGAGAATCTTGAAAGATCGTGGATTACCTACAGCCTGACGAATCGCCATTCGCCGTTCCTTCAACGGCGTTAAAGTAATTAAAAAAGTACATATAATTGATCACAGTTAAAGCCAGTAATTCCCAACATAACAGATGATAATATTAAGTACATAACTGTTTACCCGAATATCTACATTTTAAATAAATATTCATTCAAATTATTACGTGTCGTGTATTTTCTGTATATATGTGCAGATTCGACCCCACTATAGTAGTATTAGATTATAGATGAATTAACTTAGTGTGAATACTTTTATCAAAATACATTCAAGTAACTAGGCAATGTCACGTTAAATGTTCATTAATTCATCATCGGCTTGAATTAAATGTTGCTCGTATTAGCAAACTGCAGGTGAACCCGCAGCAATGATAATAATCAATCACTTTCAGATCGAGTTCAGTGACTTACTTGAACAATGAATGTTGGGTAAAAGGAGTGCCGTACTATAATACGAAAAGCATAAATATATATAACTGAATAAACGTAACCATTAGTTGTAAAAAATGAAAAAATGCATGGTATTCCCAACGACCACTTCGCTAACGATCACTCCAAATAAAACAATTAGTTACCAACGAAATAAAAACACAGAGACAGTAGAAAGAGTCCATGCACCTAAAAATTAAGTCAATTAATATGCAAAACGTAGTTCAAGATTTAGACAGCTTTCTTTTGAGGTAGCTTTACTTAATAAAGTATGCACACAAAGTATAATCAAGTTGTCTTTAGAACTGCTCTGCGTTTCGAGTGTGTCCCCCTGGTATCAACCGCCACGGGTTCTACATCTACGTTTTGCCATTGCACAGACACAAAAGTAAATAATTGTTATTTATTAACATGTAATTACTAAACGTACATAAGCAATAATTTTATAACCTCACAAATCAAACTCGCCCGTATTTTCGCAGTTAGGTCATTATAATGGTAAGTTTTACGATTTACCAAAACGTTTATTGTAGTTAAATTTACTATAATAATACCTTTGTAATATGTAATATAATAATACCTAGCATGGATGAACTACAACATTTAACATTATATTTATTTTTGCCGCGAAATCTACCGTGAGTAATAAAATTATAGTGAATAATAAATAGCTTGGTGGTAGGGCTTCACGTATAGGTTATATTATCAGTATTATTATCAAGTCATTAATATTATTACTGGTATCTTTCCGTAAAGCCTGTCTGGCTAGCTACCACCTTCTTGCCAGTTTGAGAGCCAGTTCTTCCTTTCTTTTTTACCTTCTTCCAATTTCCTGGCCGACAACGCATCAGTGACACCATTGGTTTTGCTGATGTCCATGGGCGACGGTGACCACTTACCATTAGGTGGCTCGTCTGCTCATTTGTCGGCTATTAACATAAAAAAAAATATGATTATTCGACAATGGCTATCTTATTTCCATATTTATTAATTAACCGAACACCATTAAAATTTTAGTCACTTCTAAAATCACTAATGGTACTATTACCTACCGCGTTAATTAAATCACAAATCTCGACAATGATTTCTCGCGTGTATACAAATGCAGTTCATCCGAGAGTAGATGTTTGCTGAACTAATGGCGTTTTCAATTTGCATCCAAATGGAGAATTCCTGAACTGGCATTGCTGAATATTGCTGAATACCGTGCCGAGTGCTCGCAGCTCGCTGCCCCAATCGGATTATCTACCGCTAATGACGCTCATTCAGTCTGGACCGGACCACCGCGCGCTTTGCCGCCGAGAACAACAATGTGCGCAATAAACTGTTCTTGTTTACTTATATTATTGAAACCCTTATGCTAAAAGAAAATGGCTACGCCACAGCAACGCTGTAACAAAAACAAATAAATCGAATGATAAATATAAATGCTCACACACTGAAACCCCGCATTAGTGTTTTGTGTTTCAAGTGATATGGACATTCACGAATTAGGCATCGCAAACGACCAGGCTACCTAGAAAAGCAATCTACCACATACGTTAACGTCTGCTTCGCCCGAACTGTCGAACAAAAAATATCTACTTGGGACGAAATTGAACTCCGGACTATTCTTCAGACAGACCGTTACAGCTACAGGGTGGTCTAAGGGCTGTTATCTATTGTGGCGAGAGATGTGTAGCTTAACCCTGATCTAAGAGATCTAGACCCGCTTCAATATTCATTGAGGTGATTATTTTCAGCTTTCCAAAAGTGAACATTAAGACGTTAATGTAAAGTGTTTTGGGTGCAGTGTTAGAGAGCCAGTTAAAAAAATGGACATCGTTACCGCTCTGATCGGCAACGCGTCCGTAACACTTCCATTTAGAAAATATATTGATCACTTACTATAACGTAGCCTGTCCGCTCGATTGCTGGTTGTTACAAAAAAATACCATAGGTACATAGATATATTAACTCGTACTTGGACATCCATGTTATAAAAGCTGTACCAGATATTAACCTTTCGTCTCTTTCCTCCCCATACAAGACTCAACAAAAACATTACAAGATCACTGCTTTATATATCATTACCTTTATCTAATGTTTCATTATGTTTAGTGTTCGTTAAAGTGATGAACTTTTATATTTTTTTTTTACCCACAAAAGTATGATTATTGGTGTGGTTTGGCTGATGCGGGTTCCAGCCAGACCACCACCAACCACCACACGTGCGGGCCTACGTGTGCGGCTGAATTTATAGTGAACTTTTACCGGTGAATAGTTTTACCGGTTTATAGTGAACTTTTATATTGTGATAGTTGATCAGAATTAAAATTATAGCTAACACTTTTGTTATTTCAAAATCAGTACGAGTAAATCGTCACTGAGCGGGATTGAGGCAAAAGTCCACCTCGGTGGCTAACTCCTGTTTGGCAGACACATGAGATTTATTAGGCAAATTCTATACATATCTAAAATCATACTACATACGTTGACTAATATTTATTAACTAAATAAGAATAGATTTCCGCGTAATAGCATCTTATACTGATATAAATAATTGAATAAATTAATAACGAAACGAGGAAATGGTTCCAGGGGTATTCTTTTGCAAATCACCGAGTTTTGTTCGGCCCAACTTAATATCGATTGTATTAGTTCGTTCTTTGCATGTCTTCTTTCTTTTTTTATCCATCTTCTCTAAAGTCAACAGTCATTCAGTTGCATAGGATCCGGTGCCTTATAAGTCGATGTGTCGAGGATATGGAGGGGACTCACAGTCCACTCCGCTAAACAGCGGGGTTAACAACACCAGGGGGCTGTTGTCCCCCTTGAGAACAACGCCCGGGCAAGAGGGGTTCCCTCGAGTCCCGTATCCCTTCACGTAGACCGGCGCCCCCCTGCGGGGGTTGCGCGCCGTGTAGGAAGCCTCTCTTCTTCTTCTCTATGGATTGGCGACGAAGATCATCCAACACGAGATAAATGCAATCACGACCCCGTCTGCGCATTTGCCGACTGTCACCGTAAAATACTCGTAGCCATAGAATCTGAATAGGCTTCATAGAACGTAAGCCTTAATACCGGGCTGAGTGCTCACGTCGAATCCAGCACTTCCCGAATCGAATTATCGCTAACTACGCGCATTCAATATAACCACCGAATGCTGCCCGCGTGTGCTGCCTTGATTTTTTAAAATACTTTATATCAAAAATGTCTGTACTTGGTAAAATGTCAAAAATTTGCCAAAAAATTGTTTCTACCTCATAAAGTGATTTCTGATGAAATCATTCAAACGAATAAATTATGACTCTAGATTTAATGTTACATAATTCGTTGTTATTAAATATTATTAGTTTGGGTAAATGAGATTATGCATATATGAATCTTATTCAGCAGATAAATCACTTGAGCAAATGACTTGGGTGAAATAAATCGATCAAAATCTGAATGAACTGATCCTACCTAAGCAATGTACCTGTAGCGACCCTACTTTTGTATATTGATTGTAAATACGCAACCCTATTTTTGTTATTACAGCATTTATAAATAACTTGACTGTTATTTCATTCATTTTTCTTACGCTTTTCGATATTATCGCTGTAAAATATTTTCATAATATTTGGGGTCCTCTTTTCCATTTTTACCTCATCGACACACATTTCTACATACCTAACTAAAAAGTGTAAGTTCATCATAATTTAAAACAGTTAATAAGACATTTATTTTTGCTAAACAACGACCATCATGCTTCACTGTCCTATCAATTCGCCCCAACAAGCAATCTCAACGGCAGCGTCTTCCCATCCATACAATCTTAAACGTTGTTCGCGAACAAAGCGGTCTTAGCGAACGGACAGTTTTAAACAAAGGAAACCAAATATTTAAAATGAGATCGCACAGACTGCAGTGTTAATTAGTACCAGAATATGTACTTACTCTACCTATGGTCGTAGTATAGAAACTTACAACGGTCTATCGCTTTATGTTGATGGAAAAGCCGATTTGCGTTATTTCGATAATTGTGCCTTGATTACTACTAAATAGTAATAATGCTGATTGCTTGTATAATTTTAGAAAGCGCTTACTACCAAACCATACCATCCACGACCTACCATTCTGTAACCACCTAATTCAAACTCAAAGTAGGTAAGTCCTCTGCGCCATCATTATATTAATAAATATTATTATTTTCATTTTTTATCTGTTATTTTATGGTTAACTTACCACGATTACTTATTTATCACGGTTAATTGGATCATGGATGGTCTAAAATGTGGAAGTACAATATAAACGTGCTGGTAACTCGTCACGACCCGCAAAACCCACTTGTTTCCGTAGGGCAACATTTTAATACCAAAAGTTAATTAGTCTATGGAAGGGCTATATATACCTTTTAACTCTGACTGGCTCCAACTGCAAGAACGAATACTCGGAATTTTTAACAGAAAACGGCGACGCTTCATAATTACTCGATCTCCTCGTCTAAGCAAATTACTGACTCGATGAGATAATTGCAGACGCTATACAGAACTAATATGATAAATAAAATTAAAATAGCAAATAATATTGTAACAGACATAATTTAAAGTAGAAAATATTTACTTTATTTGTTATAAGAGGTAATATTATACTTGTTTTAGTTCATTTGATGTTTTTACCCTTAGAACTAGTGGTATATCTTCATTAATGTACCGTATCATAATTAACACGACGACTTCGTAGTATGCAGTAAACCTTGAGCTATATACGCTAGCAATCTACCTGCGGTATGAGTTTATTCCAGAGCCGCAGGGTCTGTCCAGTTTGTCCCTGTAGCTAGGTACCAGAATACGAGCTTTGATAGCCCCTGCCTTCCATAAGAAGTGATTAAAAGGAGACGCAACCCCGAGATTGCGGGCGGTAAGAATGGGCGCTCGAATCGTCCGACTAGCGACCCCGGAAAGGGCGACGGTATGTATAGCCGCGTACCGTTGCTAAGATTGGATGGTGCGGGACGGGACATGCTGTCCATCCCGGGCAGAGCCCAATAGTGGCATCGCCCTCAGAGGATTCCGGTTGCGTTGCTTTGGAGATCCCGGAATCCTCTACTTAGCGCTGATGGAGGTCACCGAGGGGGTTTTAGTGCGGCAAGTCGCTCCCACGACCCCGGGTACGTTTGAAAGTTTCCCCTTCGAAAACAAAAAAAGGGTCTGTCCACTTATTTACGTACATTACTTTTCAGAACTTTTATGTTCGTGTTAAAATAATCGTGTTGGAATTCCCTTGTATACGGTATTATTAACATCACGCGCCACTTTTAAATAAGATATTATTTCCCAAAAGCTATGTCTGAATTGCAACAATAAAAGAACGTACGCAGTTGACAGCAAGATTTTAACAAAAAAATCTAGGACTGACAAACAAAAGAATAGAAGCTTGGGATTCACTCGGGTGCTTTCCTTTTTTTAGTTTACTCTTTAAAAATTATGCGGACATACATACCTACTGTTTGCTGACATTTGAAATATTTGAGACTATAAGAATTAAAATAAATTTTGAAGATGTAAACAATAGACGATGTATAAGTATTTTAATTTTAAATGCTAAATAACTAAATCTGTAGAATTTACACTACCAAATGTGCAAAAAAGTAAGCATAATCATAATTATATAATGAAACATTAAATATGGAAAAATATATATGATAAACATCTGGAAATAACTGCCGAAACCGATTTCGCGCTGGTTAAAACTTACATTGAAATTGCCATATATTAATAAAATATGTTGAGGAGTTTATTTCGCCGTTTCTTATACGAAACTATTTGTCTTTCAAAACGGTAGTAGTAGTAATAGTATAGAAGTAATAGTCCAAAAATGACGTACATAAATGTATTACAAAATGACATGATTTTTTTTATTTGAATTTATTGTTTTTGACTTTAAATACAAAGTGAAATAAACATGACCAGTATTTAACGCAACTAGAGACTGGTCAGGACTATAATTATGCCAAAGTGCACTATTTAATACCATGCAATGGGTACAAAGAGAACGAAGGGCTAGTATAAAGAGGATTTCGCCATTCGTAAAAATGCAATCATTTCGAAAGATCGGCAAACGTCCAAAAGCGCAGATTTCATTTAAATCTGCTTTGGGACAATGGTATTCAGCCTGGGAATCTATCACAATGTAGGATCGTATCCACCGGCTTTTAGGAAATTCTTTATAGCGCCTGTGAAACATTCAATGATTCGGTCGTAGGTAAGTTTTACTCTCCAAAAAGTTGTAAGCATAAAAAATAATAAACGTTTACACACTCACACCCCCCGCACTAGGTTTCCGTATTGCGAGTGGCATGGACATACACAAATACAACATTACAAACATCCATGACCCGAGAACATTTATTTGTCACATAAATGTCTGCCCCGACCGGAAATCGAACCAGGGACCCCTCTCTCGGCAGGCAGGGTCACTACCAAGTGGGCCAAGTAGTAAAGAAAGCAAAATAGAGCTAATTTTAAGTCAGTAGGATCGACTTCGTCGTCGTCGACGTAATCTTGCTGCTTAACATTCAAAAAACTTCCAATTCAATGTTATGAATTGTATGCCCAATAATTTGCACCCAGCTGCTCAAGGCAACGTCTCACATTTTTTTTAATGGAACTAGTCGATAAAAAAACCAGACCAGCCATCTGATGATAACTGATCACCGTCCCCACCATTAGTATATCAGTAACAAAGAAAAAATAACTGACGAGTAATCGACCAAAAACGAGGAAGTCTCGCATTATCCATTTCACGGTAGGTTTTACAAGACTGATACCTAACCAAGCGAACAATATACCTTACCACCTTGCAAATACCGTCGGAACTGGGTGGTACAAAGCCCAGCGATCTTCAACAGGAGAGTCTTTTCGCAATTGTCCCGTCTCTTGTTCACCAAGGTGCACTTAGAGCAGCGGACGTTTGCACAACCCAAAAATTTCGATGAACTCATCTATAAGGACGTCGATAACGATCAGTATCTAGTATTTACTTTCATCTTCCTTTCTTCTCATTTGTTGGCCGACAACGTATCAGTGATACCCTTGGTCCTGCTGATTTTCATGGGCGACGGTGACCACCTACCTTCGGATGGGACGTCTGCTCGTTTGTCGACTGTTAACATTAAAAAAAAATTTTTTCAAATTTCAACTCAGTGTACTAAACATATGGTACGTATGTTATATTGCAAGACCGCACGGCCAATTTTTTAATACATCATTATTACTTAAAATTTAACAAGTATTTTAAACTACACTCGAGAGCAATTAAACTGGAATCACTTCATAGCGGGTTGCTCACGACCATCCATTTTGATTTCGTCCGAGAACAGGACTCGGCTCCATTGCTCCAATGTAAGTGATCGCGAGCAAATTGAAGCCGGGCTTGTCGGTGGGCTGGAGACACTTTTGGTCCCAAAGCTTTTTTGGGTTGGCCTTTTTGGGGTCAAATTTGCTTCTTGGAGCCTCCGTCTCACTGTCTACTTGCTGACAGCGCTCCCTTGAACTTCTTTGAGCTGCTGGTGAACGTCCACGCCGGTCAGATGTTTATTTCGGAGCGGTGACAATAAATCGACGTCGAAGTGCATCGCCGTCGTCCAGTTCCTAGTCTATAGACTAAGTTTCCAATCTCACCGAACCTCTTTTATACCTTCGAGACACAAGACTGGCTCAGATGAAGCTGTCAAGCGATAGTACGCTGAGACAATTCATGCTGGATTAGGATGACTTGAGTGGCTTCTCTAGTCGCAATAGGCTTGAGCATTTTCCATTTTCTTTTAACTCCTGTATTCCCAGTGACGTGAAACATTGGACTGATAGCCAATTTTCATAATCGCCCGCTTTTTAGGATTTCAGGATTCCAAACAAAAAAGAATTGTTTTTAAAATTGAGGTCTTTTGTCTTTACGTTCCATGACTTATGATGAATAATCTTTGATTATGATATCGAAAGAGGTTTAAACTAACAAAATTACATTGTTGTTTAATTGTACAGAAATTGTTTTGTCCTACCCGCGATGTGGGAATTCCAGTTTATTGCTCTCCAGTTTATATTTACAGTCTTCGTACACCCTTACCCTCCTTCGATTTCGTTTTTCTTTTATTTACCCAATAAGTGATAAGGTCACTTTTTAGTCACCCTGTGTACTTATGATGACAGTAATGTACTTTGTAATTTTGTATTTTATTATACAAAAAAGAGGTATTGTACTGTATTGTATTGTACCGTTATACCGGTACTAACAAAACTTACAAGTATTAATATTAAAATCTTACTCATTCTCAAAATCCAACACTGAGAAAGAGTTACTGGATAACGACGTTGACAGCCTCTTGGAGTTCTACCAGCATTGTACTCTTCTGCGGCTTTGATTGCCACTTACAATATTTCGATAGTCGATACAAACGAAAGAACTGAATAAACACTTGAATCTGGAACTGGTAAGGGAGCGTATTTGTATAACATTAGCATTTTTTGGAAATTTTAATGTATATAGACTGTTATCGATAAAGAGATCAAAACACATAATTTTGGAATTCTTATATCTTATCTGTGACTGTATGTCGATGTGTGTCTGAACACACTATAACCACTGAACGTATTTGAATGATACTTGGCATATTATTAACTTATATTATGGGTCATACTACACATATATCTAGAATACTTTTTATCGCAGTAAACGGATCTATACCCACGGAATAGGAAATAAAAGTTAATACTGACGTTCTGTTAAGATGGGCAGTAAAAAAAATGTTAACAGTCTGGTATATTAAAGTTCCCATTATATCTCTAACGTACCTTCACATTTCCGTGTATAAATAAAACTCGATGCCAACCGAAACAACTACCGCGAAGGAGCATGACATTAATAAAGAAGACTTACGGATAATTCAACATACTAATTAAAATTTTAATAATACTCATTTAATAGTATTTATTACTACTCATTTAGTAGTATTCATTCATTTAATTTACCTAGTTATAATTTATGAATGTACATTGTGTGTACATTTATTTTCGATTTTGTATAGAATTATCTATTTGTTAACATCACATACAGTATATAACGGCTTACTCCCGTCGTCATTTAGTCTGATTCGCCATTTCGCCAGACTAGTTTGGGAACTATCCGACGTCCTTTCGCAAGTCTCCCGCCAGGCTCGTCTCGTAAGCCTTATATACCTTTAGATATGTATTCAGACACTCACGAATCGTTCAATATTTGTAAAATAATAAAGTATTATTAAAGTAATAAACTCTATTCCCTTTGAATTGGGACGAATAAATACTAAGTATATGTATAATTTATGGGGATTAGGGAACTAGTCCATAGAATAGTAACTTCGTTGGACAAAATGTTGGTTTTTCTTAATTTTTTGTTACACTTAGTGCCTTTTACCAAACTGACCTATGATGTGTAGCATAGATGTTGACTCTTCAAATTTGCCGTATTTAGAATACAGACTTTGTTTTAAAGTTTGTTACTTAAACTAAAATTCTCTTACAAAAACAAAAATAAACTATAAGTAGGACATTATCCATTAAATGGTAACAGCTATTTAAATGTAGATATTTTTTTTATTTATATCAATTTCATCCTGTGGAATATTCCCGCGGAATAAGATTAAAAAAAAAATCTTTAACAAGTAAATCTTTAAAATGTAAACTTTTGAATGCTTTTTCTAACTATTGCAAAAACTAAATATGTTTTTAATGTATACTACATGGAAAATCGAACTGTTAAATCATAAAACTCGAATAAAAGTATTAGATTTTCAGAACCTAAGCGAGTGCACGATTCCAAAATAAATACTTCTATTCTCATAAGTCATCTTCCGCAAAATTAATGGGAACCGTAAAACTTTCATTTGAAACAGAATCGCTTATTGAATAAGATGTAGTCTTCGGGGTGCATACATTCGCGTAAAACAAACCAAATTAAACAAATATAGGATTATATTCAGTGAAACATTCAAATCCAACATAACAAACACTTGGCGCTCGCCAATGGTTTGTACAAGCTGTGTACAGTCTCCAACCAGGGGCTATCTATAGATGGTTTGTGTGTAAATCAACTAATATCATTTATAATCCCATTTGCCACACATTACGTTCGGCAAGTTATCTAAGCCACTATGTTACTATGTATCTCTCAATACCTCAAACCGTGTTAATGAAAATAGCGCAACCGACACACAGGGTTAAAATAAAAACAATTTGACTCGAATACGACTGTTCCGAACGATACTCCCCCCACACAAGCCATTAGTTATACTACATTGTAAATGAAAATAATTAAAAAGGGTATAAATTAAATTAAGTAGTATCGTTTCCAATTACTAAAAAAATGTGTCTTAAAACGTCTAAGGCAACTTTACGAAAACTTATTGTATTTTTGTTTCTTAATTTATTACATCATATATATACATAATTTCGACATAATCATTTATTTAATAATGTAACATTTCTCTGGCAGGTCAAGTTAAAAATTAAATAGTAACATACACTTGTTCTGACGCTGACGGGGCTTTTAGCCAGATTAACAACACGGTGCTCGAGTTACGCAAACCTATGTACGATGTGCAATCAGCGTGCGTGTTCGAGAAACGAACAAAAAATTTTGTACTAAAATTGAATTTACATCCTCAGCTGCAAAATGGAAAATACACGAATCTGTACACGAATCATTTGGTAATTCGACAATATTAGCACATTTAGCGAGTTACACAGTTCATTAGTTAGTTATGTAATGAATGTATATTTGTATTTTTTATTTACGCAGTATAACCATAAACCCATGATCTGAACTGCATACGTGTGCAATGCACATAACCTATTCATCGGCGGTGACGCGATAGCGAGTCTTACAGGGGATTCAGGTCAGTACATTTGACGCGAAATTGCGTCTAAATGGGGATTCGTGTCACTACCTTAGGCGAGAAATTGCGTCTTACTTAGGATTCATACGTTACGCTAAATCTCGTCGCACTACGCAACAATAGGAGGGGTTGCCCGACATTCGCGGCTAAATTATACGCGTAGACAATGAATAGATTAAGGCGCCTACAACCTGTGCCGCCGGTGTTTCAAAACAGTGTATAAGCCATTATTACAGCTACGCTATTTACAAGGCTCGAAAATAGTTACTTCGAAAATAATAATAACCAAAGTAGTCTTCTAGTTATTTTTAACATAAAATATTCGACATGATATACGTTCGTTTACAATATTTTTTTAACTATAAATATTATAAAACAAATACGCTAATTCTGTATGTTTCTGCACTTTATCTCCTCAATAGATTTTGATAATGATTTTGTCGTCATGTACAGAATCTCTTCATGTACGTTTATATGTATAAATACATTTGCTTTTTAATAGACAGTAGAGAAATTTTCATGTTAATTTCAGCAACGCATGCAAATAACAGTAATTGTTTCATAACGAATAACCCACAGCGTAATTAGCCAACGAATCAACAGAACAATATTTCATTGACAACATAAAAAATTGATTGATTTGTTACTTTAAAAATATATTTAACTGAAGCATTGATTATATTAAAGTAATAAATAATTATTTGCAATAAATTGCAAAAGGTGTTAAGCCGAACATTAAAAATGCAATCGTTACACAGTGGTGCTTGTGTTCCAAAATATTTAAAGGTTTAACATTTCACAGTTAACTTCCTAATATTGATATCGTTAGTTATAACTCATTAGCAAGCCCATTACCGGACGCTCGTACTTCCTCACGCCTGAGGTGTCCATAAAATTGCTACACAAGATATATATTTTAATATGCCAAATTTCAATAACAAATTCACAAAAACTTTTGTTAATACAATGGCTTGCACAAGTAAATAAAACAATACAATTTATATCGAGAAAAAAAATTAATCTCTGCCTTTAAGTACTGAAACGCAAATAATACATTTACTAGAAGCAACATAAATAAATGCGTGTTACTGTCGATTGCATTCAAACTATTCCGGCATTATACAATATTCTAATAAACAACATTGCCTAATACTTTCCCTATAGTAAAATCGCACATTCTGTTCGTAATATAATAACATATATTTATCTAGCTATGTAGAGTCAGACAAATACTCCCGCACTGAACACACCAAGCGCAGGGAAATCAAACGAACTAGCACGAAATCTACTGAGCGACGTGAGTTCGTTACATTAAAATAATACTAACCAATGTCTATTTTCATATATAATATTATAACTATTTTCAAGAAATCGTAACATATCCCTTTAATTATAAGATGTAACATAATATCGCTAACGTTTTATTTTTCACAATACTTTTAGAGCGTTCACGTATAAATGACTTTTTTATTTACAGTTTAAGTGTACATTGCAAACTTTATTAAAATACAAAGAGGCACATTTTAAGGTTACCATTACTATTCTGAGGCATTTACATCTATATTCTTAACAACTTTTTAAAATTTTAAGAACAAAAATGCATAATTTTGCCGAATCACCAAAAAGAAGTAACACGGATTATAAGAGTCGTTTCACATCGAAACGGGTTGGCACAGCCTTGCAGGCGACGTGGGTAACGGCAACCGAACGGTTGCGTGCTAAAATACAAATCGAAAGGGCATGTGTAAAATATTTTCTCTAAATATGAGGAGGCCGCAACGCGATCAACACTGGAAGTGCTAACAGGCGATGTAAAAATATAGTGTCATCGTTGGTCACAAATAAACGACCACTACACATTTTACTTGAATCTAATACATTTCGCCACGTTAAATAAATAAAAAAAAAATGAATCCGAGAATTATATTAGATCTTATCTAGCGGGACTATGCCGTGGCGGATGTTACTCGCTACATTCGATCAAAAACTACAAACGACGAACCGCGGTTAAGGAAACAAACGTGGGTGTTAGCGATTTAATATATGAAATGGAAACGTTGAAAAATTAAAACTGAGATATATACCTGTCTCATTCTCTCACAAACAAGTGTCGTTAGCAAGAACGAGTCACCTGAATTTCGCTACCTTTACGTTTGACCGAAACGATAACAGTTCAGGGTCCATATTTGGCTAAATGAAAAGATATAAAAGTGTAATTTAAATGTTTACAGGTTAAACTATGAAAGGACAAAAGATATTGACAGACCGATTGACTATAGACTATGAATTCCGTTCGACATATAGCTGAGTTGAAGCAATTCATTATTTTATACGACAATTGCCTGAGAAAGAATGAGACAAATATATATCACGTATTCTTTTTCTACCTTATTACCGTATTTTTTTCCCCGTTAATCTATGGCGACATATATGCGTGTCATTAAGGCTATAGGATCCTTGCGGCGATAAAATTCCTTGCAACCGAGCTCGCATAGCACAATATCACTCAATGCGATTTCGGTCGATTAGCTAATGTAAGATTTACACGGGTCTATTTGTACCGCACAACGATAAACGACCACCGAATCGACTAGACCGCAGTTGATTAAAATCGCAAGCGTCAAACTAATTTAAAACTCGGCGGTGGGCGACTATAATTCTTCATAAAAATGTTAAGCCACAGTCGACTCAATGTACCTGTCCCGCTCATAATTTTCGAACAAAAAACTAACGAACTAGCAGATTGCGATTTTAATATACTGTGCAAATAGAAAGGCCGTGCGACTTATCAAGCGTATAGCTTATCAGCTAGCCGCGCGTCGAAAATCTACTCATGTAAATCCTCCACAAGGAATCGTAACGTCGGGAGGATTTTATTATTAATCGCCCCTCAGCATAACCAGCGGAGTACATTCGTCCGACCGCGGTAGGAGAGCCCTCAGTTGTAGATTTTGATTGCCTTCTCCAAGTAATTGACGCGAGATCGCTTCGGGGTCTTATTAATGTGCTCTAACCCCAGCCAAGGTCTGGAAGTCGCGTCTGAAAGGGACAAATCTATATTAAATTTTAGCACGTATTCTATTAAGAATTGATATGAACGTCATGATTATCGCGAAATGTTTGTACAATGAACAATTAGACATAATGTACTTACTCGTATTACTACTTAGTCTGAAGTCGTATAAATTAACTGTCGCTCCTTCGCTTATGTAATTAGGTCTGCCATTTGTCACTATAGCGAAATTGTACTGAAATTAAACAAAAAAAAAATTACTAACACTAATTTACTTTGTTGAACCAAGTTTACAGTGGAAATCCTATGTTAACAACATACACATGATATTAACAAGATTTCAAGTTTGCAGTTATAAAAGTCGATATGTTATCCAGAGTCCCTATTGTAATTGCGGCTGTGTTAGTGATTTTAAATTTTTTTCTCCATTATCAATTAATCATATAGTAGCAATTATATTGAATTAATAATTACCTTTTCCCACTCCTTGTCTGGTATATCGAGCTTCCTCTGAAGACGGTCCTTGACCGCCTGGAAGGGCTCCTGATGCTTGATGCGCGCGTAGAACGGAATGCCGAATGTTGCGTACACCTGCTTATGGAAGTGTGCGCACGGTACTAACAGTTCGTCCTCCTGGAAACATTATATACAATAGTAAAACTTTCTTCATCCGTCCTTGATCCCCCGCACTAGAATTCCCCGTGTTGGGAGGTCATGGTCATCACACAAATAAAGACTGGAGAGCAAACATTTATCAGTTTTCTGCTACAGCCTGTTTTAAACTTGAAACCCCTCACTCGATAGGCCAGGTCAGTAACAACTGAGCTATGGAGTCGTCAAATTTTCGTCATATTTTGAACATATTATCATTGTAATATCTGGGCGGTCTGCTCATTTGATCAATTATGATGTGTCTTGCGTGTGAAATGAGATACAGCAGACCCGTCGTATGCTCCGAATGGCTTGTCAAGAGTACAAACTCCTTATGAAGATTAATCCCTCCCCCATAACAAAAAACAATTATTTTATGATGTTGCTAAAACATAGCAAACTTCCACACAAATACAAATATTGCAAGTAAAAAAATACAAACCTGTAGATTGAGCTCATCCCTAGGAATCTCCTCTATCCGGTAGAGGCGCGGCGGAGAGATGGTAACCTGGTCCAGTGTAAGTTCAGGATCAGGTCCTGGTAACACCTTGTGACACGATACCTCAACAATTCGCAATCTGGAACCAAAGGTATACAATATTTATAAGTCGCAAACCCCTCTATTAGCGGCCCACTTCAGGGCGTATCTCTACTGAATTGAGTGGGACTACACTACGCTACTCCAGTGTGGACCTGAAGAAATATTATTCTTTCTCTTAAGTTAACAACCCTGGTGTCGGAAATTTTTATTCAACTATCGTATCGAGTCTGAACAGATCATGTATATTATGAATGGAAATCTTTCTTGTTCTTATAATCCCTTGGATTGTGACCGTTCTCGCGTTTTTATGTGGGCAAAAACTAAAATAAAAGTGTGATATTAAAAATATAGTCAAGTTAATATTATAACATTCTTTAGCTGTATGCATTAAATTGTTGACGTGAAGAAAATTTAAAGATTGCTCTATATTAAATAATAGCAATTTGAGAATGAAGTCTTTTATAAGTTAGTATGTTGAACATTTTCGGTTCACCACTTTTGTTCAAGTGGGACTATTCTCAAGCATTACCTTATTTTAAGTAAAAAAAAAATATATATTAATAGCTGGCACTGAGTAAGACTCATCACTTAATATTTAAAGTTTCTTTCGTTTCAATCTGTCCTTAAACAAATTAAATATTTCTAATTCACAGAACAAGAAAAGCCCAGTCCTAAAACAATTCAAGTGCTATTGCTAAACGTAAGCTGCTAAAAGTAAATATGACACATATTTTTATGTCAGCTAGTATTTTTGTATCCTCCATATTTTTTTCTCATCAATCTACATGTGCATATGCAAGGTAGGTATGCATCGACTTACTTGCCAGATCCATCTGGGGACATTTCAACAACTTTAGCTGCTTCTTCTAATATATCTGCTACTTTACCACCTTTGTTTGGATATAAAATTAATTCCTTATCCTCCTTGTAATTTGGTCCAACCTGTGAAATATAAAGTAGTAAGTGGAAGCTTACTTACAACAAACATAACTTCGAAATATCTGCAAAAGCCCTTAAAAATGCATAGCCTTTTGTATTGTAGCTTAAAATGGCTACACAAATAAAGTTTTCATGTGTTATGTTTCAAGATTAGTTTTCTCGATACAAAATATTTATAAAAACTTTTACAAATTTTAAACCTGAAAATCTATTTCAAAATAAAACTGAGAAAGAATTAATTGTTACTTACCCATAAACATTTAAACTGTTTCTTGTTGTCCAATTCGTTAACTTTAATAGATAAAATCTGGTAGAACAATTTCTTAGGGCACTTTGGTTTACAGTATACTAACAAGTCCTTCAGTATACCATCATAAGAGTATCGTAATGGAAGTCCTGGGGTATCTTTGTAACTGAGAAGAAAATGAATTAGTTTCAATTCTTTTAATACATATATAATTTAATATATTACCTAATAAATAAAATACAAACATGCAAAATATTATTTATGCACACATATATATGAAGTAAAAAATATTGAAAGAAATGTTGTACAAAATTACTGCTTATTACTGTTTTTAGTTACCTTTAAATCTTATCTAGCAGACCTAATAATTTAAGTTCAAATCTTTTTAATGCTTAATTCAATTAATGTTCATATATTCTTATGATATTTAGCAAAAACCAAAAAGCATATTCCTCTAACTTGTCAGTGCTTAGTTTACTATTCTAATACTATGATAAACTTTGCTTGATGCTTGAGTTTTGGTTGAGTAAGTAAAGCTATTATGATTAAAATTATAATATGACTCTTATTATTATGATTGGATAAAAATCAAATCCTAATCATAATCACAACTTATGACAGTCCCACCGTTAGGCTTATCTTTAAGAGAACTCTCGGCTTCGCCACAATGTTTTCGTTTACAGTTATTAGTATAAAAATAATGATAATTCGAGTCCAGACCACAATATACCAATATTCAAGTCCCAAACAATCCAATCCTATACTTGCCTTAAAAAAATTAATAGTAATATCCTTCAATTTGTATTACTAGCAGAGGGTCCCCGTATAAATAATTCTAAATATTAACATTATATGTGTTCATTATATATATATATAAATTATGATGAACGATCAAACTACTTACGGTACTCTAAAAATGAAACGCTAAATATCACTACAACTTACTTTTGACACTTAAAGAATTGTATTAAATATGGGTCGACGTTGAGCCTCTGTCCGACCGCTCGCGCCATCTGGTCATAACGCATCTGCATCGATAGTTCCATCGTAAACCTGCAAAAGACATGTTTCAACTTGGCTTGATTACCTAGTAACCCGGTGTAGGGGACATGATTCTACGGTCCCAAATAATAAGTGCATTCAAAACTATTAATCCTTTTTTTTAATAAGTATTTTATAATTTTTTCTCGTTTATATTTTACAACTAAAATTTAATCGTGAAAATCTCTAAATCCATGTTACGTAAAAATCTTATGAAAATTCGTACAACAGTATTTGAGATTATAACGACCAAACAGACATGAGACTTTGTAATGAACGATGGAAAGAAGTTCCACTGGAAAGAGAGAAACTCCAAAGAGCCCAGTTAAATAATATGTTATAAGACTATGGGAAACGAGGCATAAAAATGTAATATAATAAAAACGTGTGCTTAATCATAAATCTCAACGTTCAGACGTTGGATTACTCACAAGTGTTGACACAAAAAGCGTACAAAATAATGCACGATGAGTGCAGCAAATTAACTTATAACTTACAACTTCTATAAATTCCCTATGGCTCCATAAAGTACCCACTGCAAGGCACGGGTCACTCCACGTAACCGACAACCTTAAGACTAATAAATGCAAACAAAATTTAAATAAATATATTAAAATTATACCCCTTTACAAACTATAATTCTAATTTTAATTATTTACAAGATATTACATAAATACAAAATACATATACAGTCTAATCGCAATCAACACCACTCACCCGGGATCGTTGGGCACGCTCTTGTCAACAAACTGCACCTCCACCTTATAGAAGATGTACTTGAAGTAATCCTGGCACGTGGGCAGCTCCAGCTCGTCGTGCCGGTGGTCGGCCCGCTCGAACACGATGATGTCGCCGTCCATCAGCTCGTCCAATACCTGGCCGCGTGCACACGACTCAACCCGAGCGGGGGCGCGCGCGTGCGCGGCCCGCACTCGGGTGATACGGTGAGACAACATTCGAAACTCGGGCTATTGAAAGTTTCCTTAGATAGCGAAGGACGTAAAATCGTTATGCGCACTTTACGTACGTGCATACCTTTCTCAGGTAAAATTTAAAACTACCTATCGTTCTCAGAGTTAATAAATTTTATTTATGTATCAACTGTAACATTTAGCGTTATACATTTGAAACATAATTTTCGTAACATCAAACTCGTTATCTACCTGTACATATATATCCGAAAGCTGTATCACTTATACGCACCACGCTCTCTACATGATTATTATAAGAATTTGTATCAGAACATTGGTTATATATCAAAAAAATAATTCACCATGAAGTATTTTTTATGATTATTATTACACAACACTGATTATTATTTTTGAATAACACTCGTAATTTTAAACATTATTTGTAACATATTTTGTAACGTAAGGCCCTACCAAAATGGGAGCGCCCCGGATAACTCGGGGTCGGGATACGCTTCTTAAAGTTTGATTAGAATATCCCGCCGATAAAAAATAATTGATTAAGATGGTTCGGAAGTGGACAATACCTTAATTTCACGACGAGGTTGATTTTCCGACTCGGATCACTTCAAGTCTCTCGAGGGTCAATGAAGGTCTTCCATACATACAGCATCACCGTATATCGAAGTTAATATCGAATATCGAGTTATAATAACACCCCCGCGGGATCCCGCATACTACTTCGTAGGACAATCAAGAAAAATGGTAACCTTTACGTGTTTGTTTAGAATTTCGAAATAAGAATAGAATGGAAAACGAATATTTCGCCGGCCACTTTCGCGAATCTTCTTCACATTTGATTCTTCTCTTGTCTTGATATGTCGTTCGTTCGGCGTCGGTTAGGTAGCCCGACATTGCCCAGCGTGTCCGCGAACCATTAAATCGGCGGAAAATTAGAATAGAGTACGAATAGTGAACATATTTAATATTTTATTTCAGTTTATTTGAGAGATAATTACTGATGAAATTAACACTTAATGGATTATCAGGCGATATTTGGATAGAAAACGATGAACGAGATCTAAGTTAAATCTGTGTTTGTGTAAAGTTTCGAATGTTGTCCGACTGTTTGATAAAATATGTAACCTAATAATACGTTTGAATCGATTCATTGCCTTCGCTAAATAGAATGTTACATATTTTTGTATAATCAATGAAGTCATGACAACACCATTTAAGTGTTACCTTTATAGAAATAAATCGATCCAAAATATACATAAAGTTTATGTGCAAAATGAATGCGAAAGCGTGATTAAATTTAAATAATTCATATTTATTGATATAAAGCGATAAAGCAAAATAATTATAAATTCATCAATACCTCTCGATTCATACCTTCCCCAGTGAGACATGTTTGCTACAAATTGATTACTGTCACAGATTAACGGAGAGCTTCACATTATAAACATTTACATATTACTTCTATCACAATACAAACAAATGACAAATCTATTGAATAATACAATCAAGAACAATGACTACTAAAGTCGAACACTGACTTATTCTATTGAATAAAAAAATATTTTTTATCTAATATACAATTGAGATTAAGTGTCTAAATACAATATGTACAAAACTAATTCATATAATGAATGTTATAATGGTTGGTTTATAACCATTTTATAAAGACTTCATTAAAAAAACATACTTAAAACAATGATATTTCCTATATTATGTCAATATCAAAAAGTTCTTTATTTGTCATCAAAGTACGCTCTGTAATTATCTTAGATTTCTGTTACTTGATTACCAAAATTTTAATTTTTACTTTTCACTTTTAATGAACCTCCAAACTGAAATACAACTACGAATACAAGAAGTCTGCTCAATACAAATATTTGATATTATGTCTAGTTATTACAGTTATGAAAGGGGTGATGGCGTAAAACTGATAAATAATACCTTTTCGAGAGGATCGTTGTAATTGTTGATCTTCTCCACGTAGTCCGGCTTGATCTCTTCATAGAGGACCAGTGGAGTGTCGGGAGGGAAACCTGCCAAAAATTAAAATTACGGTATACAATTGCATTATTTAATGCACATATTGTATTAGTTTAGAAAAGGTAATAGCCCGATTTGTGTCAATCCTAAGTGTTAGACTAAATTAAGCAAATACCCATAACATTCAACATTCGGTAGTTATCGTAGAGACCGACTGTTATCGTTACATTGAATTGTTATCGTTAGATAGCAGTCGTAAGACCATATCGAACTACGGAGTGCATAAGAACTTCCGGCCACTTGGCCACTAATCTTTCCACTTATCCACTCTGAACCAATCACTTAAAAAAATTAAATATGTGGCATTGACTTGTTCTCCATGTTTACATAAAATTTACAAACCAGCCCGTTTATTGAGTATCGGTATAAGATCGGCCGGTTTGCTGGCGATCGGCAAATAGTGATGGCCGCAGTAGTGTATGCGCTTCTGCTTCGGATCGTAGAACTTGAAGAACAGGACCACGTCGTTTTCCTTGTCGAACGGTGGGAGGGCGCTGAAGCCAGAGTCCGGGGGCAGCATCTCCAGGAATATATTCCACGGGTTCATGTTCTCCGACACGTCGGCCACCGTTTTGTTCTGATCGTTGAGTATATCGAGGCAAGTTGGTCTGCACGTCTGTTGATCATAGAGGAATGTGTATGATAAATTATAGATTCGAAAACCCGCATAATTAATGTTATTCAGGGAGTATTATATTAGTAGAAAACAAAGCAGCAAATAAATAAAATTAATATAGATAACAAGTTAATAAATTAACAAAAACAACACACTTCCATTTGAAGAAGGTTTTCAGTTTCATCTCCTATTTTTCACCTTTGAGGGTGATATTATTTCTTCAAATTTAAGTGAGACCAAACTAGTTTCCCGTTTCCCTCAGAAATAAATTGAATTTTCCAAATCGGTTAATGAATAACGGATTTTAAATGTAACTAATTACATAGATAAATAATTACAATTAATATAAATATGTATACTTATACGCTTATATCCTGCAAAATAGATAAGAGATTTTTTTCTCCCATATAAAACTAAAATTAATTAATTAAATTTAATTAATGATTAAATATTTAAACAAAACTGTATTGATATCATGGGTGAGTGTGTGTGTGTGTGTGTGTGTGTGTGTGCATGCGTCTGTTGTACGTTCGTGCGTTCGTTCATGCGTGCGCGTGCGTTTGCGCGCGCGCGCGCGCGCGCGTGTGTGTGTGTGTAAAACAGTGTCATCCACTACAAGTTAAAAAGATGTATTTGAACTTGAGTGGATGAATGCAAAATTTTATTAACGATTGAAAATTTTAACAAGGTCTATAAATATATATTAGGAAGAGTGTAAACTAATAATAGGAATTCAAAAAAATTCAAACGAATAATCTTTTCATTTTTTGAAGTCTGTTAAAAATATGTAAGCATCAATAAATATTGATCGGAATAAGATAAAAAAACATTTTATTGTTTATACTGTAGCTGACAAATTTGTCGTTATGTATGCCTGCTATTTTTCTCGATCTTTAAACACATCGAAGTAACGATTGATTGATCATACACGTAATAAATAACGTAATAGTAATAGGACCATCATGAAAATGGCATCTATAAATAATTGAATAAAGTCAGTAACCAACCATATTTCTATCTGTGGTGCTAAAATAGTGCTTGTATGTATTCCAAAATCATAAATAGCAAGATGTAGGTAAAACTTCGGTCACCTGATTGGAGCGTGCACTGAACGGCCAAGGACGTAAATGCTTGAGCGGATAACGGAAGTTCTCCGCCAACATGTCCATCAGCTCGGCCACAGTGGCCTGCTTGCGAACACGGAACACCCTGTAGTGGGCGCGCTCCGGGTCATACAGGTCGTTGCCCTGGTGTCCGTCGAACGCCTCCTCCAATACCACATTCACATTCATGTATAGATGCGCTTCGTTGCGTTCCTTACGACGGATCTACAACAAAGACTTCGCTATCATATCGTGTAAATAAAACATAAATTTACACAGTTTAAGAATCATCAAAATGGCACCCACCATGGGTCTATATATGTTAAAATAAAATTTTAATAAATTGACATGACCGTCAGTAACAAGGTTCCTAGAAATAGATTACCAAACTATTGTTTTAATAGATGTGCTTGAGGAGTTTCTTTTGCCGATTTTTTAACTCCATGTAAAAGTATCTTTTACTTTTAGTAGAAACAAATTATGAATTACCAATTCCAAATTTACATGTAATTCATGTTATAAGTTTTACGAATACGACCAGAGATACTCTGGTTGACTAAAATACGCAGATAATCAGTTTATAATGAAATTGAAATTTTATTGTTAGCTATCAAACTCTATTAATAAATAAGAACGCGTAATTAAAAAAAAAAACTAAGCAAAGTTAATGGTCGCAACTTTTTCTTTTAAAGTCTTACTTTTGATTAATCTGTGAACGTTCATAGATAACGGATATGAGTTACAAAAGTATGTGGTCATTATATAATCAGTGCGTGTATAATACTGTAGTACACCACAACAAAATGTAACTCACAGTTTCAATTCTCTTCTCTTCTGCAAGCCTTTCACTTAGCTCCGTCGGTATATCAGCCTGTGTCACCTCTTGTAACACTGTTTTTAACTGCGAATCTCTGCAATGTGGACAAAGCATAATTGGGGTTATGATGTCACAAGTCATTCTGTAAAAGTCTGTCAAAATTATGTTAGTTATCAATCCTACAAATTTGTGTATGGCCTGTCATTTCAGGATGTAAAAATTAAATAGAAAAAGTTGATAGTTGCACACAATAGTTAAAGTAATTTAAACAAAACTGTTTACGGGATTTATCGCATGAGTTGGTAACATTAGTAGTAATTATAAGAGATTAATTATATAAATAACCACCGTGAGCGATAAGACCACCAATTCTATAGATACGTTGCTTTGTTAAGTTTATTATTATAATTGTTACTGTTTCATGCTGTGGTTCCCTAAAAAATATTGTATAATTATTGATTTAGTTAACACAATAAAATATCCTAAAAATGTCCTAGTTACACATACGTCACGCCATATAAAAATGGAATATATGTCAAATCGCATATATTTATAAACAGTATATTTTATTTTAATTTGTTTTCAAGTTATTTTTGTCATCAACTCTTCACGTCCACAGAACATCGACATGACACCTAATTCACCCGGGTTCTGTTGCATGTATATACTTCTAATCATATTTTAATAGTAAGACCCAGTACTGCGAACAATCCAGCATATTATATTGATTTGTTTTGTTTTATTTATTATACTTTATTTTGTTAAGTTCTTTCAATGTCCGTCTTAACTTTTTCCACGTCAGTCTGTACACGGCTGAAAATGGTAATTTTGTATTAAACCTGCGTCTTAATTATTCCTATGTCAACTAAACATTTTAATCTATATATTAATACGTGAAAACAAAACATTGCACCCATTTTTCTGTTCTGTTTGTCAATAAATTTTCTTTATTTATTTTTGTTTGTACTGACGGGCTTCAGTAATATTAAAAAAAAAAATTGGAGACAGAAATTTCCTTAATGATTACAGTTATATATATAAATGATTTTAATAATGATTCGTAATGATTTTCCGTAATTTGAGCCACAGGTGAACACTGATAAACATTTAACTATCAGATCAAACTCTGTAACCGACCTGATATAGACCAACATGTAGGCATTGGTGCAGTGGCGTACAGTCAACGCCATGTCCTCGTCGTGGCCTCCGTAGTTGTACTCGATGGCCTCCTGCTTGGTGCACCGCGAGACCACGTCGTCGTCGAACTTGCACCACTGAACAAAATTACACCGCAAATGGAACACACGACCATACAAATACTACGTTTGGTCGAGACCAGTCAACGATTTGGGAATCAAACTTACAAAAATATTATAATAAATTGTTACATAAATATAATGTAAGTAAACTATTACACCTGAGATCGATTTGATTGGGTGTAATTGATCACTTACAGTAACTGTAACACTATCCGTGAAAAATACAATGAAATAAAAAACAAAGTAATCACATATTAGCTATAACAAATACACTCGCGTGCAACCGAATCGACTCATCCATATAAAATAGAAGTTGACCTGAACACTTTTCCGCAAAATACGATTACCAGTTCGCCGCCACTATGGATACAAGACCAGAAGAAGTCGCCCAAGTTGTCCTTTTGGTATAACAGGGCTTTAGCCAGCGAGAAGTCGCTCGTCGACTAAATCTGAGCCAATCTGCTGTATCCAGGGTATACAGAAGGTTCCAAGAGACAAATTCTTACTCTAGGAGGCCAGATAACAGTCGGCGGCGGCGTACTTCTGAGAGAGACGACCGTTTTATCGTCTCTACAAGTCTCAGAAATCACCATCTCAGCGGTGTTGCTGTACAGCAGCGGCTGAGAGAGGTTCGTGGAGTCGCTGTCAGTCAATGGACGGTTAGAAGACGGCTAAAAGATGCCAACCTGACTCCAAAACGGCCTGCCAAAGGCCCCAAATTGACTACAGCCCACCGACAAGCTCGCCTTGCAATTGCTCGCGAACACATCGGTTGGACGGCTCGGCTGAACAATGGCGATCGGTCCTGTACACTGACGAGTGCAGTGTGTCTGCATGGCAGCGATAGGAGAGCTCGAGTCTACCGGCGTCCAGGCGAGCGATTTTCGCAATGTTGTTTCGCCGAAACAGTGTCCTATGGCGATGGTTCGTGTGTGATGTGGGCGGGCATTTCTGTCGAAGGAAAAACAGCTCTTGTTTTCATCCCTAACGGAGGCCGAGGAGGCGGTCTGACTGCAAACCGATAAGTGGAAGACGTTCTCCTTGAACACGTCTTTCCCTATGAAGGCTTCATAGGAGATAGCTTCCTTCTTATGCACGATAATACCCGCTGCCATACAGCACGAATCACACGTCAGTTACTGGACGAAGTTGGTATTGAGACCATGGACTGGCCGCCACTCAGCCCTGATCTCAATCCTATTGAACACATATGGGACGAGCTAAAACGCAGAGTGCGGACCAGAAATCCAGCGCCTGCAGACATTGTAGAGCTAAAGACAGTGCTCGAAGAGGAGAAGGAGGCTCTCCCTCAAGATCTGGTGGTAAGAGTTATCAGGTCGATGGAGAACCGTCTTAGAGCTGTTATTAAGGCTAGGGGGCAACACTAATTATTGATTTAATAATTTTATCATAACTTTTTGTTTTCATTTAATTTTAATTATCCTTTGTTTTTTTTACTAATTAAATTTTTGTTACCTTGTGAATCGAGTTCGAATAAATTCGAAAATATTGTGCAGATTCTTGAGATTATGGTATAATTTTAAAGCCTATGAAATAAGCTTCCAAAAAATACATATATACCTATATTTTCTTTATTCTTTAAAAATATATTACACCATTTATGCATTTTGTAGAGGTGAGTCGATTCGGATGCAAGCGAGTGTAGTTAGATCAATTTTCAATGTCGCGTCATAACCGTTGCATAGTTACCTTAGTTTACAACTGATTGTTAGTAACATTTCCTATTACCAGGCATATTACATTTTATTTATATATAATATTTGTCCCAATTCAAACACCAGGTCTAATACTCCAATAACCTAGTAAAAGCGTAGTAAATAATATTTACATATAGAATTTCTAATCAATCTATATTCAGAGCTTGAGCGATGTATATATAATATTTCATAGATCACCTACCTTGCCGTCACCCTTGGGGTTAATGAACACCACATAGTGGCCTCCATGGTTGTCGCCCGAGTGTACCAGCACAGCGTGCAGAGTGTAGTCCGCTGGAGTCTCCGGCTTCTCTTGCAGATACGCGTCCAGATTGATATGTTCGTAGAATTCAAATCTACGAAAATAAACATACATAATACGAGAATAAATTAACCACAGATACGTAGTAACAGAGACACCGGAAAACATTCGTCATGGAATGCCCGAAGTTGGTGCCACGCACCAACTTGCCATGCTCGTTTTAATTACCTATAATCGCGCGTGGGGTGAGTCGTGACAATAAAAATATGAAAAATTTAAATTATGCTACCATTAATTGTAAGAACTTTGTAAGGCTTTCGTTTTTATTGACACGTCACTGAAACCTTGTGTAACGTCATCGTAGATATTATATGGTTATTAAAGAGTATACATATAATATATTATTTTCACTAACAATATCCGTACAACTAACTCACCTATCATTAAACTTGACAGAGCTGTCCGTTATAGGGTCGTACTGGAATCGCATGAGATGTAAGTGCAGCACTGGAGGGAATGACGCAAATATCACCCCCTTCTCGGCCTCCTGCAAGCCGTGCTCGCCGGCATCGTACTTATTCTCGCCGTCCAATGTCTCCGTACTGATGTAGTCTTTGAACGATTCGTCGACTGTAACAAATACAGTAAGAGCCGTGAACCCAATTGCTTCAATAAATGTAAGATTAAAAATTTATTCACTTTTTAAATCTTTCTATTCTATGGGTAATATTTACAAAGGCCATAATTTGGCAAACATTTGAACTAATCTTTTAAACAAAACTTTTATGAGTAAACATTAAATACGACGCTTCATCTCTCTCAGTTTGGGAAAAACAGTTTAGTCCACCCACGAAATGACACGGTGAAATACGACAGCGATTCCGTAAGTTCCATTACAAGGGTGAGATTTCCATGAGTCTCGCATACCTGCACTAACAATGCGGTAAGACGAGTAAATGTATATACAAGAGAAAAAGGATATATTCAAATTTGTGTAAATACTCGAGGAACAAAATGAATAAAATCGTTTCAAAATATAGTAATTTTTGCTGACGCACGTTGGGATCTGTTTTTTGGGTTGCAGAAAAACTAAATACAAGATTACATTGGGACAAGTACTACAGTTTATCATTAACTATCTGTGCCCGCGACTTCGTCCGCGTGGAATTTAACAAAAAAGTTATTTAGTAGAAATAAAAGTAGCTTAAGTTACTCCTTATTACATCAGCTACCTGCCAGTGAAAATCCCATCAAAATCGGTCGGGCCGTTTCAGAGATTAACCGGAACAAACAGACACGACAGACAAAAATTGTATAAAAACTATTTTGGTATATGTACCGTATAAACATTATTATGCATGTAGAAAAAAGCGGTTATTTTAATATTACAAACAGACACTTCATTTTTATTTATTAGTATAGATAAAGAGACACAGGATATAAGTTTATAATGGTGGTAGGCAATTAGTAAAACAATTAACTTACTATTCTTTTTGCCCTTAATATTGAGTTGGATATCGTAGAAAGTTTCCACTCGAGTACTGGATACATTGACGTTCTTGCACTTGATATACGATGTCATTTTGCCCTCAAACAATCGTGGTACGGTCCCCTCAACACATGTCCCTTTCATCTTACTTTCCAGTTTATCCAGAAGCACCTAAAAACGTTATCCAAAAAAAACAATTTAAAATATTTACTAAAGTCACACCTGCTTTTCCTCTTATCACATTAAAGGAAAGATATAAATATTATGAGCTGTACAAGTTTAAGGATTTTTATTTTGGGTTACACTTACAGAATTTTGTATAAAAAAAGTAAGTCTTTGAACCATTTATAAATGTTAATATTTATAAATGATGGTCTGCAGATGGCACTGTTACTAGATAGACATTAAATAGAAATTAAAGAGAATCGTAAGTTACAAAATGATCTAAGTATGAATTGCAATCCTCATAAATGGGGCACATCATTCTAGTGGGTCTACTCATTGACTAAAACCCAGGTCTTAGTACCTATAAACCAGGGTTAAAATTAAAGAACTCATCCACCTAAGTTATTAGCAGCAATTCCTTATATTAGGATATTAATATAAAAGGCATCATTGCTATTCACAGAAGACATAACATACACAGAGAACCTTTTTAGATATCATTAAAAAATACACACCAGTCATTTTAAGCCTAGAGCTGATTAAACCAATATGATAAAAATAATTGTTTCAGGGTCCAAGAGTACCAATCTAATCACATACCACATCATAATCAACAGACAATAGTTCCTGAGCCATACAAACCCTCAAAAACTCCTGGACATCATGTTGCATAAAAGAATCAAGTGTTTCCCATCCAAAACTTTTCGTGAGCTTCTTAGTACCAACAGGTTTATCAGAGAATTGTAGTTCATAAAAAACTCTTTGTAATGCCAATGCAACAGATCTGGAAGAGAACCAAACCATGAGTAATTATAAAAAAAACATTTATGAAGAGATTGCTCAAAAAAATTGTTATTTAATTATTAAAAGTATATCACAAAAAACATAATGACTACTAAATGCGTTGCATGCACATACACATAGAATAGTTTATTATGTAAAACAAATATCTAATTTTCTTGCAAGTTATTTGGTAGAAATAAAGATACAATCTCATTTGTACCTAGTACTGTCATCAGATTCAGTAGGCATTTTGTAAACGGCCTTTCTCAACTGATTGGTAAAATATAATGTCTGGAGAAGAGAATTCATGTAACATGTTGCACCTTGATTCTTGAGCCCTGTAAAAAAACGGTATTATTCTAACCCACCTTCTATAATCTATTATATTCTAATCTACCTGATACTCATGACTTTGGCTACATAGCTTTTGGTATTAACACTATATTTTATGTGCAGAGGAAAAACACATGTCACTGAACAAATAATGTTCAAATGATAAACAATGTTTCTTTAAACTTTAGTAACTTTATATTAAATTAAGATATCACAATTTTTTTTAGTTAAGGGCCAAGTGCCTAAGACATAAAACTTATACAAACTTAGACAACTTAAATAAAATCAATCCAGAAGTTTTTCTGTGGCACCACAGCACCAGTACTTTATAACTTTATTTATATAGATAAAAGAATAACTTGATAAACAGATAAATGACTCATATAAGTGGTATTTTAAAAATTTTCATTTATAAAAATACAATCAACAAACTATGTTATTAAACTTTTAAATTATTTATAATCATAATTTAAAAAAAACTGTTTATGCATATTATATTAAGAATCACAAAAAAATATTTTAAGAATAAACATACAAACGTATTTTAAAACCACTTACCAACATAACCAGTATGTTTCTTAGAATCCCATGATACCCCATGAGGAGCTTCAGCCGTGACATGCACTTCCAAGGTGATAGAATCGTCTTTGATATACCCCTTTTCAGGATCCAACACATCATTCCAGCCCATGAAATGGGAGAAACCCCAATCGTTTTCCTTACTGAAATTGTTGCTATATTAACATTTATCCCTCAATGGTAAAAATTATAGAAAAAACTGAGTAAGTGGTCCAAAAGGATTTTGCCCCAAAAACCTCCTAAATATAAACAATTCTATTGATATAAAAATCATAGTGTAAAAGATTTAAAATAATGCATACGTCATATATCTGTTAGCATGGACATGGATCTCGAGTAATTTCAGTAATGGCACAAGTCCCTAAAGTGACCACAGCGGACAACACAAACATACAAACCTATAAAACAGATGTTGTATCTTTCTGAAGAATGGTTCTGTATCCGGTTTATTTGAGATGAGTCTTAGTTCGGCCATAGCATAACAGGACCAGCTAGATGAATCACTTTCTCCATTGCACTGGAGAAAAAACCCGAGCGACTTCTGTTGTTGCCGGTCGGGCGAGGGTGTCTGACGCGGCATGACCATGATCTTCCAGGGTAGGTTACGAACATAGCAGGGTGGAGACAAAACGGAATCCCTGAGATTCCGGAAGTTATGAACTGTGAACCGAAATGTTGCTTCAGACCTCGCCTCATCATCCTCCATTTCAGCATCCAAGCCTGCGAGCTGTCAATAAGTTATTAAAAAAAGTATTTAAAAAAATATCAATAAAAAGGAATCAAGGAAGTTGTTTAACATTGTTGTTCTTACAGGCATGTCTGAAGAAGCAGTTTCTTGGGTCTTCATAACATCATTCATCACAACCTCACCATTGGGCCCTTTCATAAGATCATCCTCCCAGGTCTTTTCTGTAGCAGTCTCAACAGTTTCCACTGTAAAATATATTAGCCTTATAAATACTAAATTAAATATGAAAAATGCAAATTATATTTAATTATAGCAAATTTCTTTACAGCAGTGGTTAAATTTATCTTACTAGTGAGTAACAATTATTTCTTAGTGAAAAACCCCTTAAAATTATTATATCCCATAAAATTAAAACCTTGTACTGGATTAAAACAGGGCATTGTTAAGATGACACTATTTTTGCTTTTCTTGTCAATTTTGACACTTATCATAAGGTGACATGAACAAACAATTTACATGTAAATGCAGCCAGTTAATTCCAATATAGGCATTTGAACTTTGAACCAAAATTGCTGGTGTGATTTTATATAACAGTGATAACGATAAACATAAATAACTATATAATTAATATATGAGTACTATTAACACTATCTTTAAAACTATGATAGTAAATTTAAAAAATTAAAGTCAATATGCAATCTATTTTATAATATATTGTGCAATATTTATGTTACCCTTCATAACACAACATTAACATTAAATAAAAGATAGCCTAGAGCCATTAAAAATATACCATTGCCTATATTCATTATGAAATTCTAACAATTTCAATCTGTTCATTATATATTTTATAGATATTTTTAATGTCAATAAGCTTTGTCATTGATATAGAGGTCAAAATTAGAGAGGTCTGACAAAATATCACACTAAAACCACTGAGAGGTTGAGATAATACTTGGTATATTAGTAAGTTATATTATTGGTCAAAGTTGCTTCTTTTTTCTTCCTGGAAAATAAATCTGTTTGTAGAATAGGACATAGAAGTTATTATGGACTCTCTAATTAACGGGATGTAAATAAAATTCTGAGTAATGAGTCACGTAGTGTACAGAAGTACAAATGTTAAAGGACAAATAGAAAATAGAAAAATAATCAATGCAGAATAGTTTTGGAGAATTATTAGATACCATAAAATTTAGAACACCAAAGTACTTATAGGCTTTTAAAGTTTTATATTTCACTACTTCTCTGTAGACCATTCATTGCTATTGACAACCCTGTAGCCCAGTTGGTAGTGACCCTGCCTGCCGAGCGTGGGGTCCCGGGTTTGATTCCCGGCCGGGGCAGATATTTATGTGACAGATATATGTTTGCTCTCGGGTCATGGGTGTTTGTGATGTAATAATTGTGTATGTCCATGTCCCCACAACCCAGGGAATCCTAGTGCGGGGGTGTGTGTATGTAAACGTTTATTTTATTATTTATTTATTTATTCTCTTGTATGATGATTTTGATAAGACCTGATTGGATTGAAGTGTCAATATAATATTGATTAAAGTTTTACTCAATATACAATATGAATAATTTACTTAATACACAAAGACAAATAGACTAAAACTCCAAAAATTATATATTGTCTATTCATCAAAGTAAAAAATTATTGAAACAAACATTATTACAACAAACTATGTTGTTATAAAGGAAAGATAGACCACAAATCAAAGTGAGAGATTTTATTAATTTACAACAACATAGGTTATAACACCTGTAAATTAAACTCGGAGACTCCAGAGCCGGCGGCTTCCTGGCTCAACGAAGAAGTCTCGCTATACAGGGAGGAAATGCTGCCAGTATTTTGGGAACCCTGCCTCGATCAGACGCGCTTGACGAGATATTTAATTTCTAGTACCCATTTATTTAAAATTCTTAGTGTTTTTAGTTTTTTTTTTCCTGTAAATTTATGTACAGCTGCAAGTAAAAGGTCTTACTAACTTTATAACCATAGGGTTCCTATCAAATAGCATTACAGACATCATCTTTACAAAATGTAATGTAACTACCTATAGAAACCAAAAAAATATGTTAAAACTTTCTTAAGTTATTTGATTGATATTTGATATTGATTTGATTTTGATATTGTTATACGATTCATTAAAAACATATTGTTCCATAAAATACTTTCATGGACTTGCATCATTGCAACAAAAATATTTAAACTAATAATTAAACAATAGATTAATATTTAAGTTGAGCTAAAATATTTCAGAATAAATTTAATAAGGATACATATAAAAAAAACCCTGCCTGGCAAAGTATATGAATAATAACCATTTATTATTATATAATTGATAATTTATTGAAGTATAACATAACAGCTATGAATATGGCAACATTGCAATAATTTCAGAAATATGAAATGAGATAGCATTCATAGCATGAAAACTAGTAACACAAATTCTTTTGTATACAAAATTGTCAACCAAATCAAATGTCATTACCTTCATCATAATAACCTCAAAGTTGATCTACTATCTCTATCTGAAGATTAATCTACTTTGGTGATAGCAGAAATGTCTAATATAATAATATATTGTATAAAAACTTCTGTCTTCATTGTAAACTATTTCAGTATAATGAATGATTATAGAGTGCTTATGGCATCACATGCTAAAAATATTACAAATATACATACAAATAATTGAACAACTTGCAGATTTTAACAAAGAAGGTGCACACTTAGAGAACTTAGCAAATATGCCACAGTGCATTGAACCTAGAACACTATTTCACAAAGGGTGTTTATAAACATAATAATAATTAGACATTGATGGTAAAATGGTTCAGCTATAATTTGATATGCTTCATTTAGGTTAAGTTTGGAATACAATGTGGAATGTTGCAGAATCATGAAAAAATATATATGTCATACAGTTGTTAACATGACAATGGCTACTTCGAATGCCAAATACTATTAGATAACTAGCTAGCCACTATATTATAATATTTTTGAACTTGGAGGCAAGGTACAATATTGACAAGTAGATTTAAAATATAATAGCTGACCTTCTTGAGTCTCCATCTCCTCAACCTGGTTCACATTTGAGTCGTGCTGTGGCCTGTCAGGGGCAGGCGTGTGATTCATGTTAGCCGGGCGCGCCACCGAGGACTGTCGCCCACGACTCTTAGAAATTTCCTATGCACAAAATGCACTTTAAAAAAAAACCCCGATCACCAAATTACACAAGATCCAACGTCCGATTATTGCACTGCACCTACCTTTAACGCCTCGGGATTGCTCCCCTTGACTTTGTTAAATATTCGCTGGACGAACTTCAAAGGACCTTTCTCATGGATTCCAGCACCCTGCGATCCCGGGGTTTTTACTTTTTTGGATGACAAGGTGTTAATTTTCGAAGAGTGTTTACTAGCGGCGCGGCCGATGTCTGCGAATTTCAACACAAGGGACCGACAGTACTACGCTAATAGCACATTCGTAATCTTACAACCATTGCCAGAGTTACTTGATCATTACTTATAACGGAGTACAAAATTTCGCTGCCGTAATTGGGTACAAAAGTATTTTCGCGAAAATAAACAAAATGGTGGATGTCTAATTTAATTTCTGGCTTCGAATGTGTGGCCCGGTTTGATCGACGAATGCACCATTTTATCATTCTCTATTTCTCTCACATTCACTGTAGTGACGTACAAGCTGCGCTTAAAAGGTGTACGAACTTTACGGTCTTTCCCATTTTATCCGGTTATTTTATTGTCTATGAATAACGTTAATTATTCAAAATGATATTTACATGATACAGAATTTTATTGAATTAAAAGTAAAGTAAATGCTAGAAATTACTTAATTACAGCTTGAAAAATAATTAAAATTACTAGATCTAGCTAGAAATATTAATTGGACATTTATAAGCCAAAAAGAACCGTACACATCAGACTACAAGTACATGTAAACTTGCTAATGAATGTTGTTTGTTGCTAGTATTAGTTGTTAAATGTCTTGTATTAATAACCCAAATGAGCAAAGTGACCTACGCCGTCAATTGACGTCCGTAATACTAAAAAATTTATCGTTGCTTTGTCAGCCAAGACAGATGGGGGGGTCCGCTTGCTACTAGTTCTCCGACACTGTAACTGAAACGATAAAGAATGCTTCCATCGTGGAAGAGTACTGCTAGAATTAAAATTATGAAAGCCTATTGACCACCAACAGAAGAGACCGTTCGTAATAACCTCATCTATTGTTGTTGTTAAATTACAAGTATTGCTGATACACTATAGTGGAATGGCACGACGCGCCACCCATATCGGTTTCATACATCTAGTAAGAATGCGTGAGGCTCTAATTGTATTAGAACGATGGTGGAGATTATGGTGCACTTTGTTATGAGACGATCTATGCAGATCAAATCGCTTCCACCCCTCTCGAAGTGTTGTATCTTTTATAAAAATGTGTGCCTATCATCTATACTTTTATACTAATATTATAAAGAGGTAATGTTTGTAGGTTTGAGGGGCTAATTTCTGCAAATACTTTACGGGCCTGTTGGATGCACAGTTTAAGAGATACGGGAAGATGAACATAAGCATGGATCACGCGGCTGCTATGCAGAAACTATAATAATCGATAAACCCCGAATCTACCCAAGTAATTTTAAAAATATTTAACATTATGCTAAAGTAACATAACATGAACATACTTTAAACAAGAAATAAAACTAATTAAAAAGTAAATCCTAATCACTCAGTACTAAGAACTACACATGATAATATCATCATATGTAAAAAAATTGATACCCAGCTAAGTGGGCCCGGGTCAGCTAGTGTTGATATAAATGTCATGTTTATGCATCGTTACGAAATTTTACTCTAATAACAAAATAACCCAATAGGAGGAGGCCAGTAACACATAATTACTAATATTGTTTTCATATTGTTTATATTTTACAGTAACAAAAAAGTGATATTTGGCAAAGTTATTTTGCTTATAGAACCTAAGCTCAATGTTTTATTATTATATATATATATATATATATATATATATCTAATCTATATTTACGATAACTGCTGGCAACTGTGCTCTATCTGATGTCTCTTCGATAGTTCATTATTCTCTGATTAGTCTATTTAGTTGGCATTAGCAACTGACAACTTGACAGTTTATAATGACTGTCTTGTCAACTTAAAGATTAAGCTCAGTTTCTTCACAGAGTACATTTGTATAAACTGTTAGGTTTCTTTATTACTATGGGCACAGAGTACATTTTGTATTTATATGTATGAAGTCAGACTAGAGAGTAGAGATAGGATTAGGGACAAATTCACAACTTAGTTTTACGGTCTATAAAACTTTTAAATATTTGAAATTTTTGTAAGATTAAGTTGTGTATGTGGCGGTATTATAATGTTACCTACGAACCATAAGACTATATTTGTATTGGATCACACGCCGTATTTTGGTATATCCTCAGACAATCCTATAGATTTTGATGTCTCCAAGAACCGAGGACCTGGATGTTTGCCTTTACCGCCAATATCCAAATCCTTGTGGACATGCAGTGTCGAAGCTGCGGTTGAGTATTGTCGTGTCGTGTGGGACTTATTTCCAGATGGGAAATTGGTAATTTATAAATACTAGTTGTTGAAAAATTCCAATTCTAAAAGGAGCAATACGAAATAGTAAACTGGATTAAATTGCATTGCAACTATGTCACTTATAATCAATCTTAAATATAATTATAATTGATATTTGAATTTTCTGGCGAATTTATTGTTACTGAGGATTGACATAGAAAACCACAATAGTTAGCATAGCTGAGTACAATACCCTTTAAAGTAAAATATAAAGCTACTTGAAGAATTCAAAGTGACTATTTATTTCTTTATTATTGATAACAAAATATTCAATTTCTTTATTGATTTGTAACCATTTAACAAAGAGAGGAGCACTTTAAATAATTTCTGTTTAAATGAGGTAATTAAATACATTTAAAATGGCTCTATATTTTTTCACAGTAAAAATAGTCATTTTTTTTAGGTCCGGTTCATAGTGAGTGATTCTGTAGCGCATATACTGAATACATGGGCCCCTGCACAGCAAAATTTAACTCATGTAAGTATTAATACTTCTTAGTTTTTGTTGGACATTTAAATTTAAAATATACTTTTAAAAAGAGAAAGGAATTTCAGAGATAAATAATTTATTAATAATTTAAACATCTATCCACCTATCAACAAAGCAATGTAACTTACTTTTTAAGTACTTTTGAAAAATATTCATTAAAGTTTATTCAAAATCATTAATAAATAATAATTTGTTTTCAGATTCTAAATGGTTTGTGTATTGTTGGACCTGTTAGGAGAGGAGCTGGTGGTGATGTAGTAGGGTTGTGTGCTGCCATTGAATCCCTTGGGGAACCCTCTCCCATACAAGCTGCTACTGAAAAGCGCATGCAGAATTGGTAATATAATATAATGTCCTGTGATGGTACTGGTATATAGACATCATATGAAAAGGTAGAAAGTTGCAAGAAAAACAATTGCAATTCTTTTAAAGCATGATAAAAAAGCCATTAAAAGCAATTTTGATATGTTATGATAACCTGTACCTCTTCTGTCATTTAACTTGGAGATACTACCATTGTGTATGGGTAAAGAGGTCAACCATTCCTCAACACAGCACAACCCAAGATAGCTTTAAACATGTTTTTTCATGACATTATTAGAAGATATGATAAGACACTTTGCTGTGGTATCACCTAACCTATCTTAGCTTGGCCTCTTCTGGTTATTGACCATTTTTTGAATCAATAACCAACAAACAAGCAGACAAGTCATCTGAGACTGAACTGTTATCACTACATTGTTAACCAACATGTAATAATGGGCAATTACTGAACGTCTTCTCCCCATTCCCTCCACTCTTACCCCTCTATGCGAGTATGGAATATCTATAGTTTACCCCCATTGTTAATATTTCCTTAATAAAATAAAACCTAATTATGTTTTTTATTTAGTGGTAGAATCATCTGCATTACTAGTGCCAGAGATGATGATTCCATCCGAAGTCTAGCAGAAATTGCATTAAAAACATTAGTGCAACAGAACAAAAAGGCATCTATTACCCAATCATCAGGCTCATATCAATCCAGTTCAACTACTGACACAGGTCCATTAGCGCAGTAAGTATTTAAAACATGAAAGTAATTTTATTAATATATCTCATAATAAAATAAAATTGTTGCAGAAAAACTCATGTGTCTCTCCTCACCTGTTTCAAATGATATTCCTAAATATACTAGATGGAAAAGTAGAATTTAGTACACATGTGATTAGGTGATTTAATGACAAATATAATGTAAAAAATCTCATTTTAAATGATTGGTGTGACCTTCATAGTCAGTCATAGTGATAGAAAATATTATAACTAATTTTTTTTTTTTCGGAAAATATTTCCGTTTACCACACTACCATAGTATATTAATGTGCTCTTTGCATTGTTTACTGGCTTTTATAAGCCCTATTTCCTGGACTCAAGGCTCTACTGCTTTCTTCTTTTTATTTTTTAATTTTTTTTTTGATTCAATACTCAATAGCTGTCTATGGAGCAAACGGACCACCTGATGTTAAATGGTCATCACAAACCATGTTTTAACAGTAAAGAAGTCACCGACACGATGCCGGTTCAGCTAAAAGCGAGAGAACAGCTTATTACTGGCTCTCTAGCAACATTATCGAAACACCTTAAAACAATTCACTATTGATTCTAGAAGGAAAGTGGTATCTGGTAAAAATCCGCATCCTGTTTGAGTATCGAGTTTCGCCATAGCTTTGGCCGTTGTTCCGCAGAGTACACCACGAGCAGGGCAGCTCCATATTTATATTATTTAAATTATAAATAAATATTTAAATGTACTTTTTCGATGGGTTCCAATAAAGCAGTACCACAATCTATTCAATTTATGTTATTTAAAAGAAGTGCAGTATATCAACTAAAATAGTATAATTTTAATTTTCTTACGCCAATCATAATAACAGCTACCTCAATACATGTATAGAACGATTACGCGACCACAAACATGTAATAAAATTTATATTGATATATTATTTAAACAGCTGCCTTTAGAGCTTGATTAGGTAGTTCTATGGCCAATATTAATATGATATTTACGTAAATTACTATAAATAATTATTTATATGGTAGCAATAAATGGTAAGACAATTTTATTTAAACAGGCAGTCAATGTGATTAGTGATTATCATTACTTTTAGAACACACAGACGTGTAACCCGCTCTCGTGTCGCTTTAAGATACGATCCTTATGTACGACTGAAACAATATCTCTCCTTACTATCAGCTTTATTAATTTTTCAACTTTGCTGACAGAACATTAAACAAAGAAGATTTTAGGTCCCCTCGGTCAAATAGTTATTAACAACATCATTAAACTAGGATTATGGCTAGTTATTTGTCTTCGTTAGATACATATATTTTTGCAATTATATTTTATTGTTTACAGAATATTAGTGGTTAATTATTGCCACTTAGTTGTTATAAATGTAACACCAGAAAAAGCAGAAACAGAAGTCAGCAATCAACCCCTTACCGAGGTAATAAAACCACAAATAAAATTTGAAAATTGTTTTATTTCATATATCTTAAGTAAGACATGCTATAAAAGGGCTATTAATTATGATACGGTTATATGGTTATTAATACAATAGGTTATAATACTTAAAATATAAGTAATCTAAAAGAGACTGATACATGATTAACGTGACCATTTGCTTTGAACAGGCCAGCTCCTACTTTTTGACACAGTAATATCGTAGCGGCAAGCAAATTTTGTCACGCGGCTCGTGATTGCAGGATTTGTTGGTTTGTCGAAATTTATTTTAAAGCTAGTCCATTAAACTGATACCTACGTATTAGTTGTTATTTTCATTTTAGGTAAAAATTGTAAATTTCAGGGACAAAATTGTAAATTTCAGGGTCACGTTATTCATTATTCAAATAAACTCTTCAAATTCGTATTTTTAATAAAAGCAATTGAATTACTTTTAAGTAACTTCATTTACTTAGTTTGTAACTCTACTGTTTTTTGTCTCATTTACTTCATGACTAGTTTTAATAATGATTAATTATAATAATGGAAGTGCATTGAAATTACGACCATCCAGATTTGTAGATTTTACAATTAGTTGACTGCAAGAAAGTTTTAATATTAGGTAATAATATAAAATGATTGAATTTTGTTAAAGACCTTACAATATATGTGCCGACTATGGCGTTACAATGCATCGTTATTTTTTTTTATATTTCAGATTGTCCTTTATATGTGCTCGTATTTAATATCAACAAAATATAATTTATACAGATGGGTGGAGGTCTAATGGGCGTAGAGGTGATAGTGTCCCGAGCTAGCAACTTGGCCAATTTGTTAGGTCGTTTGGTATTGCCACATTACAAATTGACAACCACAACGGTCACTGGAATTCCGATGAAGGTGAGTACTTTCTTATATATCAATCATGTTATAGCTTAACCATAGCCCAGTTGGTAGAGACCCTGCCTGCCAAGCGAGGGATCCCGGGTTCGATTCTTGGCCGGGGCAGACATTTATGTGACAGATAAATGTTTGTTCTAGGGTCATGGGTGTTAGTAATGCCATATTTGTGTATGTCCATGCCACCCGCAACACAGGGAATCCTAGTGAGTGTGTAAACGTTTAAAAACGAGTGTGTAAACGTTTAAAAAAAATAATTCATTTCGAATCAGTAGTCAATGCAGAGCTATTCAAATTATTTCTTCTGCTGACCCTGCAAAAGAAAATTGCAGTTATAGTTTTATCGATGTTAATAGATTGTAAACTTTTTTTATTAACAAGGCTAGAAGGTGCGCACTGATTGCAATATTATGTAAATGCTTTCGTAGTCAAAAGGCACCCGTTGCTCCTAGTAGTCAAAGATAGGTCGATAGACCACATCAGAAATGTGAATCGAAAACGTGAGTGAATCAATTGTAAATAACCAAACAAATTGTACAATATTTTCCAAATATTTTGTGTAGTAGTTTTTTTATTAGGTGCAGAAATATATCTTAATTAAATGTATCAAAATCAATTCAAAATCGTTTTTAGGAATTCGGATAACTCAATACAGAAATAAAACTTTAAAAATCAAAGACATAAAAACCATCTTTCGAAGTGACCGAGATTTTTTTTTTATTATAAAACTCAATGGTTCCTCAGAAAGTATTAAGATATAAAATTGAAATGATACCGAACATATTTTAAATTGATAAGTTATAATAAATATAAGTACTACTTAGGATAATCTTCTTAGATAATATTTCAATTCTTAAACACCTACAAAATGTTTACATACATACATATAATTTTTGAATAAAATAAAAAAATATAAATTGATGAAGAATATACAGTAGATATTTATTTAAGAGGAAACGAATAAATTGTAAAGTTGCAGGGCTGAACGCATTTTATAGCAGTCCAGCCAAACTGTGCGTGGTACCAACATATAATAAGTGGTTCCTGTAGATATTTCTTCGGTCTGGATATAGATGATTGACTAATCAAACTTAAAGTACTTGCCGTCTTTGTTGTGGCACCAATGCAATCTGCGGGCTTGCTTGATACCTCCTGCGTTTCGTTCTTGTTACTCTTCGGTGACAGAGCGTCGATTTTCATAGAAAGCTCCTGTACCCGTCTAGCCAGTTCTTCTATAGGATCGTTAACCTTAACTTCGGTCTTGGTATCGGCCAGACACTTATTCTCGGGCATTTGCATTGAAGGAGAGTTGATCGCCAAGTCTGCTAGTTGAGCGATTTTCTCCAGAGGCGAAGCACCTAAAAAAGACGTAACCCATTGCACCTGAGGGGGAAGGCGACTGCTCCATATACTCCTTATGTACTCTTCTTCTACCTCCGGTCCGGCTAAATCCTTTAAATATTCCAGAAATTCTGACGGCTTTCTGTTATTTATATCTTCGGTCATCAATATTTTCTTGATGTTTTTCACCTTCGACTCGTGCAGCTTACTCAGTAGCTCGGATTTCAAAGCTTCATATTTATGTGTCGGAGGCGGCGACAGCGCTAAGTTTTTGACTACAGTTAGGCAATGTTTATCGAGTTGGGCGATAGTATAATGAAATTTTGTCAAGTCATCCTTGACATTGAAATACCAGAATTGGGATTCTGCCTGTGCGAACCAGAGCTTTGGGTCATCAAGCCAAAATGGTGTAGTTTTGAGTCGATTTATATTGTAATCGGACATTACGAAATCACTTAATTACGCGTTTACACAGTATCGGTTGCAATCCTGCAGTACTTAAATACGATGTGCTCTGTAAATTAAAATATATATATATATACTGGGGCTTAACTTGGTTTCAACCCTCTTTGTTTTATATTATATATTTGTATAGTATAAATTAAGCAGCGAGAAACGCGCGCTCCGCTCCGTTGTGCCGGCGAGACTGACTATACGTAAAGCGTCCCTACCCAGACGCGGTGAGGTATCTTGCGGGGATCGAATGCCTTGATTTGAGTGAAATAGGGAAACTGAGCCCAATAATTCGCGTTTAGAATGGTATTATAGCTCTTTCGCCGAATATTTAGGAACAGAAGGTTTAATTTTCTATATTCGTCTATTTTCCATATATCTCAATTTCATAATATTACTACCAAAAAAAATCTTGGAAGCAATTACACACTGTTTATTTAATTACAGATAGTAAACAAACATTTCAGATATTCCCATGGCCCTGATGTTGACTTAAAAGTTATTTTTTTCTATTTTCGTATCGAAATCTACAATCCGTATGTATCTGTAATCTGTACAAAGAATTACAATCTGTAATCAATACGGTCGAATTATTTTAGTAATGATGCTGGGAAAACACTTAGGGCAATTGTTTGGTCAGTATAATCTTTGTAAAAAATGTTTCCGGTATAAACATTCCAAACTTCACATATGTAGTAAAAATCTGATGACAACACCAGCGGTTGATAGGGTGGAAATTATCTCAAATACATAGCATTCGCCATAGTCTTGTCCGTTGATCAGCACGGTACACTATGGGGGGAGTTGGATCGGGCTTCTCAAAGAGTGGGTCCTAAGATGAATATGGACAAGACAAAAATCATGTTGAATTACCATATTGTACCCACTCCTATTAAAGTTGGGAACATTACACTCGGAAGTTGTTGAACATTACGTTTACATAGGACAGACAATCCAGTTAGGTAAGTCCAACTTCGAGAAAGAGATCCCTCGCCGTATTCAGCTCGGATGGGCAGCGTTCTGGAAATTACGAAAAATCTTCGCGTCTAAGCTTCCGCAGTGTCTCAAGACGAAAGTCCTTGACCAGTGTGTATTGCCAGTGATGACATACGGAAGCGAAACATGGCCACTAACTATGGGTCTCATAAGAAGGCTCAAGGTCACCCAGCGGGCAATGGAGAGAGCAATGCTCGGTATTTCCTTACGTGATCGAATTAGAAACGATGAGATCCGTAAGCGCACTAAAGTTACCGACATTGCTCGAAGGATTGCCCAGCTGAAGTGACAGTGGGCGGGACACAGTTAAGAGAACCGATGGCCGTTGGGACGGAAAGGTTCTTGAATGGAGCCCACGCGCCTGACGACGCTTAGTGGGTAGACCCTCAACGAGATGGACCGATCGTTGTGGAGATCCTTGGGGGAGGCCTATGTCCAGCAGTGGGCGTTGTCCGGCTGAGATGATGATGATGAAGGATGGGTGGAGCTGTTTAGGCCACAAATTAAATCGAACAGTGGGTTATTATTAATTAATTCATTATTAATAAACCGATATGATATCTAACACATAAACCAACACATGCTAGGCGAACTATTGTTCATTAAAAATGTTAATATCCATTTCTTTGTTACAGGAAGAACAGAATGCCAGTTCAAGTGCAAATTACGACGTGGAAATAATACATTCGGCCGAGGCTCATGCCGGTCTGAGGGCGGCGCAGTCTGCTACTGAAGCCACAGAATCGGTGAGGTTCTATATATGTACATTCGGCGTGACATGAACTTATAGCATAGAGTATGTAACAGATAGGACAGACAAACAAACTCTTTTTATACAGTAGGTCCGAGCTGGGGAACGTTTTTACTATTAGAGGTTGCTATTAAAGTAGGTAGATAGAAAAATGGCCGCATGAGTTGGTTTAGCTCCATAAATGCCACTATGGGGATATTATTATAGTTTGCGCGCAGTTTTATGGATTTATTGCATTATACAGAAATTATATAAAAGAATTATTGCATAAAATAAAATAAAACCCCAGGGATGTTTTATTTACTGGGATATTTTGCATTTCTTGTTTGTTAGAAAGCAATCGAATTATTATCGCGCAGTCTTAATTGATCCTTTAAATGGGAATTTGTTGTTTGCGTTCTTAAACTAGTTTAAATTTTGTCATGAGAGAAAACGTCAGCAACAGCCGCAACAGTAGGTGCTTCCAAAGCAGGAAATTAAACGGCGTGCATGCTCTCGTAGATACATATGTATGTATACTCAACAGCATTTTTCCAGATATTTATGGGTTCACGAGACGTTACAATATTTAGCAAAAGTAGTTTTGTGAAGAAAATACGTACATTGATCCCATTTTTTATTTAATTCTACATTTTTTTAAATTGTTATCTGTATAATTAAAACTAATTTACATTTAAGCTAGCTCGTACTGAGGCCGCAGGTTCTCCATCTCTGCACTAGGCTAAAGGAAACTTCTAGATAAGTCTAACATGCGTGATATAAGGGTCGAGAGGCGTCGGTCCTAGAACTGATATTTGGAAAAAGCTTAGACTGTAAGAGTATTGTAAAAGTTACATATTATGATCCGATCGTGGAATTAATGATATTATGAAATTGTCGACCGTTTAATTCAGTAATTATTATTATTATTTAATAATTAATATATGAAATTACCTATTGTTTATTGACAATGTTGTTGAATAAAATTGTGTAGTTTTTTCATCAATTTGCATCTATTTTGCTGTAAAAAAAGTCGATGTTTTGGTGTTGGGGAGTTGGTTATCGTAAAGATTGTCCTCGTCTCTCTTGGCCAGCAACGCTGTGGTAGTGCATTTGTCGTTTTGTAAGTCCATCGTTGCTTCTGATCACTTCTTTATTGATTTCAACTTATTCACATTCGTCGAATCCTTAAAAAATATTCAAACCAAAGTGAATACGAATATACTTAAGCTTTCACTAATGCATAATGAATATTAGTTGTTGTCTTGTAGAAGTCTTCGCGTGTCCTAAGAACTTTCTACTCGCGCCAAAAAACCAGCCACCTTGGGATTTTTTATAATTTTGTTTTAGTACGGAGCACAATTGCACAGACATGTAATATAACCTCAAACATTCAAAATCAGCTAGTGGACAGATTCGCATATCCTACTAAATTATTAAAACACGACAAGTTGTGATCATTGACGTCATTCATGTCATCAACGGAGTCTTCATTTTGTAAGCAAAATTAATATGGACGTATTTGCCCGTATATTATTCGCGTCAGCATTCCATATAAATTTGAACATACGAGCACCCTACGACCATATTAACATAGCTAATTAATAAACAATTAATATATGTCATTGATTTAACAATCTTTTTTTTTTTATTAAAATTAAATTTAAATTTATAATTAAGAAAATAATTGTTGATAATAAATTTTGTTTTCATAGTAATTAATTGAAATAAAATATAATTAATTGGTAATTAATCATTTCAAGCGAAATTATATTGATTAACTATATAAAAACTGAATCTTCAACCAGACTTCCGCTTTAAATAGCAGAACTATTATTTATATGATTCTCCAGGTGGTCCTTCGCTGGTGGACGCCGCGCTGCGCGGACGGCGGCGCGGGTGGGTGCAATGGGCCACTGTGGCGCGTTACGCCGGCCGACGTAGCCTCGCGTCCCTCCGCTTGTCTCGTCAACTTCCTGCTGAACGGACGGTCTGTCACGTTGGAGGTCCCCAGGTGAGTCGGCCACATAATGCAGTAACAGTAAAAGATTGAGTTAGCTGTAAAGAAAGTCTCATACACACTTTGTTGTTTGCTTTTACTCCCCAGGTTTATCATTTTTAGTCAAATTTTTTAACGTGGATATTATTTTCTAACGGTTAAGGTTTGAACCACAATTTTTTGTATCAGGTTATATAAGTTGGCCTACAAAAAATCTTATCTGCTCATGCTCATGGCAGGGATAAAAAATGCCTAATTTTCGAATACATGTCATATCAATTTCCAAGGATTAAGTTTTTACTTGAACTTTATAAATATCACATGATTTAACGATTTAGTCGCAAAGACGTATCAAACAACTGCGATTGAATTTATATTAACAATAAATGATCGCAAACTCACACCCTGCACCAGGATTCTAGACGCACCGCGCTAGGACCCCGTGTTGCGGCTGGCGAGGACATAAACACACACCCTCATCTGACAAGGAACTGTTTAGCAATAACGAAATGTTTGTTAATTACTAATAGATATTTATCTGTTACCCAAATGTTTACGACTGCCAGAAATCAAACCCTAGACCGCTCCTTCAGCAAGCTTCGTCACCACCAGCTCGGCTACGAATAAGGATGGATGAATAATTTAAAAGTTGGATACTGAAAACAGGAGTTGTAATTTTTTTTTGTCGTAGGTAACTTGTAGGTAGTAGAATACGGGACGTTATTTTGTTTTGCAGGAAAGGTGGAGGCCGAACCGCCTCGCATGTGCTGACCGCTCAGGGGGGAGAGCTGTGGATCGGCTTCCTGGGCGGGCGGACGCCGTACGATGATCCCCCGGCGCTGTCAGAGGGCGCTGGGGGCAGGGTGACCGATTACAGGTTCGTTGTTGTAATTTATCAAAAATCACGACTGGAGAACAAATATTTATGTGCCATGTGTATGCTGTGTCGGGGAATCGAACCCTTGAATCTCCGTTCGGTAGTTTGGCAACTATAGGCACGACGATGTATTCGGTATCACTCTATATCAAGTGCACTAATTCTAAAATCAAATTTCATTTGCATTCATTTTAAAATACGAATTTGGTTTTCTTGTATTTCAAATGGAAATCAAACTTTTATTTAATAAAAAAGTAGTATGTTATTATGAAACAATTCAGAACTCTTTATTTATAAAAATAAATAATATTTTATATACCCACGTTGTTTTTAATACTGTTCATAACTCGTGTGTATAACTGTGACTAAGCAAGTAATTATTTATTAATATTATAAAGAGAGAGTGCGAATTTTGCGAGTTCTTGTATATGCGGAAGGTAGCCTCCGGAACCGCGACACCTATTTGAGAAATTATTTTACCATCTGAACATACATTGTTCCGGGTGGACATAGGCTATATAACGAGTATATGTAGTAGTATAGTAATTTATTGTTGATCCCGAACGGGGTCGGGACGGGACGCTAGTGTATATTTAGAGCTGATGCTAATACTATAGTTTCATGACCTTATTTTAACCAGAATCGTCCATCGCTCCATCCATCCATCCATCCAGTCTTTGGAAGTCCACTGTTGGATATAGGCCTCCGGTAACTACCACTAATCTTGAGCCTTCTGAATTCACCGGACACCCTCGGTCTTCTTAAGTTCGTCACTCCGTCTGGTCCGGGCATGTCCTAAGCTGCGTGTGAGAAATTCCTAATTATTTATTTATATAATAGACCACAATACTCAATCTGGCTCAGTAGTCAGTAGATATAATTTCATCTGTGCACAATTTTAGGATCAAGGAATTCGGCGCTCTGATGCAACAAAACAAATTGCATCCCATGCGCGGCGCGGGCGCGAACGGGCGCGCGCGAGCACGTCTCCAGCGACACACCACATACTGGCCACTGACTATGTCCTCGACGCTTATATTCAACCTGGGTTCTGTAAGAATTTTTTTATATACCTTGTCATAGTTCACCATTACAACCCATACATATCCCACTGTTGGGCTCGAGTATCCTGCGACAATGAGGCCTTAATTTCATTGCCACGCTGGCTAAGTGCGGGATGTTAGACTTCACACAACTTTTAGAAAATTATAGAGAACTCTCTGGTGGGAAAGTTTTCTCGCGTTGCGGTTTTATCATGATGAAGGTATCACCGAACCAAGTGTAATTAATTTGTAATACACGCATAATTTAAAAACTTAGAGGTGCGTGCAGGATTCAAACTCGAGTCTTCCGTAATGGACACCCCTTCATCCAAACTATTCGGTTATCACCGCTTTTATTCTTATATTCCTTGTACGCCGAGAAATCATTAGAATGAAAGGAAAACATTTTTCATACACTGTGAGGTTTTTGCATTGAATTTCCTAAAACTAAGTTCATTGATTGATTGATGATTGATCAATAATTGAAAACTAAGTTCAATCTTCATGAATTACACGAGCATAACAAATATGAACTGAGTATAGTATTTCAATTATAATGTAGTATTCATACTGCCGTCATTGCTTACGTACAAGAGTTCTTTATTCTATTAGCATTAAATCTTTGTTTCTGTACAAATTTGTATTCCATGCTATTTCTAATGCAATGCCGCTGCTAACCCCGTCAAATGTTGACCGTTTTGCCGCTAGACGTCCAACGAGGTAGTGAGTAGCGCAGGTAGGTACACAAGTCTTACTAAGTAATGCACATAGTATGTGTGCGCTTCTTACTAAGGGTACTGTTTTATATTCCTGTATGCTTTCCATTGGTTCAAATGCAATGTAATCTAAGCAGGTAACTTCTTTCTCATTCCCTGATCCTAAATAGCACTGTATAGTACTATAATTTTTTAATAAACGAATGTTCTATGTTGTCAGGCTCTGGAACCCCTGACCAGGCTGGTGCTCCAGGAGTCACTGTCTGATGATGAGGTGGATTCCTGTCGCGGAGTGCTACTATCACTTCTGGGTATGGAGTCCCGGCATGAGTTCCCTGTTGCACAGCTACCTCCTAATATGAGGTAAGTTAGTAAATTTTCCTTGAGAAATCCTTTTTACAAATACGTAGCCAACCCTTTTTAATGTGTTTTTGATAATCAAGTTTTAAGTTTTCAACGACATGGCTCTTTGTTTACGATTCTAGTTTTGTTTGTAGTGATTTGTCTATTGGGCGAAGGATCTTTGGCTTCGAGCAGCCGGTGTAGACATTTATATACCAGATATAAGCGGTTGGTTTCTTCATTTCTACTAATTAGAACGACATTCACTTACTGTAATAGCTAAGAATTAGCAAAAAAATATTGCGTAATTAACTCTATTTAAAACATAATTTATATTTAATTTTATCTAATTATTTAATTATATCTTTACTTAACTAAGCTAACTTTGATCTAAAAAATTAAAGTTAATAATATATGTAGATTAAAATTGAAGCATTAACAATTGTACTGTGTAATAATATAGAGTGTTGTGTGGTTCTTAGTATACAGCAAAGTTTTTATGTTTGTTTGTCGCAGAGGCAAGTCGAGTAGTCGCCGTGAGGAGCAGTGGCGACAGATCTGGGGCGAGTTGGAGGCGTTGGTGCGGGCGCACGCTGGCACCGCCGCGCACCGTGCGCTCTTGCGTACTCTGCTCGAGTGTCGCGCACAGAGCAGCCACAGCAGCGACAGTCTGTATACTTACATTATAATATAAATATGTTAGATAGGTTTTTATAATTTCACTTTATCGCATTTTATTTGCGCCGATCGCAATGACATGTAGAAGTAAAATAAAATGGAACAATAAACGTGGCATAAACGCTAATTAAGTAAATAAACAATCAACAAAGTGTAAAAATTCTTATTAAAATTCTCTTAGAATTGTTATAATGTAAATTAAAAACTTACGTCAAAACCAGTTTTATGAGGAAAGTTTATTAAAAACTAGATGATTGCTTTAAAGACAAGCCTATTGGACATCATCATAACGACAAGTAGTAATAAAAAAACACTCGGAAGTTTCTTGCCGCTTCTTCTTTCGAGATCACTCTTGAGGGGGTTTGTTAAGTGATGGCGTAGTTTGACATTTGAAGTGTTTGCAAAAACCAACTTCGAATAAATTTCATTGCATCCATCCATCCATTCAAACATATAGTTCCTTAAAAGAACCCCCTTGGTGACTGCATCAAATAGTAACATAAAACTGTTAAGAGTTATTCCCAATGTATAAGAGAACAGTGATACAATCGGATATAATCTACATACAATGTAGATACTAAATCACTAAGAATTCTTAAAATACGCAGGAATCGTTGCAATGATTTTCTTCAGTAATTGCAATTTTTATACAAGACATAACGAAAACAATTCTGAAGCATGAAAATCCACGTTAGGTCAATCAATTCATAAATACTGTGTTTTATCGATCATATAAACGGTTAAGTCATACATTGAATATTCCATTTCAGGCGATTCCCGTGCCACTGTAATTCGAGCAACAACAGATTCACCTCTATCTCCCGTGGGCGCGGGCAGTGGGGGGAACGGGGGTAGTGGGGACGTGTGGGCACCGAGGAACGTTCTCGACGCTCTACTAGGTGCTCCCAGGCCAGCTCGAAGGCCCGACTTCGCGGGCCGAATGGCAGCCGGCAACAGGATAGCGACGCTGTACCCCCAGTTACAACAGGATGTTGAACAACACTGATTAAGTAATAAAGTATAAGTTTTCATTATTGTTTTTTTCGTTATGCCCTCTTTCAACTTGAGTTATAGCACATCGAAAAGCAATATAAGTGGTACAGATTTTTTATTTATAATGTATTTAATATTTTTAAAATTTACCTCATTCTGAAATGTATATTCCAATGAAGAAAGTATGAATTGGATTAGTATGAATGTGAGGCTCCATAATGTATTCAGATCTATAGATCTAAAATGGGAATTATCCCATTTTCTGGTTGTTATTCTAGTTAGAACATAGATATATAGATTTGTAAACCATGGGTGCAAATTAATATTTTTATTTTAGACGATGCGAAGAATTGATTTCGTGCGTCTTCTTGAATATTATTTTAAACTACATTTAAGTTCTTAAAAAATAATTTGTCCTACTTGAATATGAAACATTAAACGTGAGTTTTGTGTATTAATTTGAATTTTGTTTCTTCTATTTACCCCTAAATCAAAATTACTTCTTTTACAGTAGTCTTTAGACTATAAGTCACAAAATTTTGCATGTGTACCGAATATCTTTTGGAGATAATTCCGCGTAACAAGATAACGGCGACTACGTGCCTAAATTGTTCGTAGTGTTCTGCCAAGAAGCTTTTAAATACTTTTTTTTAATGGGTCATTGATTAGTATTGGCCGATTAACAAAAGATTATTTAACCATATATTTTGTAAGCTATATTAATATTATAAAGAGTACAAAAGTGTGTATGCGGAATATAATCTCCGTAACCACGGACTTTCAATTATTTGAAAAATCCTGCACTTTTTGAAATGTACATTATTCCCAAATTGTTCAATGCGAAGGCAAAGCGGTCTGCTAGTCATTTTTGAAACTTTCAATTACTTTTTACAATTTACTATCTCAAAAATTTCCAAAATTACACTACAAGTTTTAACCACTCTGTAAACTATAAATAAGGGAATAAGGATGTAATAAAAAGGCAACATTATAAAATTAATATCTTATATTTGTTCAATAAAAACTACATTGTGGGCCCGTGTGCCCGGCGCCCGGGTAACACGACCTTTGTATTATCTTGTTGCATATAAACTTTAAACTCTGCGGGCAGACTGTGTCATAAGGCAATGGTGAGTGTGACGGCCACGTCCGTCAAGGCATGGTCCGGATGACCCCTCGCCGCCAACGTCCTCGACTCGTTACAATTATTGGAATGTCACGCGGGATGCGAACGTTCAAACATTAAAATCATTACAACCGAAACTAACACTAGGCCCTAACGCGAGCCGCTCCCGAACCGCTCGCGAACATTGTACAATCTCATACACTCCGGGATCTCCCGGCGTGTCCGCTGAGACATCGAAACGCATCCGAAATCATTATAATTATCAATTACCCTATAAAACTTACAAAAATCGACCGGTAATCTTAAAACTTAGGGCTAAGTTAAAATTAAACGGAATTGAAAAATAAATTACCTAGGTACAATATTTTAGTCTAGAAAGCTATTTATAGGCGCACGAGGGATGCTTGGTGGGTGCGCGGGTCAGTGGGTGGCTTCCCGGAGCTTCTTGGCGACTGGCGGCGCTTGTGCGTCCGAAGAGTCACCCAATGAGCTCTCTTCTGCTGAACTCGCTTCTTCTAATTGTCTGTTATAAAACAAAAATACATTTTATAAAGTTTTGCACGAATCACACAGCACACAAAACATGGTTACTAATAGAGTCCAACCATCTTCATGTTCACGCTAATCTCTACTGCTGTGATGCACCTGACTTACCAATGGACGCAATGGGGTCAGACACCTTCTTGTAAAGGTCGGTAGACACTACCAAGCTTAATCTCGGCGGAACTCGTGTACGCTAAGGTTCAATAGCTGCAACAGCCGCTTGGCAAACTACCATTTTTAAAACAAATAGAAATTGTTATTTTTCAGTAAAATCGGTGTCGTCCCTGATGTTACAAACGTGCAGACGTTGAGCATAATCAGAAAGCCTTAATTACTAGATATAATTTAAAAAGCCTACCAAAGGCAATGTCCAAAATATCTGAATGTATCTTAACAGACAAAGAATTTCAACATTAATGTGACAGGTAAATGTCGGGTTCAGGGGTCATGGATGTCTTTAATGTCCTAATTGTAATGTCCATGCCACCAGCAGTACCATTCTATTGTGGGTGCGTGTGTTTTGCATATATATATGATCGTTTATAATTACCAAACTCAATGAAACTTACATTAATAATATACATATATCAACCTTAATAACCATACTGACCGTTTGGCGCGCGGCGTGCTGAAGGCGGAGTCTGAGTTGTCGGAGGGAGAGGCGGGCGTAGCGGGCGACGCGGCCTTCGCGTCCATTGAGTCCTCTGTACAAGACGTCGTTGTGTCTTCGATCACTGAGTCCACGAGTTTGCCTGTAATATTGAATCCGTTATTTTATCACCAGCTTATCCGTTTCAAAGCGCAAACTGAGCCTACAAAATTTTTAAATAGCTTTTAAAATGCAACACCAGTGCATTTAGTATATTCCTTACTACTATTTTCTGTGTTGCATGTGAAAATTTGTATGTGTCCTATTATCACATTTAATACAACGTAGACACAGTGTCATGTTCAAGGCAGGCCACGCAGACAATTTTGCTAAATACAGTTATGTATGAGACTAGGGGTAATTAAAACTGATAGTTACAACGTTCAAATTATAAATTGATTTGCAACGGAAACATTTTTACGCATGTTTTATTTACGTCGCTTTAAGATAAATAACTGACAAAGGAAAACAAGAGGTCGTCCTGATACAAATAGCAGAATTAAGTATTAAGAGATTCAATACATATCGTGGATCAGGACGGGAAATATTAACGAGATTTTTCACAAACTTCTTACTTTGAGGTAGGTTATTTCACGTTCGGTGCCACAATCTTACCGACAGTGTGGTGACATGATAGTTAAATTTATAGGAATCTCATCTCAGCATATTTACAACTTTATTATCAGTAGTGAAACTTGGATTTATCAATACGATCCAGAAACGAAGCACCAGTCCGCGATTTGGCTGTTTCAAAATGAACCGACGCCTATCAATTCTATTCTATTCGCAGATTTCGCTCGGTAGTGTTTATTTTGACGGGTTACCTAAAGTCAACTACTTTAGAAAAACGTCACATCACCAAAATGTCAAACGACACGCAATACGTCGTGACAATACGGATATAAGTTTAGATTGTAACATGCACGAGGCCTTGAAGTATCTTTATAAAAACCGGTATAGCAACGATAGCATATAAAAGGATTTTAAAGGAACCGGTAAATATGTTAATAGTACACATGCAGCCAATTATACAATATTATACAAAAACATACTAATATTATACAAAAATAAAATTATTTGTATGTATCAATGCAGAGAGTAATTTCTGGACAATTTAATTATGGAGTCAATTATAAAAATATGCACTCCACTATCCTCGATTAAAATACACAATACTTTACTTGATATAAGAAAATGTTTTTGTTCGACATTTCAAGAATCGTCACGTGTGATTGACCTAATATATTGGAAATAATGATGATATGTTCATACGACAGAAACGTCACATAAAAGTTTAAAAAAGTAAAGAATGATCAAGAGTTTGAATTGGAGTCACTCAAGTTAAGTGTTTGTGTTAACGTACACGTGATTTCAGTTTCCTGAATTTACATCTATGAATGAGGGTATTTTAGTATTTTAATTGATGAGTGTGTTAATGTTTATTACTGTTATTATTTGCTATTGTATTTAAAAAGAGCTTAAAAATATAATGGGATTTCATTCGCTATTTATCTATAACAAAAATATTTATAATTACATGGCAACTATACCACCTTACCATTATTATATCTCAATCATATCATTTTTGTTAAAAGTATTTTATTAAGTCATTTTTTTTTCCAGAATTTAAAATTTGAAGAATATAAATGGAGAGTAAAGAGAGAGGATATAATTTTAGACTTTAGAAAATGTCCTTGAAGACTTGAATAAAGTTACTGGAAACTTCTTAGATAATTTTTGAACACCTATCCATGTATACACTATAATTTTGTCATTCCTCATGTACATATATGAGTAACGCCTCTAATTGCTTTTTAATAGTAATATTATATTGTTTATAATGTTTATAGAACACATCTACTTTCCATATTTTATTAACACATTAATTGATAACTTGCCATTAGTTTCGCAAGTAAAACAGCTGTGAACTAGCTACAGATAATGAAATTATAAGGATTTATAAATAGAAGGGTAAGAGGGGGCTCTTACTGTTTGGCTTCAGAACTATAAAAAGTGTGATGATTATTTTGGAAACAAAAAACTACTAAAATGAACACATGGCTGAATTTTGTCACCAACAGAAAATAATAATCCATCATTTTTTTTTTATTTTTTGTGTCAAAAATTTTAATATCTTTAAACAAACAATTCTACTACTACTAGATACTACTGCTAGTACACTAATTTTGGTCACTCACTGTTATACACATATTTTTGTATACATACCATTGCCGTTGGTAGGTGGTTCAAGGTTGCTCTCGTCGCTGGGCGGCAGTGGTGAGCCGCCGTTCGTAGGTGGTACCGTCAGATTACTGGGCTCTTTGCCGAGTAGTTGTGGCTGCAAATCCGATACTATATTGTGTGTCCATACCGCGAGCTCTACCATGTGGGGGGACCACTTCTTGCCACAACCGTTTTGTTCCTGCGACAACAGAACAGTGTAGTTATGTTAATGGTTCCACAATTAATGCTTTGAACTTATAACTATATACCTTAACTCAACTAAGAATCTTCTGTCTCAAGTGTTTACAAAAAATTATAGCCAAACGAACGAGTTCTTTTGAAGCAACGTGATTTTGTAGAAGCGTATCAATTAATCATAATAAATTATTACAGCAATAGTCGTAACTAACAAAATTTATGTAAGTTCTATAACACAATGAAGAAATGACAATAAGGTAACGATGATAAGGAATTGGTAGTGGAGAAGAATACGTTATCGTATTTATTTATTTATTTAATTTATAATAAATTGTATGTGTCCGTCAGGAACACGTGTAAGATTTATGACTGCGTCGTGAATACCGCCGTCTTATAGTATGCATGCAAATACGAATAGTATTAATTTTAATTTACAGTACTTCATAAAGAATAAGCCACGACATTTAGTTTTTTTTTTTAAATACAAACAAAAATATATAAAGTTGGTTTGCCTGCTATTAGCGGATTCAGCAAATTCTATGTTAAAATATTCTGATTTTAGATAAACTGTATACTAAGTGAAATTTTTTTCTACTGGGTCCACTAGTGAATCTAAAATTTCATCAAAATTGGTCAAGCCGTTTAGGTGTTCAGTAACGTTAGTTTAATAGGCTTCAAGTCAAGAGCGGGCGACTTCCTAAATTACAAGTCTCATCGAAATTGAGGAAGACTAGAGTATTCCCCGCCACGCTGCTCTAATACTGAAAGGTGAAGAGGTTCCTGGCCGATCCATTCAACAGAAGTTTTTATGCTACCAAACCGACATGACAAAACCGCCTGCTATTTAATGACAACAACCGGGACTAACAAGTCATCTGCCATGCCTTCTGAGGCTCGTAATCATTCTAGAATTTTTGCCATTAGCAGCAGTCCCGCGTTCTACTACCGCCCCGCGCCAAGTTTTTTAACTATGCCGATTCACTATTCACTTACAGGCGCCTCTAAAAACACGCTCGGTTACGGAGGACAAATCGAATTTATTTACCTTTAATCTAAATAATAATCCACATTAAATACACTCCCACTAAGTTGTGTGACTGACAATACCTTGTGTTTTAAATCACAAAATGAACACTGTATCTTATCATTACATAGCCATATTCAAGGATTTACGCCATTGTGTTAAGTTCTACACAACCATGGAATTATGACTTCAGACAATGGCTCAGTAAAAAAATTCCAATGACTTACTATACTTATTTGAGTGACGGTAATTGGAATAACTTTGTATGGAATGACTGCTATGTTATTGAGGTTCTCAAAAAAAATTCCTTGGGATGCGTATAAAGCTTACACCAGTTCACACTACGGACTAAAATGGCATGAGAACGGATTTTTAATCTTGTCAGATGCCAGTGATAGATAGCTTAGTGGTTTTTTCAGGCGCGAAAAAGTTAAACGGGCAAAGTTGCTTCAGTCCCTTGCGCGGGACTTTTAGATTTTCAGAGTTGTAGTGACACATTTAGCCATGATTGAGTTTCACCAAACTCCCTACTGGGTATTTTGATCTGGAAATTTGAAAGACTAAACGAATATTAGTAATAAAATATTATTACTTTATAATGGCAAAAAAAGAATTGTAGCTTTTTTGCTATATTTATTTTTTCGAGTGGAAAACCAAATTCCCGATTATTTTAAACTTTCGTTCCGAAGTATTATAGGGCATGAGCGGCCCCGCTCGTAGCAGAAATATCTTGAGATCTAAAGAGTTTCGAAAGGAACGTTAAACAGTCGGTGCCAATTGTTATCAATAGTTAGTAATTGAACGTCTTAGGACAATGAAACCTTAAAGCATTAGAGTTAGCCTCCAACAAATTTACCGCAAGGCTTAGTATACTCGAACCCTCCTCAGTGTCGATCGACTCGTGTTTTGCAGTGAGCTGAATGACAGTGAACTCTACTTATTTAAGTAGTTTATTTAGAAACAAACGTTGATTTCACCGTATAAAGTTATAATGCAACAGAACTTAAGTGTTATAATATGGTGAAGGATAATAATAACTAATGCACATAATAGACATACAAAGAAACAAAGAATAGAATCCGTCTCTCAAACGGAAAAAAAAGAAGCACTCACCTTATTTAACCTATCACAGACATTCGTAATATGGGTTACAAAATTGAGGTATTCCTTGGCAGTGTAGTCGCTCCCCTCCATTTCAGGGATAGCTTGTAAGCATTCATCGGCCATGAATGGAGCAATGTCCGGGCTGGCCGCCGCCAGTAGAGCTGATGCTGTCGCAGTGCCAACGCCTTTCAGATTGCTCAGTGCATTCATTGCCGATTCGATATTGGGCAGTTTTCGGAAAGCTTTTTTTGTCTCTTGCATTACTGCTCTGGGTGTGTTGACTTTTATGAGGTATGATAGCTGTGGATAGAATTTTCCCCTCTGCAAAGAAATAAATAGTTTTATGAGTTGTTGAAAAACAATGTAACAAATTATTACAGGTTTATGTACCTGTTTGACATTGTTAAATACTATTTTGATTTGTATTGGTAATAAATTAGATTCTGAATTTATTAATGGTCACGATATGTCATCAATACCACCACGAGATTGTAAATATTACACTACAATTCAATCTTAAAATATAAATTGTTGATGCATACTTTAAGAAATAAATTAATTCATCCATCTATTTTACAAATTTTGAATACTTTACTCCATTCCATTCATAATACAGATACTGTTCCATGAATACACAAATATTGTGTATCGCCACGAACACCACCGCTTTCGAGGACAATACTAATAGTCAGATTTTGGGAAAAAAAAGCACTTTAAGAGCAGGCGACACGTTTACCACTTGATTAAACATGCTGATAAAGAGTTTACTTAAATGCGTCTCACGCATTTGGACGCATGGTCCTATACATTAAATCATAATGGTGAATATGATAATTCTACAAATATATCGATGGCCTAATATACTTAGGAAAAATAATAGGTACCAATAGTGATATCGTTTAAGTAAACATCAGAAAAGTGTCACTATAAAAACATTTTAACAGATGATTTTTTATAATAACTTTTAACCTTCGCCAAGGGTTGACTGGTGGAGAATGCCATCACGCATTAAGTCCGCCCATTGTAACTTAGTTTTAAGGTGTACAATGAAGAATAAATAAATAAATATACTCGTAGGGGCATTAAGCATGTAATGCGAGAGCCGGATACAAATCAGCCGGACAAGAACCTAAAAGATATTTTCGGATGTTTATAAAGACGATTAAAATAATTTTCTACATAAGTTAGATAATTAATTAAATGTACTGTGATTTTAATATTTTTTTCCTCAATGATTAAATAGCGGTTATTATAAACTAAGGTAGGTAAACGTGTAAGTTATTATAGTAGAGGGACCCCATCTCTCAAATCCCGGATTCACTCCGACAAATATTTATGTGACTGTCTTGGTACGTAGTGATGACGTAATAAGTGTTTGTATACCATCTGTCACATAAGGAATGCTATTGTGAAGATGAGAGTAGATGAACATTTATTATGTATATTGTAGAGTCTACTAAAAGGACACTCACTCATGATCAAATACATGAAACTTCTATACACATTTAATTCATACTATAATCATAATGTATGATTGTATTATGATGAGAATAGTTAACACCAGTTACAAACCAATAGTCCAGAATAATGACCAGAAGTCAAAAGTATTAATAATGGATGTAGTTTATACGTAAATAGTGTGGCAAAAAGGTGTCTTGGTGTGTAATAAAGCCATGTTATGTTTGCCACAATGAATGAATTAATTAAAAAAGATTTTTTCTAAACATACAAGTAAAGTATACTTACTGCTTGTTTCCATTTCATAAGTTGTACCAACTCTTCATGTATCATGTGCGCATCTTTGCCCCTCGCTTTGATCTTCTTTGGCAGTTCATTTTGATACCTGTAAAAATTAAATAAAAATCATACACAACCAAACTCACAAGGGCACAGCCCCTCTCCCCCCATATAGAGTTAGAGCCCCCTGTGTAAATGAGTCAGTTCAGATATTTAGAACTATAAACCTGCACCTGCCAATTGGTGATAAATATTAAATTGTTTATGGATCTCTATAATTATAACTGGCTGACTATGTATGTCTGTTATGTCTTAATATTATCACTTAAAATAAAACATATCTGTTTTTAAACATTTATAATTAATCATACATAATACATTACATTGTATTGTAAATTTATAGCTCAATCAATGCATGGCTTCCATGACATTATGTATGAATTCATGATTTAATATTCTTGTTTTATTCCAAGTAAATACCAAAAGTTTACAAGGTATATCAACATATTAAGTTGAATTATGTCATTTGTTAACCCAGATTGTTGAAAGTGGAAATATTGCAGGACACCATCTATTATGATGATAACAATATTTTTTTTTATGTAAAATACCTTAATTATTCACAACAATCCCACCTGATGGTAAGTGGTCATGAAGTCTAAGATATTAAACACATTAACTTATAAAAGTCTATAACACTCTCCTCTTGAAGAGGAATAATAAAAATATAATAAAAAAAAGTTAAAAGATAAATGTAGATGTGTCACCACCTGTTGCCCAATAACAATATAACAGGTAACTAGGCAACAAATTTGTACATTTGCTAGGCAACAGCTGTGATGTGATACTGAATATTATCAATTAAATACTCACTGAACAAATCTAGCTAAATGACAATGGATATCATCCGTTCAGACACCCCTTTTTATTTTTTTGTGCAATTACTTTGTTATGAAAAGTAGTTCAACTGACCTGCAAGTGATGGATTACATCTACAAACTATAAGCACAATTTGCTTGCTCACGCTACTCATTTTGGGTGTAATTGGTTACTTAGGTACACAAATATAAATGTTGGTATATATCTTAATGTATGCTTGATAGGTAATAATTTTATGATTAGCACAAAATTTAGAGTTCCTTGGTGCAAGTCAGAAGTAAACAGTATATATTATTGTAAAATTAATAATACACCTCTTCTGGAAATATGATCTTACATACTCAAATAGTAACTATATCCTAAGTGATTCCAATGTAAAGTAGTATATGAGTTATTCAGTCACTTTGTTTTATATCAGATAGCAATTATTCACCATTACAATAAGAAAATATCTAAACATATTTTTCATATTAATGTTCAGTTTTTTGATACACATTTAGGAGATTGATTGTGAAAATATATATCTTGGGACAGTTATATACAAAGATAAATTTCAAACAAATCAATTCATTTTTTTGGAAATAGATAAATATAAATCCAAGACTCCAATACAGTGAATGAGTTAAGTTTATTGGTAAACAATAGATTTATTGCATAATGATTTGAAATGCAAAGTATTCACAAGCTTTTTATCATGCTTTTTAGATAAATGTACTTAATAAAGGTATCAGTTTCAATTTGTATAACTCAATTTTTATGTAAGTGCAAATTATGAAGTATGTCACCAATTGTTATGGAGAATTTGGCAATAGGTTTTACATAGAAAAATTACCTCATAACTTTGATACCATTTATATCTTAATTATAAATGATAAGTTTTCATGTTGATCTCGAAATTTGTAACATACATAATTATGAGATATTCCCTTATTAAAAAAGGAAAACATTATGTAAAATACCAAGTGGATTTTCTTTTGATATTTTTATATTGGATCTTATAAAATGCCACACTTGTCCTAACAAATAATTTACTTTGGGACAGCAGCACAGATCAAAACTTAAAAGGGAAACAAGAGAAAAAGTAATTATTTGTATTGATATACAAATACTGAATAACGGTAATGACTAACTGAATACTAATAATAAATTGAAGACTTCATAGTCTGATGATAGATAATATTTGGATGTTTCAATGACATAACAATTATACCTGAGGAAAACAAAATCTACAGAGATTTTGAGGAAAACAAAATCTCTGTAATCACAAATGGACCTGTTTATTTATATGAAATTTAAAGAAATTATCATATAATTAATTATTATAATAATATTTATACAATAACTAAGCACAGATAAACATATAGGTACATATATCAAACCATATCTTTGAATATTTCTTCAATTTCAAAAATATGTGACCTTGATTTTTTTTCATTTATATAAAATCTAGGCACTGTGATTGAACCTACCCTTATCTACAAAATATTATAACAAGTAACTTAGTTGTAAAGTAATATACTTCTACTGCCATCAAGAGAAAAAAGTAATTTGCACAAGTATGAAGTAGCACCAAATTGATGACTCATATTTATTTTCATTGACAATTAGTTATATTACTAGTCAATGTATATATGTATACATTAGAAACTGTTAAGAATGCCCAGATATAACCAGTAATTAAAAGAAGGTAAAATAATGATGAACGATTAATCCCTATGGCAAGTCACCATTTTGAGCGGATGTGAGTCGTATTCAACAAAGCATTGTATTATATACAAGATACAGAGTTCATAGGGCTACATTAACAATTATTTCCCCTAGTCTGTCCTGTAGTTTATTCAGGGAATCTAGTGAATTAACGCCAGAACGCTTATTAAAGTGTTACTAAAACTTCATGCATTCCAGCGATGATACGTAAGGATAGCCACCATTTTATAACGCCTAAGCGCGGCGATATTTTCCCCCACACTGACTTCAGGAAAAACGATAGTGTCAATTTGACATCGATCCCACGTGACGCAGTGATTTTAATGAGCCGTCCGCGGACTAGAGATGCAGTCCGCGAGGGAGGTAGCTATCAAATCAGTTTGCACGGATACACACACAATACAAGTTCATTGACACGCCACGGCCGCATTTTCTCCTCAGAAAGACGTTTGCACTTACCAATTGTCCAATTTTATGAGCTCCTCGGGTTTCTTTGTTTTCAGTTCAGCTTTTAGTTTGATCGCTTGTGGGTATAACTTCAAAACACTGTCAAATTGTTCTGCATCTGCCTCCAGAAAGAAAGTAGACGTGTCTTTCGCGGTAGCCATTGTGAACGTTCTAAATGTACAGCACTCTGCGTACCTATTTAGTTAGCTATAGCGCCGAACTCGACGCGGCGGCAGCACCTGGCCGACTGGGCGCCCTCTCCCCACTCGCCGCCATCTTGTTTACTGAACCTCGTTATGACGTTCAATATTATTACTACTAGTAATTATATTGTTTTACTAGACAATTTCAGTATGAATACTATTATGTTTAGTAAAATACAACATTTCACTATAAAAGAAATCGTTATTGACGTTATTTTCTTATCAACAAAGAAGTTATGACAGTCATTCTAAATAAAAAACGTACTCACCAACATAGCAAGGTTATATCGGGCACATTTCGTGTCGTGGCGTCGTGCATTTATCTGGCCTCCACGGGAAATAAAGGGACTGGGAATAATGAATTCCATAATGTTAAATCACAGAATTACGTTGAAATATAATATCACTGTTGATATATGGCACATTAAAAACACAAAGTTCACGTTATGTTAGTCACGTCGACCTCGGCGCACTATCAATTTCCTTAACGTGACGCAACACACGACACCGTTCTACCAAAACGACTTTGGTAAACACGCATATTTTCCGTTGCATTGCAGTACACACTGAGCTCGGAGTAGTCATGAAGTAGTAACTAGCGGTGTACATAAGGCATTTAGGTAGTAGAACGTACATATTACCGGGGTGGAACGTCACCAAACCAATCGGCTTTGTTGTATTGATAGATCGCCATGTGCATTGCTCCTATTTTTAATTATTTTTATATTTTTGTGTGCTTTCGCTTAGCAGACATCGTTTGGACGAGTAGTTCTGTTAGTACCGTCTAACGACGTGAAGTTTGTTCTGTAAATAACTGAACTAACACGTATTTCTAACCAGTTAAAACATTGTTCAGTATTATCTTTATGTTGTAGTACATTTATTTACTTATATTTTATTGCGTTACTGTGTATTTAGATACGGTAATGCCTTTGTATTCAAAAACTGCGATTTATAAGCGCAGCAATCTTTGTTAGGTATACTAAGCATTTGTAGCAACGATCAAGCTATTACTTACCTCATCCTGATTCGAACTTGGGAATCCCTGCTACAGTTGCTTGCTAATATAAAAATGTAAAATTAGTAATATACATAATAAGGCCATGATAAAATCTTTCTTCTAAGTTACCTACACTACTTATGTATAGATAGATATGTAAGTACTTATAACATTTGCAAAATGTAGAGGTACGGATAATAAAGGAAAATAAGAAGAGTAAAATTTGAGCCTTACCTAATGGCTAGATATAGAACGCAATTTTAACAAAAATTTAATTACTTAAGTTTTAAATAAGTTTTGGAAATTTTGAAAGTCTGGCCTTTTTCCTTGTGTTATTAATAATAACGACAAAACATTTTTTATGTATATAGCTCAAAAACGAGATAGTTGGCAAGTGGCCACCATCGCCCGTTCACGTCATAACACCAATGGCGTCACTGACGTCTTACCAGCAAAGATGGAAGCGGAAGAGACGCTTGTCACTGGCTCTCCAATCCTGCAACTGAAATATGTAAAAAGCATTTACAATTATTTCTAAAAGAAGGTTAGGCAGGCGGGCACATTTGAAACCCTAAACCACGCACAAGTAACCACGGGGTAAATCGTAAATTGGGTGATACCTCCGACGTACAGGCTGTTCGCCATAGCCTACTTGTTTAGCCTATGTGTGTAAATTATTTAGCAGGGTACACCACAAGAATGGGAGGTCGGCTGGTTTGGATTCGAAGAAGGATGAGGTCCCTTAGATTTAATTAAATATATTTATTGTCTCTCTTAGCTTACAACTATCAATTTTAATGGTATTCACTATTCCTTTGTATGTAGTATACAAGTAGACTAACAAGGAGTCGTGTCACGTGGTTGTAAGTGGTCACCGTTGCCCATGTAAATGTCCAGAGGGGTCACCAGGCCAAGAATGAAGTTATAAATGAATCTGCTAGTTCACTTTTTCTCCAGCACCGCAACCGATTAACGCTATAATCACCATTTTTTTTCGGAGGAGGTTAGTAAATAACCAGTCAGTTTAAAAACCCTGCCACTTTCATACACGACACACAAGAACACGCGTCCTCTTCTACTCGTCGGATTTATTTGAGTGGTACAAAGTTTAGTGACTTCCAATAGGAGAAACCGTGGCCATCGCCTCGTCCGTTACACATCATGTTGCACCAGGAACAGGGGAGGTTGACTTTCTATGATATAACGAGCCTCAATATCCCCGAAGTTGAGACAGTACAAATTAGCCTTGTTATTTTGCACTTCATGTACCGAGATTCTATTGGTGACATAAATTACATTCTAGCGATAGATAAGAACAAATAAACTACGTTGTTTACGTAAGCCACATCGATGACAACGGTTAGTATCTTGACCTAGGTCAGTTTCATGGTTTTTACGTAAACATTCGTTAAGCATTCGATTCAAAGAGGTAAATCATGTTGTTATTTGTCTAAACAATTAAAGTTATTAAGATAAAAGTAACAAAATACTTTTCTCATATCACATATCGAAATAGGTATTTTTATTTTCGATTAGAATAGCTTTGATTGAGCACAGCACCTTTATTTGCTCATGTCCTGATAGTCACCGGATTACTGGTCAGCTGCAGTTATCGAAACACCAATATCGAGTGCTTAATGTGTCCTCAAAAGCATGGAGGCGCTTAGGAAAACTGTTACCCTTATAAACCGGAGCTGTGATAGGAGCTGTATGTGGAGTGAGTGAATATCAGGTAATAGAATAATACACGGAATTTTCTATGATAAAACAATAGCTGGCCAAGCAACATCTCCTGGTTAAGTGGTCTCTATCTATTTGTTTATCTAGGTCGGTCGCCTGAAATGTAGCGTAAGTAGTCAGCGCCGTTCAAAGTCATTTGTATTACCAATGCATTGCCGGCCAATAGAAAGCGATAAACCCATTCATTAACACAAAAAAAGATGGCGTAGACTTAATTCACCTAAGGAGATCACCTGAATGAACCAATCTGTTTATAGTAGGCTTTATTCACTTTGGTGCATTACGTGTCATCAGTTACCAACCAATACTACAATATAAACATTTATAAAACAGTTGATAGTTAATTCTAGAACAGTGGTAACCAGACGGAGAGGTAAAGAAACATACTGTTAAGTAGGATCCCAGCAACTCCAACAGAACGAACGTTTGGGAACAGTTCACTTGGATAAAGGATAGATGGTGCTTTTGCCACCTATCTATAGCCAATCTCATATAGTGCTATATTTGCAGTTATAGACTGAGAAGACTGAGAGGGAGTTATAGATTGAGAACTGAGACGTTTCTTTTTAAGCGCTTTTCTTTACGGCATAATTCGCGATTTTATAATTACATATGATGATTGAATTAAATGAGGTATTGTGTACTACTTTATGGATTTTTTCCTAAAATAGATCAGAATTGATTACGCAAGAACGTGTTATATTCGTTTTATACACACAGTGAAAATAGAGACTTAACTATAATTAATGCTGCTATGACCAAATCAAACAAAATGTAACAACCGCTAACATTAAATAAATTGCATGTCTACGCAATGAAATGTCATTGAGCAAAACTTCAATCAACCTCAATACACGACACTTCGATACAACCTAATGAAACTTTCAGCAAAAGAATTTATCATCGATTACTCTTGACCAACTCTTACCCAATTTTGAACCTAAGAGTTTGGTGAGATGGTCGGTAATTGTATAACTTATTAACAAAGATGACGCGGTGGAGAATGTCACATACATACGTCTGATTTGGCCGTTAATAGAGTATTTTTACGTTAAATTCTGTTTTCATAAATCTAATTTGCATACATCCTATTTCTAGAAGTATGTGTTAATGTACTAAGTAATATATGTATTTGCTTTACGTAAAAATTAACATGTGGCCACTAAAGACAGTCTGAAATAATTATGTTTGAGTATGTAAAATGTTAATGAATTGATCTAAAGAAATATGTTTGATGCAAAACTGAGCTGTTTAATGGATATCTCAGCTATATAATTTATAATTCACACCCTAATTTATAGTTTCTCCTGCGTGAGCTCTCATACATTTCTTGAAATTATTGGCCCAACACACTGCCACTGATACCAATAGCATAAGAAAAAATACACGAAACCTTTATTGTAAGTAACGTCAACACACTTTGAGCTGGAATATAATTATAATCGCTTCAACCCTTTTACCTTTCGGTTGAATTTGTAGGCGTGGCAGTGGTCCCGCCTCAGGCAAAACGTATAGAATTTCAATGCTGAGTTAACAAGCGCGTCGGCTTTCGTGGTAAAATTTGATGACACGTTTCCCGCTTCGGAGGGGACGTTCAATCCTCGAATGTTATCATTAGATAACTGATTGTTTGAAACTGTGTATATTTCAGACGATTTATTTTGTAAGTCGATTAGGAGGTATGTACATACATGCTAATTGTAAGACCGCCTTATCAGCATCTCTAATCACATACACTTAATTTATTTTAAGTAACACAACAACAGATGTTGGGATGGTGTAGTTATAGGTATTTGTAAATAGATTTTGAGATCGAAACTCTGACTCTGCATTAGTAGAATCAAAGGTAAGAGTAGTTAGTTGTTATGAAGAACAATTCAACTGCTAACGTAAAGAGATAAGATTCCATTTCTGGTGATTATGTTCATGAATGAGTTGAGAAATCCAGTTTTTATGCTACATATAATCTGAATCAAATACTTACGTAAATTATCTGAAGGAGGTACTACCTTTATGCTAGATAAAAACCAAGATTTCTTTCCACAAATGCCACTTCGGCAGTTATCCGGTGCATATACTAGGGCTTTGGTTATAATACGCACACGTAACGTCAATTGCGCTATTCCTAATGAGAGCATCGCATCTACATACGCTGTCACTTTACTTTTATCACACGATAAAGAATAATTCGGAAGGCAGAGATGATCATGAACGACAAATAATCTCAACGCTGGGCGCTTTCGACATTGGTCATCTTTTCACTAGTTATGAGCGGAATCGGTGCTTCCGAATCCTATTCGAAGAAGTCCTTCTTTTCTATTACGGGTTCGAAGAACGATAATACATCCAGTATTACTTCCCTTTCAGGTACCCAGTCAGAAAAAAACTCTAAACCTAACGGGCTAAAAGGCGACGCGCCGCGTCGAACCAAATGCAGACAAAGATTTAAGCCGGGCAAACAATTTTGGACCATGCGGTGAGCGTGATGGCACATTGAAATAGTTGCTAATCACAATATATGTAATATATATGTACATATATGTACAATATATGTATATATTTACCTAACCTACCTAACCGGGCGTCTATGCGTAACTTATCAAGACAATGTTAAAACAATCAAAATCATAAGCTGTGATTATGTAACCTGTAATAAGAATTATTGTTTCAAAATATTATAATATAAATTTTCTCGTAATTTAGCTAACATTAAAAACAATGGTATACAATTTGTTTCTAAGAACAAACGAAAATTTGATGCCAGAGATACTTCATAATACTTCCCGACATGGGTTTTACGATAAGCTGTGAACGAAATGGTTCCACAGACCCAGCTGACTATAGAATAGGGTACACACATAGCAGGGGATATAAAAAAAACGTCCCAAAAGAATAAAACTGACGCTCCGTGTCTCACTGGTGCCGTATAAGCGGATAAGAGAACAATAGCACCCCAGAATACAATAATGAGAAATTTGTAAAGGCAAGCGCTACTATTGAACTATTTGTTTTATTTCCATATCATGCTGTTATTAATATACGTGTGTAGTTTATATTGTTTTATGCTACGTAACACACTTTTGGGAACATTGTGAAAAATTGCCGGGGAGAAGGAGAGGACGCTATAGGCCCCACGAGTATAAAAATAGAAGACAACTGAGTTTCGTGGGTATTGCGTAAGTCCGAAATAACCACTACGACACCAACGTAAATCGCGTAAATGTGATTTCTAGCGGTATTTTAGTAAAAATGATTATGTAACATTTTTCAGTATATTATCCTGCGACAAACTTTTATTTGACAAATTCCAACCTATTTCACCTTTAGTAAAGGTTAAATTCTATAATATAAATACTATGAACAAATTTCCTGTGTTGATGAACATAATGTTGATGTTGATGAATGAATAAAATTCATTATGTAATCATATGTAAGGTGTGTGAATGTCATGGAGTTTGAAAATGAATTTACACTTTCACGCAGACGTGCAAATCATCGACAATTTTGCTTAGATAGAACAGACTAAAATCCAATAATTTTAAATAATGACCTGGTATGCTTACTAAGATCATCATATTAAATAAAACAACGGAAAAGTATGTAATCCATTATGCCACAAACATGGCTACGAATTGCTTTAACAAAATTTCGAAAATTATTTAAGTTCTAATATAATTAGAAAAATAAAAGGCCAAGAGCATGTCTTTTTATATGAAAAATTCAGTTTTTGTTAATTTATATATAGATATTAAATAGAGTTCGCTCTGTAACACAAGTGAGACATGCATCTTACTATGGTTCGGCTGGCATTGGTTTAGTTGGCACGGACGCCCGGACGACAGCTTCACAAAAAGTACGAAGGGCCCCGGACGGATCGCTCGCACGGCGTCTGCCGAGGGTTCTATGTTGGAGTTTTAATTTTTTATGTTAATGATGGCATCCATGAGCGAGCAACAGAATAACTCTATCGCACACAGATTTTGCGTTCAAAAATACAACTAGATATTCTTTAAGTTACCTGAATCTTTCATAAAAATAATGCGCATGATGCAATTTGTTGCATGGTATATACTTTTATAGTAGTAGCAAACGTGAATTACATGTAATTTTATCGGAATCCATGAAAAATTGGTATTAGAAATTACCCTTTTCTATTCCAATTCTTATGGTTGTATTAACCTTGCGCTTATAATCGTACCATATTTGTCACTTTCTTCTTGTTTTTCTGTCGCTGGTTAACGGAAATTGCAAACAAAATGCAAAATTTAACACATTTACCCCATCTGCAAACCCTTAACAACATTAATCCCAGACGTGGTATTGCATGTGAATAAGTTAGCGTTAAAAAACTTACCTCATAGTAATTACGACGCGATACTTTTAATGTATGCTGACAATGCACTCTGACCTGTTTAACCTAACGTGGCAAATACATATATCATATCTTTACAATGTTAACGGCTTCAGGTTAATCGACCGTAGTTAACAATCCATCTGCAAAGACCATTTATTTCAGCAACCTTTGAGAAAATCTCCTTAAGAGCCCACATAGAACTTAGCACTGACAATTTTCAGAATCCAAGCGTATTATTCGTGCATAGTTTCCTCTTGTCGGAATTTTATTCGAGCTGTGCATAGTGTATAAAATAAATAGTGTATTGTTATTTCCTTTAATTCTATGCAACAATCTTAGCTATTATAAGACATACCAAGAACCATAAGTCATAGCAAGAATTGCTGCAACAAGTTATTATGCTGTGAAGCAGGTCTGAGTTTTTGTGCGAAGGGTATTCTGTCTAGAACCTGCTAGGGTTTCCCATCCAATCTCATGATTTTTTATTCCACTATATTAAAAATCTTCATACCGTTAATAGAATTAATTTTCGAGGAAAGAGATCGTCTAATGAATGATTAAGTAGGTACTAAAGTGGATGGCCAACCACCCGACATATATGAGGTGACGATAAGATCTTCTGTGAAAGCACTAGTCAACAAATTCTACTAAACTTTGGTAACCATAAACTACCTCATGTTTGGGAAAATAACATAGTTGAAACTAACTTAATTTGATTGACAAAATATTTTTTAAGTATTTAATTTTTATATGCTATGAATAAAGGAACCACTACCAAAAAACTATTTTTTTTTCGGTCTTTATTTCTTAAAAAGATACCTGGGTCACTTCAAATCTCGGTAACGGAAGGTTTAGAGTTCTCGTGTAAACACTACAGTGACAACCCCACTTTGAAAATTAATATCTTGGCTGTTTGTTACTTTATATCAGTTTTAAAAAGTGATAAATGAACGAGTGTATAAAACTGAGAACCTTTTGTGCAGACTTCCCGCTGAGACGGTCCAAATGCACTCAACGATTCTGCAATATACTTTTACACATGGAAAGATTCGACAGCGTTATTTTTTTAAAAGTAATATAAAATAAATAAAACATTGCCAATTAACTGCTAACTACTGAGATAAGTACCCATAAATATAGTCAAAACAAAAGTAAAGTAAACCAATTATATGAAATCCTTAATGTTTCCCTAAAATATTTTTCGTGAGAATTATTTCGAAGTAAGAGTTCGTAAAGATCTGCTAAATATTAGCGTATACGTACAAGCCGTACCGTGAGCAGAAGAATAATCTGGCATTATAACATCTGGCGCACACAAGTCGACAATTATTATACAGCTTGTACATTTGCAAATAGTCCCATACCGTACGACCGCACCGCTATCCTGTTTCCACATATGCCAAAAATGCTTGAAGCGGTTTATAAGTTTCTAAGAATGAATTGCCTTATTAGTATTCTCGAGTAAGAAACACCACAGTCGGTATTAAGATTGTTTCTCCTTTTTGCCCCAAGGTCAGTGAGTTGACTCGTTATTATCACGAGTCGGCTGGTATTCGCTATAAATGCGATAGTACCGAGAAGCGAGATATTTTTATTCCACGACGAACTCAACGCCATCTAGTTACAAGAGCAAGAACTTTTAAAAGGACAACTCAATCATACGCGGGCGCATCTATGGATGTTAACAATTTGACTTAAATCTGTTATATAATTTAGATTGACAGTGTACTTTAAAAAAATCATACGCTTAAGCTATTATGCATAAAATATAAATTTTATAGAGGTATATAGATATTTATTTGGAACCGTATCAAAAATTTACACTCTAACTACATTTCTTATCCGAGCATCATGCTGTTAAGTTCTGTACAAAAGTACATAATCTTAATAATGAAAAAATATGCGGTGTTTGTACGAGTGATAGACTGTTGTACAAGAAAGTACCATTATAATCCAATTTTAATTATCTATACTAATTATAAAACTGTAACGGGGTCAACTCTCTTTGTTTATAGAATATTTTATGGAAATTTTAATGTAAGTAGACATGAGTGTCAATATAATCAAAACTTTTTTTTTTATTTTGTCTGTCTGTACAGACACGCATCAGTAAAACTACTGAACAGAATTTCATAATCCTTGGTATCTTATATGTATCTTATGGGTCATAATCTAGGATACTTTTGATCCTGGGAAATGGATATGTCCCCGTGGGATAATAAATAAATTTGGACTGTCTCACTGCAACTATTGTTATTAAAAAAATAATAAAACACAATTATACTATGCAATTATAATATATAATTAAGTAACCTAAATAAAGTATATCCTCTGCTCCAGTGATGATACGTAGATATGATTCTGTCATCTGTTAAATATAATTATAAAAACCCTATTAAGTCGATTAAATATGTAACTGTTGATACTTTTATAGTACACAACATATATTGAAGGTTAGTCATCAGGTCATGTTAATGGTTTTTCTGAATTATTTGTATTTCGCCGATTCGGTGTGCAAAATATTCTTCAATTTCAAGGAATTTTCCAAAAAACGCGTAACAAAACAAATTAAAATGAAACGGTACGTAAATCACTATAATTATTTTCTATGAATTGTTGACGACATAAAAAATATTTTTTTTTCTTCATGTTTCTTGGCTGACAACACATTAGTGATACTTTTGGTTTTGCTGATGTCCATTGGCGACGGTGACCACTTACCATCAGGTGGCTTGTCTGCTCGTATGTAGCCGACACAAGTAATATTTCCTATTTATTAAATATATTTTACATAAAAAATATTTCCTAAAGAGGCACTTCAAAAAAGAATGAATTCCTATGTTCGTGTAGAAGTATTTTTTAAGTATGTACAGCAACAGTTCCGTTGTTTATATAGCGATTCAGATTATTCTTTTTTCAGTTTTATAGACAATGGCGCCTAGTTGGGCCCCTATGGATATTGTTAGAAAATAGTGATGAGTTCCGGAGTTATAGAGTGCAACTGATCTTTTGACTGACTGTAACAGCAGATAAGAATGATTAAGCATCGTTAAAAGATATTTGTTGTCTGTAACATAAAACTTCAGTTTTCAACCGACTTCAAATAAGGAAAAGGTTAATAATATTTATGTGCATATTTTATATGTAATTTTTTATGTATTTTCCGCCATAATTCCGTTTTTTATGAACTATTTTTGATATTTTTTTCAGTGTAAATAGATGACTTGGATTTAGTATCTTTTAAATATGGTAGCATTTGATCATAGTTTATAAAAATAAAAAATGGAATTTTTCAACGGACAGCATAAATCGAATCGTATTTAAAGATATATCGCTAAACCATTCCATTATTTATCATCCAAAGACATCATCATGCATATTATCAGACAAAACAAAATGGTACCTCCAACGGATTATAAGTATCCTCACATGTTTTAAGCATGTGATACCCAAAGTGGTTTGTATCGACCGCCAGGGGACGACGAAGAGCACCAAAGGGTCCGCGTCAGCGGAAAAAAATGGGATTCATGAGATGTAAAAGGGGTTCACGATAGTGTCAGATAGGTCGTGACTTTAATTTTGCCGTTCCATGAAAGAAATAATCTATATTTCTATACATATAATATGTACCTACTTAGTTCTATAATACTTTCTTATAAATATATAAATTAATACATATATCTATCTGTATAACTTACTTTTTTTTCTTTCTGCGTGCAAGTTTTTATATCGTCAAAAATATTTTCCCGTGGTATATTTTACCTTATGTCAAATTTTTAGCTAGACCTCCAACTTTGTCTGTGCACAGATCACGGCGAATTGTTGCTTAGTTGTTAGGTGAAAACGTAATAAACAAACCTGCCTCACTACTACTTTTTTGTATACAAGTTTATTTTCACAATTATATTGTTACGAAGCTTCTCGAAGTCGGCAGGCTTACGAAGTCTCTAGAAGGGTGGCCGACCGTTGCGGTGAGAAAAAAAAACAATAGTGGCAAACAATAGAGACAAACAATAGAGGCAAACAATAGAGGCAATAAAAGAGAAACCCAGGTAGTAATAAAAACTACCTGGGTCACTCCAGGCCAATCTGGCCCGTATGCCTCAGGTAAAAGGGGCGAGATTAGCATAGGTAAGGGCCGAAATGGGGTTGTTACCTGACCCGCTATTGTTATGTCGATTTCCGGGAATTCCTGTTGTTGTTGTTGTTTACTCCAACGAAGGGCGTGGAAGGATCTGGAAGCCCGGAAATCGATATAAATAGCGGGCAGGGTCGGCCACAAGGCATTCGGTCTCCGGATACGAAGTGAAGAGTTCTCTCCCTACGAAGCGAATACCTGCGATCTACGAGTGTAACTGTGATTGTGAAGTGTGTGTGAAGAAAAATAAAGTCTCTGCGGAACTATTGTGGCATTTTCTCGAGCCTATGGATCCTGACACGTAACAATATTATTACTAGGGCAAAAGGAATATAATAGTCAGAAGACATCAAAATCTCGGCTGTAGTATAGATATGCTTGATTTAAGATAAAATTTAGGAAGCCCAAAATTATTTAGAACGAAGTATAAAAAATTCTTAGCTTAAGATTTTTTTTTTATTTTTCACACTACACTTCACAATTGTTACAAATTTAACCTTTCAAAGCGAGTAGCACTAAACCAGCTGTCAAAAACACGTTATCAGTATTAGGTAAAAAAGGAGAATAACAAGTCGAGTGGTCGACTGTTTTAAGCTATTTGCTTGGATTACCGATTGAGGTATTGGCGTCTAGGAATCATCATCTCATTAAGATGAAAGCAACATCACTCCTTAATCATTATGACTTGGTGGATAACACTAAAACTCGTCGACATGAACTGCATAGTAGTATCTTGGGCAGCCGTGGGGTTTAAAAGAAGTGCGCGATCTGCTCTTCCCGGTACATGCGTATGATATGTACTCACATGTAGAAGTACATAAATGTTAGAAGTCGATGCCAAGCCTGAAACACAACAATACTAAGCGATTCAAACAACTCTCTTAAGAACGGAATATAATACTAATAAAATAGTACGACACGGCGGGATTTAACTTTGCGTATGTAATAACCATCTACTTAGTATTGGAATTGGTACTGATTTCAAACATTTATGCAATGAAACTGAGTGGTACAGAGCTTAGCGACCTCCACCAAGAGGAACCTGGCGCCAAAGCCTCGTCTCTTGGTCAGAAAGGTGCACCTTGAGCAGGGGAGGTTGGCTTGGACTCAAGGAGTATGGAGCCCCTTACAATCCAAAATTTTATTAATTTGAGGATAAAAGTTGATGACTGGTGTTGTTCAACACGCACATTGTATGCTCTATTTTGATGTGTTTCTTGACATATAGAAATGTTATCTTGTTTTGAAAGATTAGAAAAATGACTAACTAAGTTTACTAACAAATTAGAAAACTTGTCATTGGAGGGGTGGATAGAGAGATAGTTTTAAAGAGAAAATTTGGTTAAAACAGAATTAGTCTCTCGTTGAGTAAGGTTTAGGACTATAAACGGTTTGAGCAATATTTTCCGTTACTTGTGGAAATTTATGGAATTAAGATTTTGCAGTAAGTTTTTTTTAAAGTACATTTGGTATACAATATTGGACCTATAATTTTTAAACCTTTGGGGAATGTTCGAATAATATTTTTCTTGATACCTTTTAAATGTACATTTATTGAAAAATTAATAAAATATACATCAGCCAAAAAAATATATAACATCCCATCCCGATGCATAAGTACGGCACAACGTCAAGCTAATCTTAATGTAAAAAATCAAGGGTTCAAAAGTAGGGCTTCGGTCTGTAGTCAGTTGGGCGAAGAGGAGATTAGAGTATGAGAGGTGGGCTTGTACTCAACGACACAAGAAGATCTATACACCACAAAGTACGGATCATTGCTGATCGATCAATTTCTCTGTCCATATCTGTGCCTAAGTTTGCTCAAATGAATATTCTGAATGTACCCAATAAAATAACAAAATTGCTGTATTTAAACGCATAACTGCTATCAGGCAGAAAGTTGAACGATAAATAATTCAGTGTGGGCAGAGTTTGCGACGTCTGCAATAATTTCATATTGTTTAATTATAGACTTAAGAGTCACGCCGTGTCTTCACACAAGGGCATCGCGAGTCAGTTTCAATAATAAAAATGAATTTGGAGTGCATCTTGAATCGTCAAGGTGTAATACCTTATGTGTTAATATGGTGCTGTTTTTATACGTTTAATAACACAGCTGCATACTGGGCTTTGGAAGACATCAAAACCAAATCAATGTTGTAGATATTTCAGCAACATATAAGAACAAGGATTCTAAGATCTATCATGTAAAATTGTGAATTCTCTCCGGAAAATTAATTACGCAAACACTCAAGGATATCTTTAGAGAATGTTCATGTATTTCCAAAAACCACGTATGGTGTTTGTTAATTACAGAAGAAATAAACGAGCATCAGGCCACCTTCTGATAAATGATCACCTACGCCCGTGCTTACCACAACACGACCATCGCTCACGGACGCGTTGCCAGCCAATCTAATCTAAGATAGAAGCAGAGGACCCCATTGTAAGACTTCAGGTTTTTCGTTTTATATATTAATATACATTAACAGATAGGCCATCAAGCAAGTTGTCATCATCCCTCATGTATATTTGGGACATCGTAATATGTATGACGTGCTGTCGACTAAGAAGAAAAACGTTGAACTTGCCCGTTAAATGGCTCCCAGTTGCAACAATGCAATTTACAGCTGCTTTTTAGAAGAGAGGTAGCTAGAAGGCTGGGTCAAGATTAAGCCTGGTGGCATAGAGCCTAATGATGACACATAAAGGACCTGTCAGCATTGCCTCTAACGTTGCTTAATAGTGTACTTTACGAGCTTTTAGTGCTTGGACTCAAAGGAGGATGGAACTGCTTATGGCTCAAAGTAAATAACTAAATAATACAGTGCATTGATTTATTTTTAGTTGTATAGTCAAAAACATTAGACAAAGGACAAACTGAATATCTATCTATTCGTCAATGATCCTAGAGAGAATTTGCGGTAAAACAATAATTACACTACTGCATAATTGTAAGAAATGTTTTACGACAGATCATTTGTTTACATTAACGATTAAATAGAATCAGTCTTTCTCGCTCACGCGTACTTTTCAAGGATAAGCGAGATTCAATGAAAGTTTGCACTACGGTTCTTGAATGAAATGACGTCACTTCTAGTACGTTCGTGTGTGTACTATATACTATGGTTATATAGATAATTGGGCTCTTTCTTTTGGCGTCAGATATTCTGTTGCGGCTAGGTACTTTGCTTGAATAGAATAGTCACAGCTCAGTAGCGATGTGAGTCGGACGGTTGCTCTTCGCACCGATCTTCGCGCTCTTTCGCGCCGCGGACAGACCACTCCGCTGCGAATTTGGGCCAACTATTCTGTCCCATTCGCACGAGTATAGCCATCTCTGTCTATTGTTTTCTATTTGATCGTGAGTACTCGTGTTATTACTCGGCTTGTCAATTGATGTAATAAGCTTGATGTTTACATTGTGCCCGAATCGTCGAGTGATGAAAATTCATTGCGGATTCGGAAGCCGTTCGATTACATTGTGTAATCGATGACCGCATCGATAAAGTAAGTAGGTGAAATTGTTTTTTCGACTTTTAAAGTATTTTAGACTTATGTAATAAATATGCAGTTATTTTACACATATGTACATAATAATATTGTTATCAGAAATAGCGAATAATACGAAATATTCCTACCTCTTTTGCTCATTAGGACTTCTTATATGAAAATATAAAGTTAACTCCATAAACGTTAACGATTAAAAATACCTCAGGTACGTATCAGTATGTTGAATTCTTAATGTTAGGGTGTCACACATCAAAATCATTGCCAATTTTTTGAAGTAAAATTTACCCATAAGCAATATAAATATATAATTAAAAAATAATCGATTCAATAAATTCGATAGATCTCAGATTTTACTTAATTTAACCATAAAAAATAGTTTCATGAACTATAATTGTGATATCGTACTAGATATTCTATTTACAACCATATTAGTCTAACCGAAGAACCAGCAGTTATTTCGACCCGTAGTCTAGAGAGAGAATCACGACACTTAACTAACTAAAATGACACAGGATTAGGGTTTTGTAATTGTCAAATTAAAACAAAATTGAAATCACTATTAATGCCGCTCGTTTATTATGTATATATTTTTACATGTTACAGACTTGAGACTCAAGACCTCAAGGCGTCGCCTCGATAAAATTGTTCAAAATTCTAGCCTCTATTAATGAATATTATTATTATTATTATTTTACTACCAAATGGTTAAAGTATGTTGTAGCAAAATATACTATAAAATCATTTAACGTTCTTCACACATGCCAAAAAAATATATGTTTATAGTCGTCGAGTTACTTGGTGGTCAGTGAAGGATGTCGACGACGAAGGTGAAATTAGCTTTTTTTATTCTTTGACACCACAAAAAATTCGTGATTGATTTTAATAGAAGGGTGGTATAGGTACTAAGCAAGGTGGCTAAGGCCATGCAAGTATGACCACTACGCCAAGCTTGAGTACCACCGAGATAAACTGGCTGGTACAGAACTTCGCGACATCCAACAATAGATTGTCTACGCCAACATTTTTAATTGACGCGAAATGATCAAATAACACTAACAATACTTTCTTACGTATTCATCAACAAAGTATCTATCTAACACCGTAATCAGATTGTAACTTACGATAAACGTAAGAGTGACGTTTATTATTCTGTCTAGAAGCCATTTTAATAACTAAACTAAATAGGCCGTGACTAAGGACTGCGTAAAGTTCAGTAATTTTATCACTTTATTTACCTCAGGATAGAATATTATTCAGTTGGCTATCTCTATAACAGTTATTTTAATTATTTTGCTCCACATAGTTTATTGTTGTATGATATAATGGATTTTGTGAACTTCCACACACTTTAAACCATGACGTCATAGCTCTGTATTATGGTGCATTGGTGGAGTTAAACTCTTATACGCATTGAACAAAGTCGGAAACTGAGCAAAAAAGAGCATACTAATTATCAAATTGAACGTTTTTTTACTATTAAATCGAAAATGTTTTGAATTTCTGAAACTCGATGATTTCATCTCGGAATTATATATGTATGTATATAATCTAAATATCCCAGTATGATCCAAAAGCTAGTTATAGTTTTATGCAAATAAGATATGAGTAAAATAAAATCTACAGGTGTTGCATAATTATATTTCAATCTTACAAATCAAAATTGTTACTATTTCGAGGTTTACATATTGAATCTCACAGATAAATAATATTCTGAAGGCAATCAGGGAAACGGATGTTGTTTCCAAAGTTACTAAGTATAGGTAGGTGTCTTTCGCGATCTTCTTACTAAGAACATCGTGTTATAAAAGAAACACGAAGTGTCAGTAACACTTAATGTTTAATATACACAACTTCATAATTGGCGGAAATCGTGACGGAAATATTTTGTTTAGCACGTATCTTGTGACGGACGAATTCTTTTACGAAGTTAGGACAAGGTTCATGCAAGACGTATTGGACTACATTGAAATAACTGGACTAAAATGGGGCGGGTTGTGATATAAATAATTAATAGTACAACTGGAACCTATCTTGTGGCTGTCTAAATGCTGAACGATTAGAGCTATTGAGGACAGATTTATACAGTTTGTTTATGTATAATTAAACGATTGTTTATAGGTACTCTATACTGCGATTCCATAAGTTGTTCCATTTTCAAATGATAGTATTAACATATTCTTTAGTTGAGTATTTATTGCAGAATATCTTTCGTAGGCTTCCTAGTAAATCTATATTAATAATTATAAAGTGATAGTGCGAATTTTGTGAGTCTTGTGTAGGGTGGAATGTAATCTCCGGAACCGCGGCATCTATTTTAAAAATTCTTTTACCATTTAAAAAATAATAATAATTTATAAGGTATATAAGATTCCGGATGGACATAGGCTATATATCAAGTATATATGTATAATAAATGAATTATTGAACTCGAACAAGTCTTTACGGGACGATCGTATTTTGTAATTTGTCAATGAATATGTTTAACCTATTGACTTTTTAAAAACCCCGTAATAATTATATCATAAGGTTTTGTTTATACTATGGTTATTTTTTTATTAACAATTTACTGGTTTTTTATATATATTTTATATTATTTATCATATATGATGATATCATGTGATATTAAGAAATTAATTTCTTATAAACCGAAGCTAGTATTGAGCAGTATATTTTCTAAGTGCTTACGAGGTTGTTTTAATTTAGTACATGTTGATGATAATTTACGTTCACGGTATTATTACCTTACGTCACGCGTATTGGCTTATGGTCGCGATCATGGAATGTTGTTAAGTGACGCGGAACGTTTATAGTAAGTACAGATAACATACTGGATATCATTAGTTCTCTTCTTTATTATCATAATTTACCTTATGGTATAATGTTATGTATATTGTATTTAAATGTATGTAATTGTCGCAGGTAACGTGTTGAATTTATTGTGCGGGTCGGCAACCACAAACAGCAAAAAATCTTTGTCAGTGTCAATGTTTTTAACAGATGTCAAAAAAGAAAGAGATACTCAATCCGTTTATATTTTTTTATGTTTGTTGCCTTAGAACGCTGTAATTTATTAACCGATTAAGAAAATTCCTTGTATGTTTTTGACGGTATACTTCCCGTTTGGTCCCACTAAAATTTGAATAAAAAAAATACTACTCCTAATGGTGAAAAATAGGAGATAAGTGTACAGAGGGTATTTACAAAAATAACCGACGGACGGAACTCATGGAGAATTGAGATCAAACAGCGCGCACTTATAAGTTTTTGAATGTCAAATAAAACGAATATTCTTAGGATTACAACTAAAAAAATAGTATTCTGTACTATGATTATAAATGCAGCCGGCACAGTGTCGGCAAGTTGACTCTCGACGTATGCGTAGGAACTTGAATAGGTATGAGTTGTATGACGTCAAAAGTCGTGAGTAAATTAGACTTCTTGCGCATTCAGTTGGGTAATTTTTTCCTTTCAATTCCATACGAGCAGATACTTAGTATTGGAAAAAAAACTTTTAGTGCGTTACGATGGTCAGATCATATAAGTTTTGCAAATCATCAGTAGGAAGTAAATACGTACTGATTCAAAATGGTAATTAGACGTATTATTGGTTTGTCTTAGAACATGCACACCACTTGAGCCTAGTGTTTAGGCCGTATAAGACCGTAAAAATTTAAGTAGGACACTTGAGATATACATGTAAGTAACATTGAAATCTTTTAAATATTAGCAATGAAAAAAACTTTATATTTAAATGTGATTGATAAATGATAACAGAAGTGTACGAATTCTGTAAACCTTAGTTCTCTCTCGTTTGATTTAAGGGCTGGGCCCTTGTCGGAGCAGTTGGTGAAGCCCTCTCTACTTTCCCCGATCGAGAGCCGTCTCCTTTCCTTCCTTGTACGACATGACGCCAACCTTCTCTTTACCTGTTTTTTTATTAGTTCACTGTTCCGATTGTAATTAGAAATATTATTGGGTTTTTAAAATAGAAAACTAAACACATTATTTATCTATACTATAATATTATAAAGAGAGAGAGTGCGAATTTTATGAGATCGTGTGTATGTGGAAGGTGATCTCCGGTACCACGGCAACTTCGCTGTCAACATTTCGAGGCCCCCGGCTTGAAGCGGCCAATGTGCCTTTTTGGAAAGGATTCAAAAGTGTCAGTTATCTAAGGTTGCGTGAAGTCTATCGGAGAGGGCCTCCTTTACATAGATGTTTGTATAATGTAATATCGGTTACAGCTTAATTAAGTCTTACCCAGAATTTATTTTATTCGCAAACAGCTATGATATTAATGAGATATTATGATTAAATCTCATAAAAATATAACGCCCGTTTCACATTATCAAAATTGGCTTGTGCGTGACGTAATTCGTGGGGAGAGTTAATGACTAATTTAATCATGTAGCACAGAGTTAATAGCTTGATAAATACTTACTTATGGCATTATACTCAAAAAGTAAAGAAAATATTTGATCAACACTATATGTATGGGAAATAAATAAATTAAATTAAACTGAGTTGAGGTTAAAAATTACGGAAAAAATTGTAAAATGATCGAAATCGCATATACCGAAAGCATATATATACGTTAGCAACATATCAATTTATTTTTTGCCATATTTCATTTTTTCAAAGTTATTTTTAAAAACATTCAATTATTATTGTAGTGTACAATAAACGTAACAAATTTCATTGTATTTAACAAAACGCTAAAATTATCTCGTGCATAATTTACTTCATTAACACGTAAATTACAGATAATTTTAGTTACAAAGCATATCCGTACCTCTATTGAGTTGCTCGCGTTCGCTGCAGTACAGTAAAATAACTAAAGTAAAATAAATTGTATTATAATTTAAATGTACTGCTTGTATTTGTTATTGTAATATATAGGTGCTATAAATACAAGTTGCTTCTTTGAAATTAAAAAGTTGTCGAAGATTCTGTGAGTACATATTTTTTTGTAATGCTTGTTGCACCATACAGTACCGTACGTTAATTTATTAAAAGATATCTGTATTTTAGATTTCTGTGAACTTATCAGTTGTTGTGGTAATAATGTTTTAAAGATTAACCAAATAAACCCTATAGCAGGTAACAATAATTTTAAATATCTCATTTTTTTTTATTTGTTTTTTTTTAACTCTACTCGTAGTTTTATTGGGTATTTTTACAATTTGTCATATAATTTTTTTTCGCTGTTTAAAGTTGATGTAAATAAACAGCTGACTTAGATGTAGAAAGTACGTATTTAAACGAGCTGAGTTTCCTTTATTTGGTTTTTTTTAAATTTTAATAGCAAGTTTATATAAGTTGCAATGAAAATTAAGTAAGAAAATTATTATCATTGTATAAATGAGCAGAGCCACACGATTGCAAGTGATTAGCGGACATATGGTAACACCGATAAGAATCACAAATGAGTTATGTTCTTAGAAGCAAGTTGAGAGCTAACTTGCTAAGTGCCTCTTCGACACTGCAAACTTCTTGATTGATTTTAATAGGAAATCAATAACGAGCCAGACAGGCGATAGTACCGTTGGATTAACAATGAGTGCTGACTGAGTTTACAATATTAAATGTACTGGAACTTAAAACATACAGCTCATGAATCAAGTAAATAACAATACTTATTTTATAACACAGTATTTTTCGTATTAGTCACGAACGACCGTTGACCCCGTATAACATTAACCGCGCAAACCGTAACCGAGTTAGTAATTACAATATCCTCTATTAATAAATTGATGGATGATGGTTATGATAAAATTTGCAGATTTATAGTAACATTTGCAAAATATATTTTTTTAGATATAATCATTAAAGGTTGTTATATTTATAGTTAACAAATAAGAAATTGTTCTTTAAGAAATTTTATTTTCTGATTTGACTGAAAATCTAAATAATTATATTTTCATGTACTTATTACTATTTACATACAGCTATAACAAACTATTATACATTGTATGTGTTTAATAAAATATTAGATACTTTGATATGAAACAAGATTGAATCAACAGTCGACCAAATTTTTCTGCTCCATTTATCTTATACAACGAACGAACGAGGTCAAATTACTGATAAGATAAGTAAGTTTCTGTTACAAGTGAAGCATTGAATCGATGCAACTGATAAAAGAACTTTTTCAATGAATATTACGACAGAATATCTTTTTCTTTTAAACATTAACATTAGTGAACAGATTCAATTTCCGGTATAAAAAGTATACTAGATTTTTATTAATAATATTAGTTTCTATGATACTATAAAACTTACAAGACAAAAATTACAAATAAATATGTTTAGGTTCCTGTCTCGAATCTCATATACATATATATATATATATATATATACATATGGGTAGTAAGGAAATCAGTATAGTTAACTACAGTTTGTGAAGTAGCAGCTGCAATCAAGTTGCTATGTTAATAATACATACGTATTAAATCAGTATTAATTTACTTTGCAACAATCCGCAAGCACAATCATTGTACGAGGTATGTGAAATACTGCGTTAATTTTTTTATGTTTAAATTCATTTTAAATGCACATGTCCTTCTACATTTTAAATGTCCTTCTACTGCACTGATAAGAACTGATAAGAACTGACAGTTTTCAAGGTAAATAAATTTAAAACTTCGTTTTCGAACAGACTTACTAGATTTTTAAATAGATATATTTACAATGAGATTTCTAGAATTAAAAAATTTGATAGTCTAACATCATTTATTTGCTCTCAAAAAGGTAATTACTCATATCGTCAGGGCACCTATGATGAGACTATAGCCCTATTTTTATTATTTCCTATACGCCATATTACATAACTAATATGAATAACACACACACACATGTGTGTGTTTATGTGTGTTTTCGTGTACGCGTATGTGTATGCATGTTTTCCTGAATTACTATTATTATTCATAAGCACATACATTCTGAGAGAGTTGCAGAATTTAACAAATTGAGAACCTTTTTTTTTGATATTTGTGTTGTGCATTATGTTATGTAGTTTTAACTTCACTACATTATAATTCATTTGACGCAATTTACCCTTACTATTGTTTTGTTGTAATTCAGATTAATTACTGCCAGAGTTCAGTTGCCTATATTACAATTATCTTGCATAGTTTAGATAGTTGACGAATTTATCACTAGTTTCAATAGTTTACTGTGATCCACCCTGTGAATGTTGTGTATATGAACCAAATAGTTATGAAATAAAGTTATTATTATTATTATTATTATTATTATTATTATTATTATTATTATTATTATTATTATTATTATTATTATTATTATTATTATTATTATTATTATTATTATTATTATTATTATTATTGGCTATACTGTAACTGAAGACTCATTTAGCGCAAGTATATCCTCTAATGTAGACTGCAATAATAGCTGTCAGTATTCTAATACCCGTTGAAATATCTAATACTAACTGGACCACCTTTAAGGCAAAGCAAGGTTGTAGTATATTCGCATAATTATACAGTTCATTTTTGTGATAGAGCTAAGATATAAGTGGCATCCGACAAGTTATTTCGGCGCGACAATAATAAAATAAACAACAAATGAGCACGTGACACCCACGTCGAATTCACTAGAATGTATTTTTATTCTTGCTATTTTCTATTCTTGTGCTACGATATATTTACCATAATTTATTATTTTTTAATCTGAGTAGTATCTATTATAACCTGTTGTAACTACGAGTATCTCCTTTGTAAGTGCAATTCAGGTCGTTCTGAATGACAATAAATAAATATCCCTGTCGCTATTGTTGGATTAATATGTTGTTAAATTATTATTTAGTTATTTATTATAACTATATATATAATAAAAGGCGGACTTAATGCTTAAAGCATTTTCTGCTAGTCAGCCTTCTGAAAGGCAAGGCAGATGTTGACGAAGGAGGTAAAAAAATATGTGTTTATGATGAATTTTAAATATATCGTTAAAATAGTAAAGACTGGTACGTACTGATATAATGAAAGATTTAATCGTGTAAAATAATGGTTACAAATGAAAAGTAACAATATTATATTATTCCCATACAATAATATTGTATATTATATTGTACGGTATATATATTTGGGAACAGTTGTTAAACATATTTATTTTAATGTACAATTGAAGTAAATGTTTCATCTCCTTGCTATCAGACTGCATATAGAAAGTGATGTGAATAATTATAACAGAATTTAAACATTCCAAACTATCTCGGTGGTGTGTTAAAACTTTCATTAAATAAACCTGATTTATAGAAAACTGATCGGCCATTTTTTTTTAAACCCATATAAATTTCAACAACTAGTACTTACTTCCCCAGAGTGAATGAATGGTACTATTCAATACCAATAATCACTAACACAAGTTTATGATCAGTAGCGACACCTATTACACACAGTATACTCGTAAATGTAGTTGGTGAAAATCGATAAAGTATTCCGCATAGATTAGATTTATCATCTTGAATGTCATCGTATTATATTTTATTTTTATATTCTGGCAGGCACCGTCGAGTTATCAGTAGTGCTTTTGCCTTCATCTAGATCGGAACAAGGTATGTCGATTTACCATCTTGTGGTTAGTTTTATTTCACAATAATAACTTATACAGTGCTATTGTATTGTCTGCTTATTACAGTTCAAAGTGACGTTACATAGAGAGTTCTATATTCGATGATTATTTTAAATGGATACCGGTTGTTTAGCAATAAATATGGATCCATATTATTAATTAAAACGAAATCCAAAACGAATGCATTTATTGCTAAACAACCGGTATAGTTTTAGTGCGGCACCAGTGAAGGAAAGATGAGATGATGAAGTCACTAACCACCGTTTTGATATCTTCGGAATGGGATCGCCAACCAAATTTATGTATACCTACTAGTAACAGCGTGTTGGTGACGTATAAGCTCTAAGAAGCAAACAAAATAGTAGCATTATAGTAATTGTTTGGTTTTATATTGACTCTCAAGCAACATGTTACTATTTCTATATAATTGTTTAATACTTTTTAATTAACATGCTTTGTAAACATGCTAGTTAAAGCATTGTATATCATTTAGAAGAAATCATAATCAGATATTCAAATTTATTTATGTATTTATTTAAAATTGATTATTGTAATTAATAATTATAATTTAAACCTAATTAAACGAAGGATTGCTGTATTCCCGTGTCGGGCCGGGATGGGAACCCGGCCCTGCTAGACACGGCGTCGTTGGGACTGTTCAGAGGTGAGCCGGACAGTCCCCATGGAGGAGAAGTCTGGCCTTTTCGCCGAGGCCAGCCTGTCGCTGGAGGGATCCTGTTGCCTGCAGATCCGGGACCCTCCAATTAAAGCGGCTGAAGGCTCCCGCAGGGGTTTAGTACGGTATTGCACTCCCAAAGTGCCGAGTCCGACATAGGTCTAGGACTGCCACCCGGGCGTCCTGGATATCATCCGTAAATGGATTCCCTGCGACAAAAAAAAAAAAAAAAAGAAAAAAAAAAAGGATTGCTGTATTTGAAATACATTTTGTGTTAGTTTACATATTAAAAATCAACTAAACATCTATAATTTCTTCCACTGATACTGCCCATCAACTTTCATAAGTTTTAGTACAGTAGACGTCTATACGATATCAGTCATATAAACTTTTTCGAAACAGTAAATGGATATTGTTGTTAACTCAGCTATAATATTACATTAGAAGTGAATTCTTGATATTTAATTAACATTTCGTTTAGTATCAGTGTCATACTTAATCCCATGAAACAAAATGACTCTGAATCAAGTTTGTTATAGTAAACATTAGGTTGGAAATTCATTGAAGCATGATATGCGTGAATAAATATACTTGTAGATACTCAAGCAGGAAATGCGGGCCCCGACCGCAGGATGCGTTCATTGCAACGACGTAACATCTGCGAAGAACATATTGCGTCGGTTTGTGCACAAGGCGATGGAACCAGTTCCTTACAAAGTAGACTCGATACTTCAGTTTTTATAATGTCAGGCACTACGTACTAACTCTATCTAAGTCAACGTCTGTTTGAATACGGTAATTTCAGAGACTACTGCACGAACTGTCATGTACTTTTTACCAACAAATAGTGATTCATGAGAACGCTCCGAGGTTAAAATGAAATGTTTATAAAACGCCTGACAAAAAAGTGTAATTAATTCTGGTTGGTATACTATTTGTCAATTAACTAATCATGTTATCCGGCGCAAAGAAAAGCGGGGTTACTAGTTAAATACGAAAAAAATAGCGGTCATAGGTTACCTAGATACTATATTAGATTGAATTGAAAGTGTTCATTTCAAATGCATGAGTACTAGGACCTGAGTTTTATATTCAATCGTAAACCAGTATTCATAGTAACTGTCAGTAACTAAACTACTATTGGTTTAGGAGTTTCGCGTCGCTTCTCTCTGACTGTTCATGGTGGTGACCTGCTATAGCGATGACGTACATTCGATTAGTTATTCAAGTCAGCACCGCGAATTCGTTCCACACTAACAACCAAACCAAAAGCATATTATCTATCCTACTACATAAATCTGTACAGATTTTCGTGTATGTGTCGAGATAACTCAAAGGCAAAATTGAAATTAAAAAAAAATATGTGTAGAACACAATCACGTGTTCTCTTTCACTACATACCAATTTTCATTAAGATCGGTCAAGTCGTCTATCATCTATATAGGCTTTGTAAAATAACAGTTACTATTACTACTACTACTGTGTAATCAAGGCAAAAAGTATTAAAAGTTTAATAATCATGAATATATAATTAATAGTCCGACCCTGAGAGATCATGAGAAAAAACATTATTACGGGCCTTTATTAACGCAATAGAACACAAAACAATAGTTATTAGAATTTTTGTCTGTTTGTGTGTTTGTTTGTGCGTTTGTTCCCGCTAACCTCAGAAACGGCATAACCGATTTCGTTCTGGTGTTCACTAACGTATTGCAGTAAGCGTCACTTAAAACTTTAAGTTTGTTTCATTGCAATCCGTCCATGAATAAAAAAGTTATGAGTTAATATATGTATTTCTAATGCACACAACGACAGAAACCCAGAAAATGCAGATGCTAGCTTTAAGCGTGAGTAGTTTTTCCGAAGCGAAGCGAGCGCATTTGGTAGTCTTTAATGTGTTTGTCAATTAATTGGTAAAAAACCAAACTTATGTACTCAGACATGACAATCGTCCACTGTGTACGTTGAGCGTAAATAAAACGTGGACTATGAACGCAGTATATTAAATCGACGACCCTGAATGTCATTAATCATGCATTCGGAATAAATTACTTACGTATATATTCCATACGTCCAGTTTCATTATGAACCCACTAGGGGTCACCGGACTTAATGGAGTGCAAGTATTGTTTTATGTTTTTAAACTTTATATATGCACAGTAATGTATATTTAAACTTAATTTTCACCTCCTTCCATACATATGTCAAAATTATCTACGATTTTGTATATGTATGAAAAACCGATGAAAGGGCGATAAAATTATAACTGTGCCCTGGTTTTTATTTGATTTAACCTTTTATCATGCTGATTTGTTTAAATTGATTTAATCGTAATTATCAGATGTAGTATAAGTCATAATAATTAACATTATAATGAAATTACGGTAAACGATTTTGAACTCAATAATCATAATAAACAGATTGTAATATTGATAATACGTATCATTTTAATGTACTGACCAAAAAATTATTTGTAAGTTTGATCTGTGAGATTACAGAGTATAAGTCTACAGATTCACATACTCATTGCTTAACGTAATTAAATATCCAGACCTACATAAAGAGAAGATAGTAACTTAATTTATTACATTACCGATAAAAGAATAAATTTAACAATATTAGGTGGTAGATTAGAAGCGCCATGATATTGATGACACAATAATTGTTATTGTATTCTTCGTATAATTCGACTCACAATTCTTTAGAATTACAATAATATTACATTCAATTGTACAATACATATTGAAATGTGCTAACTTAAAAAACTAATGGTAAATTATTAAATTTATGTAACGCTCGATTAATTATACTAATATCTGTCATACTAGTAGATGATGACGAGCCACCCAACCATCGTCCACCACTGACGGAGTCGCTCATCAAAATGAAACCTACAAACTGGTCCTCTTGCAATCGACCTCTATTCTATTTATATTCGGAATTGTCTTTCGAATCTCGATGTGAATTGTGACAATAGTTTTTCAACTTTGTTAATTACTTACTCCTTACATCGTCATTATAACATACCAGAGCTTTGTTAGTATTTAGGGCGTCGAGAGGAATCTTATGTATTGCTAGAAGATCAGTGAAAAAAATTCCAAAATGATTCCAATTCTTTGATTAAATTTCAACTTGAATTAGATTTTAATTTTATACGACATGCCATAATTCCTTTCTGCTTCTATTGAAACTTCGGATTAAACTAGATTCTCATTTTTTTGTGCTGCTTATCCTCATATCGAGGGTAGAACAGCATTAGCATGCATTGGACTTGAGTATCTTCTATTGTTTACAATGCTTCGAATTAATCAAAAATTTTCTCTAACGGAATCAATTATGTGCATATGCATATAAACAATGTGACAAATATTTTTTTCTCTCAATACAGTACGCACTCAACTTATAATTTTAAATTTAAAAAATAAAGCACATGTTTTAAATATGTATACTTATACTACTCACACTATTTTCGCTTCAACTAACTTTATCCTTACGTTTAAAATAATTTTCCACACCTGAACCATTTGTTACTTGACTATCGGATGTTTTATAAATTGACATGTTGTCCTCATACACCTTCATTCCCCGTGAATGAATAAAGATAAAGACCGTGATAAAGACCCTATGAAAACTTAAGTAGTACTTTTTTACTTTATCGCGTTCCTAGAGACAGACGGAGACTGTTTTATACTATCTAGCGATTTTAATATCAAAATTGTAAATTATAACTTATGTGGTGTGATGGACTGGTTTTTATATTTAGAGAGATTTTTGAGCGTGTAAAACTCACACTTCAGTGTGTCTGAATGAACGCAGTGTCTGAATGGGGCGAGCCCGATCTTGTGAGATTCAACATCTCCAAAACACAGGTGTGTCTATTCACAGCCAAAAAGAGTCAGTTTAGCTTGACTCAGAGTTTTCTGAATGTACGCTTGGAATATACCGATCGCCTCCAGGTATTAGGCGTAGAAGTATCCTCGTATGTTAATTGTGGGCGGTAAGGCTAAAACAGCTGCAAGGAAGCTCGGCAACCCAACAAAATTGAGAGGACACTTCACATCGGAATAACTTTTAACCTTATACCTACTGTAAGGTCTCGTTTTATGCGGTGGATACGTTCTACAGAAAAACGCATATAAAAAATTCGCATTAAAAAGACTTTAATTGCCTTGAAAAAGTAGGGATACGTTCCGTAATTTTCCATAATTCCGTAATCGCATAAAACCAAAACAACGAGTTAAAATTAACCTAAAACCCAATTACATAAAGTTAACAAAATCACATAGATTGAAACACGTGTTGGTGACAGTGTGTGTGTTGGTATATACTTCTATCATAATTGCATGTTTTCCTTTGTGGGAGGGAGAGAGGTTTCATGCATGTATAGAAATATATACCATCATACATAGTGTTTGCGGATTGTTGCAAAGTAAATTAATACTAATTTAATAACCTAAAACCGCATAAAAAGTTTGCTGAAATTAAAAGAAATAGGCTACTTAATAAATTGCTTCGAATGTCTGAAAGAAATTCATATAAAAGCTTAAAATAAACTTGTATTCAAACTTAATTCATTTTATTTTGTTGAAAAGTAATATAATTTTACATTTTTTAACCATTATCGCTATCTGATAATGGTTTGCACCGTTTTCGAAGTGGTTCCAAATCACCTTCATCATCAGAAGGGACTGTCTCTGCAATAGATATTTGCGGTAAAGGCGGTTTTCACAAACTTCATTCTCTATAATTATTCTTACAGTAGATTCGCCTAAATTAAAATGTTTTCCAATCGCCGTAGATCCTTCTCCTTTTGTTAAGCGATCTAAAATTGCAATTTTCGTTTCCAACGAAATTGATTGTCTTTAATGGTTTTTTTTCTCCAATGGGCCAAATAAAATCTTAGAAAAGAAATTAGAAAAATTTAGACTTACGATATTGAGAAGGCATAAACCTCTTCTAATGAAAAATAAAACTTTACGACACTCACTTTAAACGTTTCAATCCAGAAATCAAATTGTGCTGCTTATTACTGCAACTTGAAATCAGCAAAATTTAAACTCGCTACTTGTTATAAAAGTGAACAAAACACCGCTAAAATAAAATTTTATTTCAGAACAATCACATTTTATACCTTCCAATGCGAAACTCAGAATGATGTAATAGCGACTTGTCGATGGTAAGTATCATGGACAAGGGGCATCCCGAATTGCAAAAGCTCACTCTAAAACAAATCACTAACATTTGAATGTGAGGAGCTTTGAGCGTTCCACGATTTTTGGAGACTGTCTGTACGCGGGCTTCCTAAACAAGCCTATATTTATGTTTGTCCATGAAATTTCTGGACGAAATACAAAACGCACAACTTCAAAATCGCATAAAAATAATCCGCATAAAAAGAGACCTTACAGTATGAAGCACAGGTTCGGTCATGTGTTCAGTACTGTTGTCATATCAGGGCCGGTGCTGCTAAATGTAATCAGCTTTGGACTCAATGGAGAGGCGTCCCTTATTAGTGACCCAGAATCAGTTGAAATTAACCTTCAGAGCCCGAAGCCCAGGCGCAGAGTAGTCAGCCGCTCGGTGTTCTGTTGGATACATTTTGGAAAGTGTGCGCAGGAAATAGACACAATCTGTGACTCCCCCATCCCCTTTCAAATATAGAATGGTACGACGCACGGTGACTATCCATCCTTTTGTCGTAAATATCCCCATCCTTTCGTCGTAAACATCACATCCCTCCGGTACGGATGTTTGCTTCGTCATTTGTAATGGGTAAAAACGTCGATGTTTCCATCCCATTACAGTGAGAATGACTTCAAGGTAAAAGTTAATAGGCTAATGTCAATGTATACAGATTATTTTTAATTTATAATACGTGAGCGTGTCTGTTTAAAACAGGACCAATATTGCTATTCATCATTACAATCCATCATGTCCCCCTATTGGACTTAGGTTTCCTTTTCTCCTCATTTTTCTCCTCATCCTAAGGGATGGGAAAAGGTTAAGGCCACAGTCCGCCATGCTGAGCAACTGTGGTTGGTAGATTGGCATAAATAAGTGTTAATTAATTTATAATATACACATAATTTGAAAAATTAGAGGTTATATATTATATACCTATTACCTACTAACAACCAAATGCATTATCATATCCAATAGAATTAAATTGAAATCATAGCATGTCTTCCTCTACTACTGATAAATTGTCAACTTCTATCGATATCATTGTAAGTGGCTAGTGGACATATTTACTATTGAGGCGGTCCGTACCTTGAACTTTATTTATCTTATCAATACGTACCTATACCTAACTGACATACAAGAAGTTTTATGATACTCGGCACTTAGAAACTTGTACATATTTCTTATTATAATTGTTGTTCTTCTCACAGTATGACAGAGAGAGGCAAGGTCTGTTAAGCTGGTTAAGTGTAGATTAGCGGGCTTCACACATCTTTGAAAAAATTATACAGCTATGCATAGCATGGTGCGGCTCTTCATATGAAACATTGACATTCAAATTACCACTGTTCACTGTTTAATATACATTATAATTTTTTTCTCATTTTTGGCATTGGCTAAAGTAATCCCTGATGTCAAACTATAATTCAAGAGACTGTTATTATCATTAGTCTATAAGCTGTGTCGGAAAGAACTTCCGATACTCGGATTACCCGCTAACTTCCTCACCTCGCACTGAAGAATTATTGCGGGGGACTAGTATTCTTCTATTATGAGGAGACTTTAATCCTGCAGTAACCCTTTTGTTCTTGTACACAGGTATCATGGATAAGACATTCGTGATAGCTCGGTGACAAGATGCCGGTACTACGCAATGCCGACCACCCCGCGTCGCAAATCACCGACTCCATCGCAACCAGATACGGCGTTGCGGTGTTGGGCGCGTGGGCTGCTGAAGGAGGTATATTGATTTAATTATCTTTATTAGATTCCTATCTTCTTCCTTATTTAGATCACACATCTCGATTTTTCAACTTATGCGTATTGGAAATATTTATCGCTTCGGTAGAGGAAAACATCGTTCACCATAACGTTATGGTCTATAGTTTTAAACCACTATGAGAGCGTTGACATAATCATAATATGCGATAGACCTCACAAATTTCAGACCAATGGACCAAATTTCAGGAAGCTCATTCATAAAATTTCCAGGTTCGGTTTAAGAAGTGTTGGTAAAACCATATTGTAGATGAATACCGGTATTTACATAATTTTGGAACCTGTTTTACAGTCGTAGGATGGTGACAATATTAAACAAAACAGAACAAATGATAATCTTATCACACAGAAAGTAGTAATTGCATACAACAATCCTACTCCTATTTAATTCTAAAATAGTTAACCCAGTCCATCCGATACCTTGATCAGTATAAAAATATTTTAAATGTTGACAAGTTATCAAAAATTTTTTTCAGCAACATATCCCTTTGACTTGACGAAGACAAGGTTGCAAATACAATCAGAAGTAGCAGCAGCGAAGCATGGCTTTAAGGTGAAATATTAAATACTCTTTTTGTTAATATCTAAAAAACTAGATAATTGTAAGTTGTTGTCACCGTCATAGCCATCTGAAACATTGGAAGCGTCAGCAACGCTTTACTATAAAGAAAGAAATGAACCCATTTTTTAAATGACCAGGAAAATAAAAAACGATACCCTTAGTATTATGTTAGGTAGAAAACCAACTAACTTCACCGAAGTCTACTGACCTTCAATGGCAAAATCAAAAATTGTTGCCACATTTGTTGTTCAGCAGGGTATGTCAGTAGAAGAATATGTTGGCTTGTATGCAAGCTTAAATACATAAGTTCCGTTGAATACGACTATCCGTAAATAATTTGAGACTAATAAAGAAGTGGAAATGAAAAAAAAATCTGCAGTTTTCTCTACCATATTCTAATATCAATCTGTGGTTAGCAACCTCGACACATGGTATATTAATGGTCATCTGGTACTCAGTCAGATCGACAGTTCCAGCACAACAATTCTGACACTGGTTCGATGTTAATCGAAGCTGCTAGTTGAATTGAAGTGGATGATTTATTTTTTGTTTTTAGGTGGAAAACCATGGAATGATAAAGACAGCATTGGGAATAGCGAAACAGGAAGGTGTCTTAAAGCTGTGGTCGGGGTTAATGCCAATGTTCCAACGTCACGCAATATACTCTGGCTGTCGTATTATTTTTTACGAGCATTTTCGAGATGCTTTTAAAGATGAACACGGGAAGGTGTCCTTGGGAGTAGCATCCATAGGTGAGGAATTTGCTAGTAAATAGATGTTAAATTTCTTGAACTTTTCGATTACGGGTGAATATCATTGTTAACGGAGATTTTCATATATATATTTTGTTTATTAGAATAATTTTATATGAAATCATGAATTACTTTCCTTTCATGTAATAGGTTTTTTTATGTTAATAGCCGACAAACGAGCAGACGAGCCACCTGATGTTAAGTGGTCACCGTCGTCCATGGACATCAGCAAAACCAATGGTATCACTGACGCGTTGTCGGCCAAGAAATGAGAAGGTAAGAAAGATAGAACGGGCTCTCAAGCCCCCAGCCGGAACTCGACGAGTCGTTTGGCGGCTGACTCAAGCAGGAGGGTGGTAGCTAGCCAGGCAGGCTTCATGGAAAGATAATAATACCACTAATAATATTAATGACTTAATAATAATACTGATAATATAATCCTTACACGAAGCCCTACCACCAAGCAGGCTGGCTTCTGTCGCCTCTTACGACATCCTGTTCTGCCAGCATGGGATTGGGGGGAGTATTCTAAGCCGCCCCTATACGGCAATGTAGCAATAGGTGTGTTCGATGAAAAATTCCACTAAGTGACGTTCTAAAACTACTCGTACTAATTATTCGGAACTTCGGTTATCGTTGAATAACCATGTTAATGTCAATGGAAAATCCGAATTCAATTATTTGACGAAAATACTAAACGAATTTACCTGAAAATGTTCATGATATGTAACACATGAATATGTAATGCATGACATGTATTTGTCACATTTAGACATTCTCTGAAGCATCTTCAAGTCTGTTTTTTTCATTTGCTAAAAATCTACAAAGAAAAACGACTGTATGATGAAGAAGGAACTTATTTCTTCGTGATTAAATTATAAAGGAACCCTCAACTAGTGTTTAAAATTAGAAAGTTTGACCGGCAGAGCGCATTTAGTGCGCCTTTTATACCACATTGTTGAACTAAATTATTAGTTACAAAAAAATTTAATTGAACATTAGTTGAACATTTTTGATCTCAGTTTTGGCCACGCTAATCTGTTCTGTACACTATTTTTTATCTAGGTCAGTACTGAACGGGTGGCCGAAAAAGTGTAATTTGGACTAAGGTAGAAGGTATTTCTACATTGAATTTGGTACTATTATTTATACATACCCACATTCTCATTTCGAAGATTTCCCTTTTCATCAGTCTTTCTGTCTCGTTAAATATCGAAAACGTGTATGTCCATGCTAACTGGAGTATGACTTTTCGGATTTTGATATTTAACATATTATTGGCCTCATTGAAATTTCTCAAATTTGTTCCTTTTTGGATGATCATGCATTTTTATTTAGGCCGATTTGCTAATCAGAATTGTAGCATTTAAAACTGCGTATTGTCACGGTATATTTGAAACTGTTCCAACGTACAAGGTTGTTGTATAGGCAAGACACGTCCAAATGGCCTCTTTCATACCGGAACTGAAGAGCGTCATTAGTTCGGCTAGCAAGTAGTCCAAAGTATTCAGGAATGTAGGGCATGTACGCAGAAACTTGGCATGACTTTGGTATCTGAGTGTCTACTTGCTTTGAAACCGCATTATGTTATTAGAAGAGTAGAGAAGTTTAATTATGGCTTTTCATGAAATACCTTTCACGGTGTTAGTGGCGACATTCTGCTCCAACGTATACAGCAGCATTCATTGTAATATTTTTTAAGTAAGAAGAAGACTTTATTATATGTATATGCAGGTATGCCATTGTTATTTCCTCTACATTATTTTTTGTAAGGCAAATAATGCTTTTGCTTAAACAATATAACAAAGGAAAACAAAATACGTTAAAGACGAAATGAACACTATCTATTAAACCAAATATTATATGAGTTTGTCATGCGACTTTGTATTAACACTTAAAGAATATTGAAATATGTACATTCAACTGAGGTATTCGGTGTCATTTTAGTATATTGATACGTATCAGGATAGACGGATTCATGAAACCAGCAAAGTTGTTTCGCAGAGACTTTATCAGGTTATTAATAATTCAAGACTAATATATAATCGCGATCACACTCGTTGATCGCAGGTATTTTGCTTTATAGAGAGAACTTTTCGCTTTCCTATTTGAAATCCGAATGACCCGTGGCGGCTCTGCCTGCACTTTATACCAAGTTCCTGATTTTCCGGAACTTTCTTACCTTTCGCGTCACTTAAAAATTCTCGGAAAATAATACAACAGTAGACAATTCAGGTAATGAAGACGTGTGATGTAACGTGTACGCGATATTCACCTTTCTATACAACTTATAAGGGCGAAAGTCGTGTAATGGGCTGGAAGTAGTTCTTATCAGTACCAAAATTTTATGGCCGTTATTGTTTTCTGCCGAATCTTCGTAACAATATTTAGCAATTGGAACCACAGTATTTAACAGAAATTAATTCCCTTGAAGTCCATTAGGTGGGCTTACGGCGGGTTCGTTGGCGCAGCTGATCGCGTCGCCGACGGACCTGGTGAAAGTGCAAATGCAGGCCGAAGGTCGAAGGCTGCTACAAGGAAAGCCGCCGAGATTCTCCAACTGCAGACAGGTCTATGCGATGTTGTATGCCGAGAGCGGAATACTAGGCTTCTGGAGAGGTAAGTGAAAGCAAGAGTCAAGAGATCATTCTGGACTCATTGAAAAGCATTTAAAATTTAGATTGAATTTGCAAAGAATTTTTTGAAATAAAAAAAAACCAGTGGAGCTGATCCCATTTCCATCGTTAGGTAGTAACTGTTATACTATGTAGGAAGTCTTCGGGCGGCATTCTAATTGTCGACACCTGGTCTCGTCACGTACTTTACCACTATCCGTAATGGAGCAGGGTAATAAAGTTGGTCTGCTCCAGACATACTCAGTTATTATGAAAATGCCGTGCCCAGGTGCAGTAAGTAACTGAAAGCTTGAAAAAAGTTTAAGTAATTAATTATATTAACGATAGAGTTTAACAATAACAATATGTAAACTATTTAATAACCCTATCACGGTTAACAATCATAAAACATGACAATCCACGCCAAGGATTTTATGCTTTTAATAATGAAGTAGGATTAGGCTGTTCTACTTCGTGTTCTGGGTCGATAGACCGAGCGGGCACTTTGTACACTTCAAGTATATTTTTAAGATTTGTCGTTTTTCCAGGCGCTGTTCCCAATGTACAAAGAGCAGCCCTCGTTAACATGGGTGACCTCGCAGCTTACGATTATACCAAGCAATATTTGATGAGGGAGTTCGGGATGGCGGACAACGCTCTGGTCCACAGCGCCGCGGCTTTCGCAGCAGGCTTCGTCGCTGCCGTCATTGGTACTCCCGCAGACGTGCTCAAGACTAGACTTATGAACCAACCTGTTGGACCTGATGGAAGGTGAATATTTAAATAAATACTTTTCAGTTTATTTTGCCTCATTAGGCAGAGAGTCAATGGAAAGATGGATTAAGTTGAATTCTTTGTTGGACTTTGTTGAAGAATTTAATCTCGTTATTTTCGATTTGGAAAAACCTTATGTAACAAACCGATAGAAAGACACGGGATAATCCTCTACAGATTTCATTTTTGTAATCAAATATGTTAAAAAAGAATGATTGATTGCAGTTGCCATTTACACCAGCTACCGTTCTTAGTTATCCAATATAGGTTATTTTTTACCGATTTCAATAAAGGGGAGGTTATCAATTGATCAGTTTTTTATGTTCATTACCTCAGAACTCCGTCATTTATTAATCAATTTAAAAAATTCTTTTTTTGTTTGAAAGATTATAGGTGCTTCCGTTTGGTCCCACATAAACTAGAACCCCTAAGACTGAAAATTAAGAAATGAAGCGAAGACTTTCTTCAGATTGTAGTCGGTTTTTTTTATTAAAATATTTACTTGTGTCTTTTTGTACCAACTATATATGTATAATATTTTCAACTTTTGTATTTTGCGTGATTATGTTGAATCATTGTTTTTTTCTAAACTCTAAGAAGTAAAAATGTCAAAATACCAGATTTTGGGTAAAAGCAGTCAAGTAGAACAGCTATTATACCGGAAGCAAATTCTGTAATGCATTGACGGGCCATGAGGCCTGTCATAACAGAGCTAAAGAATACTTAAAACGTAAAATCTTATGAGCATATGAAGTCCGTATTAGCGGTAAGATACTGAATAAATGATACCCTAGGCAGTCCTATAACCTTTATGTAAATGCCTAGAAATATCGATTGACCCACATACATGTATAATCACTTTAGTATTTGCAGCTATCTATTATTTATTCTACAACTTCCGCGAGTGTAGTAACAAAGTGTAAGTCTAGGTATGCATTTTTATTGTCGATCGTTAGTTGTTGTGCAACTTTTTATAGAGTTGTAAATAGAAATATAAATGACAATGTCGATAGTTAATGGTGTTAATTAAAAAAAAAACCTTTACACACTCACAATTGGTCAGTCTGAGTAAGATACATATGTAGGTACTTTAAGAGCAATTTTCGATTAAATATCTGTTTTTAACTGCAGACTAGAAAAAGATCATCACGCCACACTCGTTGATAGTGAAGCACTGTACTTATCTGTTTGCAAAAGACAGATACATATGTGACAGACCATAACATTTTTTTGGGCTGTAGACATTGTTCTAGAACATTTCACAACACATAGTAAGTGCCTCCACAGACATTGTCACTTCACGTAATAGCTGTCGGTCGGCACGTTATGGTGTAAGTGTGTATGAGGTATATATGTAAGTAAGAACGAGTTTTTTCGATAAAAGCAACGTGTAGTCCTTTTTGTAACCTCTGATTTTGATCTGACAGTTAGTCCCGTAGTTTTGTTATACTACACAATATGTTAAGGACATTAATACGAATATCAGATAATACTCATGTGCCGATACAATCATGGACATATTTAGAGGAACGCCTAAAAGGGGTTATTATATGAAAATAAATATTTTTGGGTTAACATAATGAAAATAAGGTATTGTCCTAAACACTGTTTTTTTTTCATAATTATTGACACAATTAGTATTGCCCCGTCTTGCTGTCAAAACTGCCTCTCCCCATCTGGGCATATTTTTCATTAAATTGTCAATTAAACTTTGTGGCATTAGATTGCATTGTTCAACTAACCCAGGTTTGAGGTCTCTTAGGTTAATTAGTGCTGGATTTCTTTGTTTAATTTCTTCTCTCAGTTTATCCCAAAGATATTCTATTGGATTTAAGTTTGGCGAGCGTACTGACTATCCCATATTTAGATTTCGACCTCAATAAGATACTCCAATACTACTGCTCTGTGTGAGGACGAGTATTATCATACATTTAACAAAAATTATCATCGATGAATGGGGCAAAAGGCATTACAACCTGTTCCAAAATGTATGAATATGAATGATACATATCTTGCTACAGTTAGGAACTCGTTTTCTGTAATGTGTTTCTCCGTATGTACTCCTGAGCAAATACCGCCCCATAACAATATTTTCCCTCAACCATAAGGATCTCTTCCAAGAATATAATATGCCCTTCCATCATCTATCTCAAGCGAGAATCTGGATTCACCAGTAAAGTTTTCCCCAAGCGTCATCATCCCAATTTCGGTGCAAACGAGCAAATCTAGATCGAGCTATTCGATGCCCTACGATGAGCGAAGTGCCTCTGGCGGATATGTACGCCTCTATTTCAGCAGCTTTAAGTCTTTTCCTAATCATTTTAGTGCTAACTCTCACTCGTTGAACTTCCTACAGCTTCGTATCTGACACCGCTTGCAATAAATCTGTCGTCCCTCTCTGTTGTTACTTTTTCGTGACCTTGTTCTTTACGTCTTGTATACTTTCCAGTCTGCCGGTATCGTTTAAAATAGCGAAAAATCACAGATTTGGATAATCGTAAGTGTAACCATCGTAAGTGTAACCATTTTTAACTAAAGTGACAGCTTTAGACACTTAGGCAAGCATAAGATAAATTTATCAAATGGAGTCCCGTTCGCCTAATAATTTTTATCAAAAAAAAAAACAGCTACATCCCACAAAATTTTATGCAAATAATTTATACAAAATCATAAATATATAAAGGCATGTCTTTAACCATGATGAATGCTGTAAAACTTCAACTCTTTACTTCTTTCTTCTATCTCTATAGGTACATTTATTTTCGTTTCGTTATGTATATTTTTTTAGGTATTAAAGCAAACTGTGCATCTTATTAATTTCGTTTAGTTAGCGAAATTTATACCTAAAAATTCTCGGATAGAAATCACTACTTACGGGTAAAACCGCTTTTTGTGACAGAGTTTTTTCTCTTACATTACTATCAGTGCGCAATAAGGAGAACTTATATTAGTTGAGATTTGTATATCTCTCATCAATATCAATACATAAATAGGTATCGCGCAACTTCAGTTTTGAGTTATGCGCCGACTTGTAGATGTGGGAGGGGGCAATGAGCGGTGTTACACGTATATCTGCGTACTACACTATGTATTTTTAGTAGTAGCTTGGTGGAGGTCACGAAACGGGGTCAAAGTCAGACTCGCAGCGCGCACGCTCAGACCACAATCTATGTCCTTTTCCTTTCGTTTCAAATCTCTGTCAATGATTTTAGCTACTCTGTACTATCTATATCCCGAAAAGCGTATTGAAAGGGAAATCAGACCACTTATGAATGGAAAAGCCGTTTGCTGTGTACTTCGGACTTAGGACTAAAACTTTGGTGACAAGTTTCTCCAAAAACTCAGTTTTGTAGCTTCAATGAGGCTGCTCTAATCAATAATAACCCTGTTTATAGGTAATTATAAATTGAGTAAGTAGATAAGATACAACTTTTTAATACTAATAATAAAGAAGATGTAAGTAAAATAATGTATTAAAAACGTTTTCCTATAACTTATTTAACGTAGACATAACAGCGCGGCTACTGTGACAAAAACTATTTAAAGAATACGACTGTAAGGTATGTTCATGTTAAAACGACCTTATGGCTCTCGGCCGAAGATAAAATACCCTACCACGTGCAGACCGGATTGTGTTAGCATTGTTGACTTGCTCATTCGTAACAGCTGTTTCGATCTATAGCAGGTATCTAACTACCTGGAATTCGGAGCACACTGAGATTTGAGAGGGATGTGAAGCACGGCAAGATCGATCGCATATGATGACAAAGAAAGATACATGGTTAATATGTATACTCGTGTGATGCTAACAGCTCATGAACAATTTTAAGAAAGTCTTGTTTTTTTTGCGTGTTTTGTGTTGTGTATAGAAAAATAATGATGATATAGACCGAATAAAGTATTAAATTTATTTAAGGAATTATGTTACAAAGAATAAAGACATTCTTGGGTATGGAAAAACCAAAAATCATATTTTTAGGCTTTCGTATACTTCGTATCTGTGGAAATACATAACCCTCTCTGTTACCTGGAATTTGCTTCAAATCTACTGAACGGAAAAGACTGACTATCAGTACCTACTCATGTTGAGATTCTGATTTTAAGCGATAACGGGGGAGAGGACTAAATAATTAAATTAAGAAAAAAACATGTGATGTTACATCAAATAAAAGGGGTTTATGAAATCCAAAATATACAGTTTAAGATATATTAAAGAAAAAGCATGTAAATTGATCATTACCCTTAATTTTTTCAGAAACTTCTCTGCCTAAAATTTCAAAGTAAAGTATATCTAATTATCTACAGATTGAATATAAACCAATATAAAATTGTTAACTCATAATATTTTTACCTAAAGGAAATAGCACACCTGGATACATTTATAGTAAGTCCTATAGCATTAGACTTGTATTCAGATTTGACTACTTAGTAATAATAATTATTTCGGTATGTAGTTTTTTATAGACTGAAGATAATATCCTCAGATTACCAACTTACGACACCGTCCTTAAGTTTTTATTACAAAATAACACTAATTCATTTAATATTGATATTTTATATTATAATCTCGAACTATACCTACTGATATGCGTTTATATTTGTTATTTTTGTTCATAGGGGCACGCTCTACCGGGGTATGATCGACTGTTTGCAGCAGTCTGTGAAGAATGAAGGCATTCTCTCCCTATACAAGGGGTTCTTACCCCTCTGGATGCGGTTGGGGCCGTGGGCGCTTATAAATTGGATAGCGTTTGAGAACATCATGTTAGCTATAGGGGGGCACACGTTTTAATCTTCTCTTACATATTAGAGTGAATCATTTTAGCAAAATTATTCGCCAATAACTTCTCGTAGGTACCAAGTTATAGATACTTCGAATTGTTCAAAATGTTGCTTTATTGTTATTGTTACATGTATGTTTTGTTTCAATATCTCACGTGTTGAACCAAGCAAGTCCAAGCAATGGATCTCATAAATCGCGAAAAAAGGTTCGTAAGAAATAGATTTTTAAGATTCCGTCAGTAAAATAGAAATGTATAAGAAACTCAGAATGACTTAGATTTAATCTTTTCGGCAAAGATGTGTGAAGTATACTAAATCCGTACTTGCCAGTGTGATAGACCTTGTCTTTCTGTCATATTGTGAGAGAAGATTTTCAACAGCATCAGGACAATTATGATGATGAAAATGTAAGTATGTGTAAGTTTCTGCTTGGTAGTTTACTACATTTTAAGCTATCAAGCCTAAAAACCCAGAATCGTTATCATCATTAGTAACTGAAACGTTCTCAGAAATACTTATTCATGATGGAAACAAATGTTTCATTGTCACGATGCGATGGCTCACAAAACAGCCATTAGATCTCCATTGTGAACTGTATTCAAACAAACATTGTATAGAAGCTTACATACAGCGAAAATTGACATAATTAATATGTGTTTTAGAACTTACAGTGACTATAGACTTTAATAATTTTCTGGGTCGTGTAGTGCGAAACTAACTAGCGGCAGGTACGGTCCGAAGTGGTGGAGCCGCAGGTGTTAAAGTTCCGTAGGCCCCCTGCAGAATCATATACGTCAAATTAACAAATGAAATTAGCTAATTCACGAAAAGTTTATAAATTGTTAACATCTAGCACAAATGATTTATGCTTGTCAAACTAACAATATGTCGAATTTATTTATGTTACAGTCAATAATATAGATTAGTTTACTGCTTTTGCTTTTGTGTGGAGATACACTGATATGATTTTTATTAAATTATTATATTATATCATATTGTTTCAAAATATTCATGCGTAGATACCTATACAACGACTGCTTTCCGAATTAATAATGAAATTGTATTTACGTGATTCGATTGCAGTGCCAGTGAGCCAGTAACAAGCGGGCTCCAATTTCCTTCATGTCTGGTAATGTGGGTGATGACTTCCCATCAGATGGCTTTTCCTTCTGTTTGTTAGTTACTGACATAAATAACAACTGATTAGTGTTTTATATACGCTGCTCAGATCTTCTTACAGAATGATTCAGTTTTTTTACGTAAGCAGCCAAAAAAAAGCAGATGAGCCATCGCCAGAGAAAGCTATACGAGCTTAGCTACGTCGACATTATTGACCAAACGCTGATGTGTACACACAGACGATTAGTCACAGGTAGGAAAAGTGAATTGTTCAGACGACGTAATAAAATCGTGTCTTAAACTACCAAATCTGAGCTGTGATTGTATTTTTTTTAATAATGTTTATTGATTTGTAAACAGTGGTTATATTATGATACTAGAATTTTTATACCAAACGATAATATACATAACAATAACAATATACGGACAATACACGAAGTACCTTCTACATAATATGTGTGTATGAGTTTTTAAAATGCATATGGTACTTTATTGTTATAATATTTATTACAACAGACACTTTATTTCATTACAATCTATGTATAACACTACAACGTTTTATTGTTATAACCACACTGTAACGCGTTAACATTTAGATAACAAGGTATGTTAAGATTTTATTGAGCTTAAGAATTATTTTCTAATGCATGTTTATGTTTAAGTGGGATCAAGAAGCCTAATTTATTATGTGGATTTTTTTTTGGTCATTTAGGGTCAAGTAAGATGTTTATTGGGGTTATAAACCGATATTTTAAAGGAGATAACAAATTTGTATTCGTAGAAGTTCGTTGAAGTAATTTTAGTTTAAATATCTGCTAATTTATATATAATTAATAGCACAGAAAAACATACTAATATTAATTATGACATGTTTAAATAGTTAGTGATAGTTCCCTTTTCAAAAGATAGACGGCACGATATACAATCTTTAGAGTAGTTCAAACTACTTTACCTCTGTACTAGGATTTTAATGTTGTTGTGATTTATAAATAAACGATAAGATATGAAGAATTGAAAATCATGAGGTACAAACGTCAATTATGATGTCTGGAGTAAATGTTGTATGTACAGACTTTTATGACATTTTTAAATTTTGTCGGTTTTGGACTCCATAATTCACATTGACGTTTTGTCGTTATAAAAATTTGACAGTTGTGACAGACAAAAGTTAGTTATCTCGTTTTCTCTAACGTCAATTCCTTGTGAAAGAATGAAATAGACATTTAAATCTCAATTATTTATTTCCAATGGCGTATATTTCTTTACCCCATTAATAAATTAAGTTGATAATAACATGACATAACAACGAACACATCAAGGGCCTGTGATTTATTTTTTTGTAGTTATTACTCAATTCCTTAGAAATGGTATATAATAATTACGTAGGTCTCTTATTTTAGATCTATTATTTTATTTTATTAATGGGATTACGAGTGGATAGGTTCATGTAAACAAAGTAAGAGGTTCTTAATTCGCCTTAAATTAGGATTATGTATTTCAGAATATGCACTTTTTTTCAAAATATGGAAAATATTTTTTTTCAAGTGTAATGAAAATAATATATCAAGAATTTTTTTTATTAATATTTAAAACGATGTATTGTGATAATTATAATAAATACTGTCTCGTTTAGTGCCTGCTGATATTATGTAAAATTATGAATATCTTGTTTATTCTTTAGATAGTAACGTTTGGTTTCTAGACAAGTGTTGTAAAACATTAAATAGTTGATTGAGGTCTTCAGTACATAATGCAAATTGTGTATAATGGCCTGTTGTTAAAAATATTTATGGATATTTAATAAATTATTGACTGTTGAACATATATTTGCGTTTTATTTAGGTCCAATTCGGTTTCATCTTTGAATATATTTTGTAAGCTTACATTTATTTTTGCTTTGAACAATATAATGATTGCTGTTTTTCTTTAATAATTATTCCAATGAATTGATAATAATAGTCCTAAATAAAGTTCTAAATTATTGAACTTTAAAAAGGAATGAGAAATTCAAGATTGTTATAACACATTATGATTATATTTTATACTCTTAACAAATGTGAACAGGACAAAAAAAATTGAAACTCGTCATTACAATATTAAATTTATTAGTAAAAAATATTATACATCTTCCACAATATGGAGAATCATAACTTAACTATTTAAATATTTGATTATTATAGATTATAGCACTTCCGATTTCTTAAAACATGCCTTTTTGTCACTACAGCGAAAAGCACAACATTGAGACACTGTTCCGTTAACCACCCAGATCCATCCAGCAACCACTATGTGCGTTACAGGTTGTGGTACCAACCCATCATATCCTCTATAATACACTTCAAATGATGTCAAACAAAAATAAACACGGTTATACGACGCATTCTTACTCCTAATGAACGGTCTAACGTTACAATTTGATTTGTTTTAATTACACACGATTAAAATTCTATCAGGTATGAATCGATAAATATAGTAATTTTGGGTACATTACAATAACAAAAATAAATATCTACATTGGATCAACGAGCACTCAAAGTTATTAATTTCAAAAGTCTATATGTTAAATGCTAACTAAGTACAGCGGCACGCGAGTGCCGAATTATGTGTATTCCGATTGAGAACATTCGATGTAATTATATTAGTATCGGCGGCGGTCGTATCGCTACGGACCACCTCCACGATTACATTAAATACATTAAATTTTAATTTAAACATTCAATAGTTTTAAACATTCAATAATTTTAGACATTCATTTACTGGTTATTAATTGGCAAAAACTCTAAAACGGGTAACAAAAATTGTTTCAAATTAAAACATCGAAAGCCATTAAAAGCATGGATATTATATTTAATAATTCACGAATACTAATAATATTGTTCTAAAAATCCTCGCTGTACATTCGCTTATCAAAAACATCGCCAATACAAATCACCGGAATTATAATAATAATATAAAATATATGGATTTCAATATTTGTGCGGCGCACAAACACGCGATCTGAGCCTATGTCTAACGAGAGCTAAGCTTTATCTCGATAAAGCGTCCCGACGCTGTACCGATGTCCCAGGGGATTCATCGGCTTATTGACACTGCTTTTATATTAATATAATTGGAAAATAAAACCAAACAAACTTAATTTCTACTACCTAACTAACATGTAAATGGTAAATATTTTTAAAATGAGCATTATACACTAAATAAGGGGATAAAATAATGGTCATTTAAAAAAAAACACATCGATAAACAAAGCTTACACGATGGGGGAAATCAGTATAAAATTATAATAACCGAGTGTATCCCATTCAAATCCTTTAATTACTAAAGCATATATTTCAAAAACTATAAATAACATTCTGGCACGTAAATGAGGATAAAAACTATTTTCATCCAGCGATTGTCACGATAAAGTAATGTTGAGAAAATTAATAAATTCGTAACAGAACACGAAAACGATTACATACACGGCACATCATATTTTTGTACTACCCAACGACGCTTCACACAAATCGAGGCAGTATTCGCGTCCAATGTCAAGCTGTTTCTCTGTTGTGGATGTAATTTCGTCCACACAAAACACCTTTAGCTAATTCCACGTAATAAAATAACTGTAGGACATAAAGCACCATAAACGCTTCAATCATTACAATAAAAAAATCAGACTTTTCCCCGAACGGAGCCCTGACAACCTCGAACACGGTCCAAGCTAATAAAATCTCGTAAAAATGCTATAAATATTGCACAGAGACAGACTAACGAGCGATTAAGATTCAAACATTCAACCGATGTTGCGTAGATATTTCAACTTCTTGCAATAATACGGTTATAAGAGTTGAATAATTATCTTTTGCCGCAAGAGATGGCGTTGTTTTAATATAAAAAAAATTCAAGTAAAATGGAATCAAACCAAATCACGTTTACGAATGTCAATAATAAAATGAACTACAAGTATTACACACTATTTTATTCCAAGGCGTGGATTTATAACTGTTATGGAATGATTTTGGAAATATCTGGAAGTTTCACATTTGAATAATGATATACTTAACAAATCCTTCATATCCTAAACTTTGCGTCAATATAAGAGAATCAAAACATTGTGTAAACTCTATATAGCAAAACTTAATGAACCAGAATATTTTATTGGGTAGTTCTAACTCTAAATTTCAGGCCAACTTGAATCAAAGGATAATTAGCTGTTAGAGACAATTTAAAATATGTTTGGAAACAGTCATATTTTTCTGAAGTCTGTTACATGTATCGCTTATTTACCGGTTGCTGTTACACGCAAACTGTATCAATGTATCGGTAATCAGGTAAAATACCAAAGTCAAGATTTCACTTTTTAAAGTGTTATTTATTCAACTGAGGTTTATTATATTGTATATTAAGTCAAGTTATCAAATGTATAAAATCATCGTCATTTCCATTCCAATCCTATAAAAAAAATTCAACGAATCAATCGATTCACCGTTGTTCAAAGCATTACACAAAAACCAGTGGACATTCAAAGGTAAGATACTAGGATATCATACAATTCATTGTCTTGTACATAATGTAGGTGGTGCTGGCCATTACATTTGTCACGTAGGTCACGTGTCGAGGAAATAGTGTTGTGACATCCGCGACGTGTTGCGTTTGTCATTGTCATTTGGACATGGTTTGTCAAGGAAACAATGTAAAAACAAATATTAAAATTCCACTATCATTCCATAAAATTGACCAATCATTATAGTCGGTTACCAGGGGCACATGACCCCGGCGCGAGCACGTAGGGAGGTTGACAAGACGGGGCGCGGGTCGAAACAAAACCGTGGCAACACACACACAATCAATCGAACGGTAGAGGCAAGGGTGCGCGCGGCCTCTATGAGTGGTAGGCCGTCACGTACGACGCTGGGAAGAGACCGCGGCGATGTGCTATTTCTCCCTGAAAATAAATAAAGACCATAACACTAATAATAACATACACACATAATACTATTGATAACACTAAAAGAGCCAAATCTGTTCATCGAATGTTTTTTGGAAATGTTGGTTTGTTGTTAATATAGATGCTGAAACTTGAATTTGTTCTCTCTGCTCATCAATAAAACTAAAACCACTGAATATATTTAGATGATTCTTGATAAGTTTGGAATTTATATCATCGGTCATAATTTGGAATACTTTTAATCTCGGGATTGCGATCTATTCTCGCGGAATTTTCCAAACTATTATTAATGAAATAAAAAAACACAAATAAGTGAATATTGTACATCTAATTACTCTAAATTAGTTTCCTTAATAGATCATGGGAGTAACTATATAAAAAAAAACAACAGAGGTACCGTACATACAATGTATTGTATTCTGTATATAGTTATACATTGCAGGTTGGAGTAATAAAAACACGCATGCATATCATCGCTGGAGCAGCGATTTGTTCCTGATATCCTAATACGAAAGATACAGGTAAAAAATATGTAACAGTTATATTTTTGTGCATCTGCTTGTGCCAGTGTGAAAGCACGAAACGTTCTTATGAGTAAAAACATACCAATTGTTTTAAATAAATCTCATTTAATTGTATTTGGACCGACAATTGGATCACTTATTGATCTTTTTTTTTTAATTTTATTCTCACCTGCCACCAATGTTGATCGGAGCGGTCGGTGACAGTGATGACGTCACCGCGCCTGAACTCAAGCTCTCCAGCTTCCTGAGGCGTGAAGTCGTACAGCGCCTGGACTAGCATCTGTGGACGTTGAGATAAGTAATTAGCGCTGATAGTGTAGTAAAAGGATTATTGATACAGTAGGAGATCGCAGTTCACTCGGTTAATATGTGGTCTTAATCTATATTAAAAATGTTCAATTGCATAACAACTGGCAAGTTTGAGAAATAACATTTACTCGCAAGCAACTTTGCCCAAACAAATAATTATAATGTTTATAATCATCATGAACAAAACGTTTATTTATTTCAATGGAATTTTAATAAAATTGATATTGATATAATGTAATAGTTATAGGATTAAACTTTAATTCAAGTCAGCGAATGAAGAAGAAACCAGCGAATGTAAAGCTTTTTGATTTTTTTAGTTCTTTGCATAAATTAAAATCACAAAAAAGTTAAGTGACAATCAAAGATATAATAAAAATATACAACGTTATAGTTTTTTGTTTCATGAATAAATAAGTAAGATATTGAAGATATCCCATCCATCCATTAGAAACGGATACATAACGTAAAAGGCGCATAATGAGAGCACGACATTCAAAATAACTAGACCATTTGCACTATTCCGTGGAACTGCAATTATTCTACTATGTTTGATTTGTATTTCCCATTGGTAACAATTATAATAGACAAAGACGTCTCAATTTCCTTGAAATATTTAAATAATTTTGTTTACTTTAAACGCTAATGCTATAGACAGTTGAAAGATAATATTTCATTTATGTAATGGTTGTGACGTCTTTTGAGCGTGAATAACAGTCAAAAGAAATTATTACTAATTGTTTATGTATTTTAATACTATAAATAAAAGGTATATTCCACTTAATATAACACGATAAAACGTATATTTTAATGTAGAATATGGATCGAGAGTGTCAAAAGACATTTCCGTGATAGAAGTAAAAGGTTTGTACCGTTTCTGAGAGGAACGTACAATATGCATTCTACACTTTTCTACGTTACATCTAGTATTAGGAAACACTGGATCATATTTATTATAATATAATTAATTCTTATTAAAAATTGTGAGTGGATATCCGAACCCAACAGTGGGAGAGTATGGATCGTAATGATTACGATGATGGTATTTAAAATTTCCTTTTTTATTTATTATGCCTGTTTTCCTGTTTAGCAATCAGATAAGTGGGCAATCGCCCTTTTATTCATTTATTATAAAAAAAAGTCGAAGTTAAAAATGTACATTAAATCGGAGTGTTTGGTACATATACTTCCTGGAATCAGTCAAGTTAGTCAGGCAGGTAAGAAAGGGTACTCACTATCGGCGAGCACAGGACAATCGGCGACGACTCGTACACAGCGTCAAAGAATATTATGGACACAAAGAGATTAGGAACCGTTGCATGATAGACCATTGTAAATGACAATGCGAGAAGTGCGCGATACCTATATTGTAATCCCATTGCACCCACGCGATGACTTGTAGTAAGCTTAAAACACATTAACCGATTAAGTATAGAGTACTATGGTTGCTGAAGCCACATATAACAAGCCACATATAAAGCCGCGTATAACAAGGTGTAGAGAAATGAAGTGTTTTAATTGAAATGTTGAGTAATATTTTTGTTTTTAATGATTTATGGATGGTATCTGTAGTTGGTTGCTACTGGCTCTACCTGACGAACTATGAGTCACGGGTAGATCCTTGTCCTCTTCTAATGCTCTATAGTTTGTGAGATTTTTATTGTGTCCTTTCCGCCTACGATAGATGTATCCTAGTTGAACGTTTGGTGGTTTACGTATGTTACAAAGTTGCTTATGAACATAATAAGTAATAATTCATAATTTAATTTTAATACACTTCGGCTTAGATACACATCCATGTTTTGGATATTAGGGGCTCCGACTGTCCTCGAGCCCAAGCAAATCTCTCGGACACAACAGACGAGGTAATTAGGTATGATTGTAAAGGGAAAACTTTATCACACTGGTTAACTACCACTCTCTGTTTTAAAGGTGTTCATTTATTTATTTTGTATACATAATAAATATAATAATATCACAATAACATAACAATAATAGCTATGAAAATATTATACAAGGGCACTGCTTATTGCTGATCAATATTTTTTCAATATGATAGGTAGCATCTAAAAATTGGAAAACTGATACACTGAGGCAAACTTAGTGCGTAGTCTAAATTTATGACGCGTTTTTTAATATCGAGAATGTTTTATAATCTCTTAAAGTAGAAGCAAGTGAGTTTCACAACCTAACCACCCGAAATGAATAGGAATGGAAATAAAAGCTGTACGTGTGGATTGTGTGTTTTGGTTGCAGTGTCGGGAAGACCAGTGTACAGCAGGTTTCCTGCTTGCCTTTTACCCAACCAACGCCTCGGTTATACTTATATAAACTTATAAAAAAAATTATTGTATCGTCACTCCAAAATTTACCCGATCCTCATTTACAGATTTTTTTTTTTATTATAATGTAGATTTTAAAATAATAACAGTTTAACCCCGCCCCGTAGCCATATGACAAAGATACACCTATAAGATACGAGTAGTGCGGTTTTATATAATTTTAAAAGAGGCAAACCTAGGAAATAGACTGAGAAAAGGAGATTAGTAACGTGTGCAAAAAAAACTCAATTATTCTTATAGGTTTAAAATGGATACTATCATCCTGGATCATTTAAATATCCACTAGTTGTGAACCCTCTCAGAGTACTTAAGCGCGAATCTGGAAAAAAAATTTAACTACCCCCCACTCAACACCGGGGGTTTCGTTCTCTCGAGTAAAGTGCCCGGGCAAGGATGAATTCCTCGAGTCCCGAATACCCCACGCATGGGCCGCGTCCCACTGTAGGACGCGCGCCGTATGATGTCACGTATCGTAACGTAAGTGTTTAATACTAAACACAGCCCACTGGCCTGTAACAGCTACATAATGCTTTTCATTTTTTTGCCTTGTACATAAATAGAAATTGACACTATTTCATTTTTGCGTTTCAATTAAATGTGATTAGTTTATCAATTTACGGCTGTATCTCAACAGGACGCATCCACGACCCAACGAAAGACATGACTACGTAATATGAACAAGTATAACATAAAGTGCAAAGTTTAGCGCGTGAAGACACAGTAAGTGTCGTGTGTCGTGATGTGGTAAGTAAAAAAAGAAAAACGAACTAAACGTAATGTATCTAACATTAATCTACCACTAGCTTGTCGAAGGGATCTCCGCGCCATCGCAGTTTCACCGTGACCACGATCCATGTAATAAAAACGTATCGTGATTACCCGTTGCATAATAAAATGTATAAATTCCGCGATGACATTATTATAAAATCATATTGAACAAGTATGATTGATAATTTGCTTGTTAAACTTATAATACTGTTAACGACTGTTCCGTACAGACGTCGGTTTCATCTAGGAAGATCAACAGATATATTCGAACCGCGGCGTGCCGCGCCGCACGCAGCCAGCAAGCAGCCTGTGTAAATAATGGCGCGTTCCGACCCTGATAAAAGCAACAAAAATAACTGTACGCCGTATTCCAATAAACCCTCGGTACATATCAAATACCGACGCTGGAGTACAAACGCGTTAGAATATGTATCGAGGTTACGTAAAGCAATCTAGTTGTGTAACTGTGGTGTTAAGATTGAAAATAAATCTTTCTTTTTAATAAGCCACCAAAATCGAAACATACACCAACGTTGGTCTTAAACGATTCGAGACTAACTTCTCAACTTTCTCATTTTTTTAACTGTTCAATAACTATTTAAACGAAGAATTTAACAGTATTTTTTTTTAATAATACATTTTAAAACTCAATTAACATGTAATTGGGTTATAATATACCTACCTGAATTCATCATTTCAGTAATTAAAATTTATCAATCCCGCATAATGTTAATTGATTGCTCATAATATGACGTGCACATAATGCAATCTTAAAACTGTCAATTAAAGTGTAATTAATCGATTAATTTATTGATTGAAAAAGCCATAATTTAAATTAATACTACCGAAAATATACAATAACGGTTGATAAGGTATGAAGAAAACTAAACATTAGTGTTAACCTAATCATGGGTTCAACTTGTCACTACTTTTGAAATGTGAAACAATGTGGAGCTTAGGGTTTACCTCTACAAAATACTACTATAATGTGTTAAAAATAAAAATCTTTCTTTTCTACTTACAACATTAAGGACAATCTCCAATTAATTACTTACGCCCGATTTTAGAAAATATTCGACATTATCTTTTTAGTTATAACCGGCGGCCCGTCTCGACTTCGTTTGGATTAAACAATTATCTTAGTAAATATCACGTTCATATAATCAATACTAATCTCTAAATAGTTTAAAACAAAGTGACTGATATTGATATCCTTGCTAATTTATATAGCCATTATAACATATAACTCATATTTTATATAGCCCACGTCCGTCTGGAATAAAGTACCTTTCAAATAGTAAAATAATTTTTGAATAGGTACCGTTGTTCCAGATTACCCTCCGCATATCTCACAATCTGACAAAATTTGTTCACTCTCTGTCTTTCACTTTATAATATTACAATAAAGAATAATGCGGAATGAAAACTCCTTTGCGAACTCAACTTTAAAATCCTATGCAGTATCGAAAAAAAATCGGCAACCTTCCTTTTATTGATTTTACTAGATTTATCGATTATCTGTTTAAAAAGTTGATCGAATGTATCCAGATTCGTTTGTAGATTATTCGTTGAACTGCAAAATGATACTTTGGTTTTATGAAATATAGAACAAAAGACTAAAAAATCGCTGTTTCTGTACCCGTCATTGCACTCGGTTAAAGTATACAATAGATTTTGATACTTTTTTAATATCTTTTAGAAAAATTGTCCCGGCAAGTTAAAACTGTAACGAGGCTGAAGTACGAGTATAAAACTAAAACAACTGAATAGATTTAAATCAGGGATTTTATGGAGCTCCGTAACCGTCACTATTGGATATCCGAAATAAAAATTTATGCGTATCTGTAACCGAATCTGATATGTTTCGAATAATTTCGGATAGGGACAGATTCTAAATGAAACACGTTATGACAGGTTTTCATTGAATAAGCCGATACAATAGCCGCGTCGCTTTAATCTTTAGACGTTTTTATTATTTGATTTTTAAGGTGTTTATTCCATGATCACAATTTTAAGAATTGAGAATAAAATGAGAATTGTCAGAAAGTCAAACTCTTACCAAGTAAATACATAATATTCTTTTACAAGTCCTAAATCATCTAATATCTAATATCCGTAATAATTTAATATCCGTAAATGTAACCGAAACCGATAAAATATTATTAATATATCCGTATCCGTATATCCAGGTCCGAAATTTCATATCCATACCATCCCTAATTTAAATGATGATTGACATATTTCGTAGCTATATTATCGGACAAAATCATTTTTGGAATTCATATCACCGCAACACGATTCGCATAATTCACCTACTTACTATACTTACCTAAGTAGCCGTTGCTCGATTGTAGGTATGTTTGGCTTTCGTAACATTAAGTCGTTCGAGAAATAACAACCATTTATTAGAGATTGGTATTGATTAAACCGTATATAATACCCTTTATTAATAACTATAGTCTATATTAGAGTAACTCAGTTGGCGACCGATAGAGCATATTAGGAAAGCGTAAACAATGTCGATACCCAAACAAAACGGCGCGTGACTAATTAAGTAATTTGGGAATTGGATATTTGTGGTGTTCGCGCCGTTGCCCGCTTTTGTGTGTATTTCATCTATAAAATTCTTTGTCATATAATTAAATTAAAAATAATGTAATTATATTTGTTACGCAATGCAAATAATTCCGCACACTTCGTCGCAAATTTGACACGCGAAATTACGAAACAAATGACGCAAGTTTAATAAAACAGATAAATTAAACAATGGTCAAGTGTTTTTCAATTATATATCGCGCTATTTCAGTTAACATTTTACTTGAATGTTTTTAACAAATGATAACATATATTTCCGTCTTATCGTGTTATAAACGTATGTAAACTTGAATACAAAGTTGATAAATTTTTTGTCAAACAGAAAATTTACACCTTATGGTGTAAATGTACGGGGCATGGCACACCTTTGAACCCAAACCAACATCCTTTGCTCGTGGTGCATTCTACTTAACAACGTACGTTACAATGGGGCCAGCTTTATTCTGTTGGACGATGATGGGCCTTATGGTTATGGTGTATGTTTCTCCACACCCCCACGCGGTGTGTCCGAGTCGAACGACGGCCAGTTTGATCTTAATACAACAGTCATAAGGCTTTTTCTAATCGGCTTCAGCTAATTACGATTACATGTTAAATGATATGATAAAACTATTATGAGAAATTCGATATTAGTTAGTCGCGATGACAGTGATAACGATGTAGGTGAAGATGATGATGACAACTTCAATGATGGTAAACTTTTCTTATGATCACACCCAAGAAAACCAATTTATAAGCTGCATGTTAATTCATTTCTCAAATTTTGCCAACAATACTAATTGTAATCAATATTAGGCATTTCACTTGACATTGTTGACACGCTAGTCTTAATAGAACAAATTCGAAGTTACCGAGTATGAAGCTAGATCCGTATTTGCAAAAGTCATTGGAACTAGCTCGTCGACTGGCAGAGATGACGTTTATGGGAACCGCACACGTCACACATTCCGGTAGTGATTCATTTGTCGTCAGGCCGGCGGCCGGCGGTCGGCGCAAGTGAAAGGTTGCCGATGTACTAAATGGGAGTGTTAAAATCAAGCACTATCAATTACGACCCAATACCTACATTTAGAATAGTTTTGCTTGTGGTTCGAAAACTGACTAAATTATCGTCAGTTCATATATTGTCAGTTTCAACTATTGTCAAAAAGTTTCAAGTATTGTCAACTTCAAGTTATAATAGTCAGTTTATCATAAACGTAAACACCCAATTGACGTTACAATTTGTGAAGTCAATTATTATTTGATTTATGGTAGTTTATTTGTGTATAATTATAATTGCGGGTGCGTCGTTTTGTGACTATTCATCACGACAATCGTTGGCGAGACATCTCAAAGTTTATATACCAAAGCTTGATTGACATTTAGACTCGATTCTTCTTTTGACATAAACATTGACAATCATTAGACTATTATCCTTGTAATAATATTTATTTATATACGTAAAGGTAATTTGTGTACTCCCTATTCTCATCCGTTTATCAAACGATTCCCTTTATTGTTCTTTGTTACCTAGCCATTGGCGAGTTTTAGTTTTATCAAGAAAAAAAAATTGGAAACAAGGTAATTTAATTATTGTAGTAGAATCTGACCTCTAGACGAACAGTACTAGTATCAATAAAAAGACGAATGCCGATTAATTACAAACCGCTCCAATGTTTCCTACAAATTGGATACTGAAACAGAAGTTGGAGATCGATTCTTAAAGAACTTCTCCAACTATTGAGCATAATTTTTTACTTCTACATAATTTCTGGATCAACGTTTTTTACAGTTTGGGAACAAAATCGACTTTGAACATTGTGGTAAACATTTCCGAATTATTTTTAACTCTTAACAAATTAAAATAGCTAATGTAAGTAACCTTGTTAAACAATGGGTATTTGAACTATTGAAACATTTACGTAGACGAAATTGCGGGCGCGTCCCAGTGAAACACATAAATATACCAAGAGTTAGTTTCGTATGTGTAATTTACTTTTTACATCAGATTACCTCTATAACGGTGTGCGATTTATCAGGTTGAATTGTATTTGTATTTAATAAACAGGTCTCAAATATATAGTAATAATTACAATAGAGCGGTGAATTAATTACAAAGACTTACATCACTATAGAAATAATATATTATTATAATTTAAATATAAGGACAACGGGAGTAGGACCACAAACACTGGCAATGTAAATTGTTCATCGAAAATAATTTTGTTATCACACATTATAAGCATATAAGGCATCAATGCGACGATTCCATAGCCCAGTTAGTAGTGACCCTGCGAGCGAGGGGTCACGGGTTCGATTCGCGGGCGGGACAGACATTTATGTGACTGATAAATGATTGTTCTCGGGCCATGGGTGTTTATGATGTCATATTTGTGTATGTCCATGCCACCCGCAACACAGGAAAACCTAGTGCGGGGGTGTGAGTGTATAAACGTTTATTTATTTAATTAATGTTGAGTTATAAAACGAGTCAAATTTAACAATACGAGTAAACTATGTTTAATCAACTCAGCATTGACACAAAACATCTAAATTAAAAGAACTGCGCCAAAGTCTGGAAATTGTCAAACATGAATCAAAAACTGCATTGAAACTAAAGTTTAAGAACAGTATCCATCATTTATGAAAATTAACAAGTCACATCATATTTCTTCGTAGGAAATCACTAAACAAAAGTTCTATATAACTTTGGTACAAACATTAGTCAATATTCCAGATTAGGTAACCAATTTATATAACAACACTGTACTCTTAATCGGCTAAAAACGTTCACCCACACTTTTGTGGTGATCCAATCACCAGCCAACAATTAAATAGCACTGATGCGGGTAATTTGAATTACACCTAAGTTGGTTAGTACATGGAAGAGTCTCACTCTTGCGTTCATTTATTCCTCGTTGTCCATGTATTCATTCATTATTGCATAAGATAACAAATCAAAGAAAACGCATATGGAGATCCATTAGTATTCAATGGTGGAGGCAATATGTTTATGATATACATCAGAAAGGGGTTGTACTATCTGTCCGTAAATGTGGGTAGATCGAATTTTAAGTTTCTTCTTTTTCATTACTCTAGTTAAAGTATCAAAAATTATATCGAATTGTTACACTGTGAACTGGTACATGCTTCGTTTGATGGTGACCTTGCAAGTCGAACGAAGCAGCTAAAGAAGAGCTTCACTTCGCGTCTGGAGAAAGCGTTTATAAATATGTTAAATGTTTTTCCTGGGTCGTCTGTAATATATAATTTATGCATGCCCATACCCCGAGTTCTTGTGTATATGTGTGTGCGTTTTTTATTATTAATAATTTTGTACTATAAAATATAGTGCTGTTCCATAAGGACAAACTGGACTACAATGCCGTATAAAATATTAACAAATTATGGGTACATTACCTCTTCAGGGACTACGTCTCTGAGCTTGACATCTTGCAGGCGGCTGACCGACGCTGTGCGATGATAGTCTACCAGCTCGTTAAGTGAATTAAACTTCACCACCCACAGGAAAAATTTGCTGGAAGCGTCACGTAAAACCTTGAAATGCTGCACACCGTCTGGACATCTGAGGAAGAAAAGAAGGTAAAATTTAATAAATCAGAATCTTACCACGCTGGATAATGTTCTGGACAAATTGTAATTAATACGTCGTTAATTAGTTATAATTATTAATATATTTAAGAATAATTTACTTTCTTGTATTTCTACAAGCTAAATAATAAAATTATATAAAAATTCAAGTCTTTCATTTCTTAATGACTTATTATTATTTTATACGATTTCACATCGTATCATATCATATAATAACAGTAGTTCTGGAAATATTTCACAACCGTGACAAACGGTCAGAGAGACAGGAACGTGAATGCACCCTATAAAGTTATCCTTTTTCATCAGATGTACACAACCTTCAAAAGAAATGGTAACGCTGGCGTATTAACACGATGTTGACGAACACGTAGGCTGTTTCACGGCACGACGAGCGCCAGACACGCCTATAAAACTAATCCTCTTGTAACATTTGTAACGTTCGAACGCCCCTTGATTGATTTTAGTAAACTGCTGGCGTTAATATCAAAAGAAGTCAAGGTGAAATGTCATTATGACTTCGGCATGAAATCGTTACGGCGTACCTACATAAACGGTCTAAAATCATGCGACCATGACACGTAATATTTGATAGTATGTAAAATAAACTCGACAGTTATGTTGACGATTGAATTTGTTGAGTGTAGATCATGGAACGGTGATCGTGAATAGTTTTGATGGCTCGGTGTAGCATCAATACGAAACCGAATATCTGTAATATAATTAACATAGCTCACAATAGACTAAGGTATGAAAGGTAAAGAGTACAGATAAATATTCATACGTCATATTTTCATAAGCAGTCAGATGATTAAAAATGTTCCGGGGATTCTCGCCAATTTAAGTCTTCAGACACTACAGAACATAATTCGATAAATCACCACAGTTCTAACATGTGGTTCTAGAATCAATGAAATAAAATACATTATTCGCCCGTTACTCGATAGATTCCCTCTGCGAGTACAGTTTATCAGAGTCCATGTCCGTTAAAGGCACAGTATAAACACACACAAAAGTTATCTGTTAGCCGCCTACAGCTCGTCAATCACGCACCTCACTTCTTTGAGTGAACCACTATTCATTTTAGTATCTCAGACACTTGAACCACAGCATACATTACGAGTTATGCTTGTGACGCACGCTATTTGATTTTTCGTGGTTTTTCCAAAACGACTAATCTTAGTCAGTCGTATTGATTACATTTGTTTGTAACGTTAATAAAATTAATGATCGACCCTATTGTAAAATGTTGAGTTTTTTTAAGGAATCAACTACGATTATACAAATATAATATTTACATACATAAATATAATAAACATATATAAATATAATATTTACCGTCAGGGCAACAAAAAACGATGCTTTCAACAAAAATGGATTTGACCATATTACTGTGGCATAAAAATTTGTATGACACTCAATTTTTTTCAAAGCATCACGGTTAACGATTTCTGTTGACATTTTTAGCTTTTAAAAGCTAACTTAGGTTTTTTTTGGATAGTAACTGTTTTAGTTGTTACTACTGCAGATAGATAGGTCACAAAACCATTTATTAGTTTAACCAGATCTAAGCGTCTCGGGCATCATGAGGTCGATATTTAACCTACAATACTAGCAGATATGTTTAATTGACCTTTGCTTAATTAGAGGTGAAGTGGCATGACATAGTATATTTCGGGACGGTATCTTTTAGCCCTAATGGACTTGTTGAAATTGACCCCCCCGCAATGTGTGTGTAACTAATGAGATTCGATGAGAGCTATAGTTTCATCACGTGATTCTATCTGTAATTACAACACGCAAGTATAAAGAAGGAAGAGTACTTCATTCTTAGTTAAATTTTGTAAAACTAAAAAATTAAGACCGTATTACACATAGCAAAGCATTAAATAAATTAAACGTGATTTCGAATCTTTTAGGATATATAAAAAACAGTTTGATTCTCAATATAAACAAATACAGTCTTTAGTAATAAAAGCTAGATTTAATAATTCCGGGTGTTCATTATAATAAAGTTATAAAAATTATAAATTACAAGTACCAAGTAAGAAAGGCATTTATTTAGCAGCCTATGTCGTATATCCAACGTAAAATAATTTAGCAACATTCAGCGCGGTATATGTTGACGAATATCGGTTAGAGGCAAAAATTTCAAGTTTTTCTTCTTGAGCATCACAGGTAAGTTGAGAAGCTAGTGTTTCTTGTTACGAGGGCTGCCTTTTAAGTTGTGTCGTTTGAAATAAGTATAGACTATCTAATAGATTATTGTATGTATGTTTTGGCCGTATTGGGGCGGCCTAGTATACTCCCCCCAATTCCATGCTGGCAAAACAGGGTGTCGTAAGAGGCGACAGAAGCCAGCCTGCTTGGTGGTAGGGCTTCGCGTACGGATCATATTATCAGTATTATTATTAAGTCATTATTATTACTAGTATTATTATCTTTCCGTGAAGCCTGTCTGGCTAGCTACCACCCTCCTGCTTAAGTCAGCCGTCAAACGACTCGTCGTGTTCCGGCTGGAGGCTTCAGAGGCAGTTCTTTCTTTCTTTCTTACCTTCTTCTCATTTCCTAGCCGGCAACGCATCAGTGATATCATTCGTCTTGCTGATATCCATGGGCGAAGGTGACCACTTACCATCAGGTGGCTCGTCTGTTCGTTTGTCGGTTATTAACATAAAAAAAAAATCTCCACGATATTTAATACACTTTTGCATGCGTTCGAACCAGTTTTTAAAACATTTATTCCACTCCGAAGTGGGAGTAGTCAAAATGGCCGATTTGTATGCGTACGGCTTCTTCGGGTGAGCGAAAACGTTGACCACGAAGACTGCTTAATTTTAGGGAACATAAAAAAATCGTTAGGGCTCAAGTCAGGGCTGTAAGGCGTGTGATCCAAAATTTTGGGTGCTCAAAAACATCGTTGCTTGGCGGGCGGTGTGCAAACTTGCATTGTCGTGGTGCAGTATCATACGACGTCTTGAGTTGTTTTTTCGAAACTCTGCGATGATTTGTGGCAAACAAACAGTGGTATACCAGTCAGCGTTAAGTCTTGCGATCTTCTAGTACAATAGTGGCGATGTGACCAATTTTACCACAAACGAGGCAACCATTTTTTGAAGTACTCCGTGAGCGTATGACTTTGGTCGGTTTTGGCTCATCTTGGAAGACCCAGACAGTTGACTGCTGCTTGGAATCTGGATCGTAAGCATATATCCAAGACTCGTCACCACTAACCATATCATAAACGTATTTTGACTCTCCTCGGTTGAATCGCTGCAGAGTTTTGCGACACCATCTAACTCGGGCTGTTTTTTGTTCGTCGCTAAGCAAATGTGGTATCCAACGAGAGATCAACTTTCTTACGCCAAGTTCTTCGTGCAGGATTTTTTGGATAGTAGTCCCTGAAATGCCCGCGGATGCTTCTATTTCACGGTGTGTCACGTGACGATCTTCGACGATTAACTGCCGCACGGTGTCGACATTCCCTTGCGTCATGGCGGTTTTTGGACGACCTTCGCGTGGCTTGTCTTTGAGGCTAGAGTGCCCACGTTGAAATTCTAAATACCAGCGTTCTACAGTCCTAAGACATAGTGCTGCATCCCTAAACACAAAAGTGATCTCCTCAAAGTACTGCAGTCTCGTTAATCCATTTTGAAATTTGTAGAAAATTATCGCACGCATATTTTTCTTTGATATTTCCATTTTTAGAACCGACTTGTCACCTTTGAACAGACGCTACAATAAAACTATTCGACTAATCAAAAACCATTCTTTTGTTTTCGAATTCTGAATTCAAAAAGATGAAAAGGTCACATATCTTTTTTTTAATAATCACGGAAGGTTTGCATACGACACGACTTAAAAGGCAGCCCTCGTATTATCGCTATGCTTTGTCGGAGGTCTTTAGCTGTCATAAAACTTCGGAGGTGGAGCACTATGTTGCAGCATACTTCAAGCCTACTCAATTATACAGGCAGGCCCATTAACTTATAGATAAATGACACACATAAATGACTATTAGATTGAAGGATTTCCTTTAGAATATCGTTATTAGTCGTGAAAGTACATGAAGGATGCATTTAGCACATTTATAACGTCCTGTAATATACCTGTTGAAATTTTAAAAGTGAATGCAGCTAGCTACCGAAGCTGTATAGATTATGACGGATAGTAAATATGTTATGCATTTTTATCAGTCTTTATTTAAAAGGAGCCTTTAGTTTTGTATTCCTTTCACAGCATCTTCAAAGAGGGTATACGATTTCATTGAAATTACACAGCATGATGAATCGATGTTGAAAAGAGATTCAATACTTCGAAGTATATTAATAACTTCCGTTCTGCGTTTTACACGCTGGGGGTACTTTGTTTCACAAAACAAAACTGGATGTTATTAACAATTATAATTATAGTATATAAAAAGCTATAGTACAGAAAAAACATATCTTTGTAGCTATATATTATGATCACTTATTTGTTATTCTAGTCAATCTGAACCAATGACTTCATTACAGTATGTCACTATCTGGAGACTAACTCGAAACTTTAATGACATGATAATTATCATACTGAGAGAGTATGAGATATCGCAAACGGTGTTCTTCAACCAAATACTTATATTATCGCTTGAAACAACGAGTGGCTTCTGTATTGTTATAAAATGGAATAAGAATATACATATTTAACATACTATTACACATTTAAAGTTACTTAAAACTTTACTTAAAGTTAGCATAAACGTGGAATCCAGTGATTAGTTTATGTAAAATGTATGCACATAAAGTGCAAAGTTTAGTGCGTGAAGATACAGCAAGTGTCGTGTGTCTTGATACGGTAACAAAAAAAGAAAAGACGTAGGGAAGATAGATTAATGTACCACTAGCTTGTCGACGATTTCTCTCCGCCACCGCGGTTTCGCCGTGACCACGATCCATGCTACTGGGTCGAAATATTGGCAACAAATAAAAACGTATCGTGAGTACCCGCTACATAATAAAATGTTTAACGGGTCGGATATCACAAATGAAGCCACGGATTGTAATAATGTAAATTGATGTGCACATTCAATGTAGAAGCCCTGTATGCAGATCTTCGTTGGCTTGACTCCCGTAAACATTAACAATGTATAATACATTTCTGGAATTATCGTATTAAGCTTCATGAAGTCAACATGACCTGATTACGCGGATTTGAATGTCCACCGGGACAAATGTAACTTAATCTGTTAACCGCCGATGCCGAAGTACCGTAGCCGATGGATCAGTTTCCCTTCTTACCAGTCGATGAGGATAGATGGGACCAACCTAAAGTCTCCTTAAGTATAATCACACTGGAGTATTGAGTTGAAGCGGTTGACTTAAAAATAAACCTTACAAATTATAAAGCCTAAAATAATAATAAGACAAAATAGTGCATGAATCACCCATAGACAAAAACTTGTTCCATTGGTACACTGTTCAATTAGGCTGATTCATGCCCCTAGATACCAGCAGAACTGGTTTAGGCATATCACATCAAAACTGAGCAAAAATCGACCTGCTTTGCTTCATATAAGAACAAATACATTACAAATTTTCTAGCCTTGTTAGACCATAGTCACACTAATCAAGTTTTTCCTTATACAGTGCAAAACACTCCAGAGCTTTTAGTGCAAATAAGGGGCGGGGTAATTATTAAATTAATGAATGCTGGAATTGTGAATTATATTAATAACAAATTATTCTATGTTGGAAACTACTACTTAGTAAACCTATTTATCATTTTAATGTGAATTCAAGTCAAATATATTATTATCAACGTAAAGGTAAACAATCTATGATCGATACGGCAACGCGAAGTTGGCTGTATTCGACTGCTGCTGTATTGGGTAATAAACGATTGAAAAGAAAACTTTTTATTTCTGAGTCTTAGAGGTCGAGACAAGTTGTGCGTAGGTAAACGATTTAATAGGATAATATTTATTTCTGAGTTTCAGACGGTGAGACAAGTCGTACGTAGGTAATAGTTAAGCCTTGTTGCCTTCATACGCCATAAAATATTCCTACGAATCGATTACCTCCTAAGGTCTTCACCAATTCCCACTAAGCAACATAATAAAGTACCATCTACGCCTCCTAGAATATGAAAATATCTGCCTATTTTGCAGTTGGCAGCTAAGAGGTCGAAATCTAAAGCACTATGATCATTTTTTTACCACTGGTATAAAGGTTATTGTTAAATGAGGATAGATTGTATCATTACTTATCAACTAGTAACATGCCCTCGCTTCGTTTTAGAAAGCGCACGCCTTACGTTTAAAATAGCACCCGCCTTGTTTCAGGAATGAGTTTTTCTAGTTCTGCGAATAAGAAACATATTAATTTATTATAATAGCTGTAGCCAAGTAGTCTAAAATTTTATTTACTGCCCTCTTAATATAATGTCCATACTAATCCTGTATTATCCCGCGGTAACAGATCCATTTACCGGGAAAAAAAGAATTCTAGTAGCCAAAATATAAGCTACTAATATGTCAAGTATCATGCGAATCTGTTAAGTGGTTGGACAGACGGATAGAAAGATAAGTTTTCCAAAATGTTTTGAATTATATTTATTGTCATATATCTCTATCATTAAGACTAACAATATAATTTTGTGAACTAATTAAATTGACAAGAATATTTTGTGATTTAAAAGAATTTCTGAGATTGCAGATATATTATTTTTGAAGCCATTTCATAAAACGATATGTCAGTGAGTTTTATATTTACAGTAAGGATATAATATTGATAGATATAAGTATATAATATAGATTTACTAATCCCCTTCTGTTACGTATGCAATCTGCATAAACTCACATAATTAATGTTACAAACTTAGTAAAATAATGCAAACTTTTTAAACATTATTTTCATTAGTAACACACTCCTATATTACGACGTTGTTAGATCGCAGGGAAACATAAATATTACATGCAAGACAAAATATTTATTTATAACATAAATATCTAAGAAAGAACCAAGTCGGAAATCTTAGCTCCGCGTGGACTAAATCTACAAAATAAGATACTAATATTATATTTAACGTTTAACTACTGTCAAATATGGATCTTCCCCGAGATCTTTCAAAAGAGGAATCAGCTTAGACTTGTGCATATTCCCAACTAAATTTACCAACACTCATGCAACACGAGTATCAGAGAATCTATTTTCATACCAGATTCACATACAAAATTCCACATCGATACTTTAAAACAACAATATTACGGATAGACTATAACGAGCGCAATTAAATTACTTAACGTTCACAGAGTTAGAATCAAATAAAAAGCATTAAATCTACGCGTGACTCACAAACCGAGGCGCGAAAGTTATCTTTTTATCTACCAATTTAACATCCAATAGAATTGTTGTGTGTTTTCGAAGCAACGGCCGCCTGCTGTCGTATGATTCCCGTCCATTAACGACGATACGTGTACAAGTAAATAATTGACCGTCATTGTGTGCAAATAGCAACCCGAATAAACGTTCCCACTGCGATATTTACTATCTTTGACAAACAATATACGAATGAACGTAAACAGTATCAGTTTTACTTCGGGGTATTCTGTTATTTTATAGAACACAGAATCAAATGTTGCCTGGGTTATACTATACCACTTCTGAACTATATCTCTATATTAACGTAATATGTATTTGAGAAACATACTAGCTACCAGGCTTATAACCAAATAGGTCATAGATAAATTAATGTCATTGTGTTTAGGGGTAAAGGGCTTAAGTCCTTCTGGAGTCCAACTTATTTCCTTCTGCTCATGTTGCAATGAATATAATATCTGGGCTTGATATCAATCAGTTTAAAACGAACAGTACTTTTCATGATGGTAATGATGATAGGTTTTTTACTTGCCCGGCTGGCTACAGCCCTGTAGAATCAACTGTTAAAGATTTCTAAATATTTTGTTTGCAGTGTCAGAGAACCAGTATTGAGCAGTTCCTCAGCCTCTATAAATGGCCCATGCTATATGGTTGTTACTATGTTATTGACTTAAAAAGAATAGTGGTAAGTATAGTTACAAGAGAAGAGTCTAATCAGCAGATATTACACTTGCTAACAATAACAATGAACTGCATAATATTTCATGGGTCTAGTGATAGTACTTGTTTGTTTCAACCTTACAAAGAAATAAAATCATTGGATTTTAGATAGTCCTAATAAGAGATCTAAGACTTTCTCAGAGACAATCACATTCTTAATTATTCTAAATTGAAGGTAACCTGTCTGCAACATATAACAGTCATTACATGGAAACCTGTGATGAGAAACTGTAAAATAATGGAAACTTCTAGTTCTTATTTACATCCTGTGTATCCCTAATGTCTTAACTGAAACAGATAAATCAATTTTTTTGTTCATATACCTTCATAATGTAATTTTGTTGTCAATCACTTACAGTGAATGAAACTTGGTACGATTGATTTCTATACAATAAAGTTTTTATCAATGTCGCGCAATAAGCAAAAAATAATAAAAAAAAATGTTATTGACAACACTGATTCATTCAGTTACAGTTTACCTACGTTAATTTTCAGGATAGATTAATAGAATGAAATAAAAGAATATTTTGGTATATTTTGTAATTTATGTAAATATTGCAGGACATTTTGTAGAAACATGTTATAAGATTGAGTTGGTGTAGAGTTAATTGGTTGTATTTTAGAGCATTCTATCTTTAATCAATTTGTATATACCACATACATCACCATTAGCCTGTTGGTCATTGCAGCTTATCCATAACCATCTAGACAGACATAATCTTTATGGTTGTATAGTAGATTATTCTTGAAGACTGAGATGGAATACCTCATTTGTAGTGTTCTTGTAACTCCCTTTTTTTAAAAAGTTTTTAGAAAGTTGCTTCAAGCAAATTGCATCATCTATCCAAAGTACAAAACACTATTTTACTTACCTTACAGATAAAGAAAAGTCTCCGGGGCTTGATTCACTGATCCTAATAAGAAAACCACCCTCAGGTTTATTTGCTAGTAGTTTTTCAGCATCTGCTCTTGTAATTCTACCATAATACCAACTGAAAATAATAATATTATTATAGACATTGGTAAAAAATTTTGGTGACAATAATAACTCAAAGTCATATTAATTCAAAAATATTTTGTAATTGATATACACTTCAAATTAAAGCTAAATATATTAAGTAACATATAATGATCTATGTAATTTCTAAGAGTGAATATGTTTGCAAAAGCATAATATATGAGACTGTTTTCACATAATTCACCATATATAAAAAAAAATATGAATCAAGTACAGTTCATATCATCAATTTGTAATCATCAATTTAAGGTATCATAATTTGATACTTTAAAATATGAACAGTTTATTATATGCTAGCTGTGACATCAAATATTATGCCCTTATTAAAATTGTATGGTAAATGTGATGTGACATCTGAAAAGACATAATTAATTCAATATTATTTGATTAAATGAACAACTAATATTTAAAATTAAAAGACTAAAGAAACAAAACAAATATTCTTTACTTTGTGTGCAAATAAAAATCCTTTAATCCTTTAATAGAAGTACAATTTTTATTATCAACTAAAATCTTAAAATCATCAGAAATATGTGCAATCCTATTTAAAGATGTATCTAGAGATTGACATTGTTTTCACTAATAACTTGCATATGAAAATTGTTTTCCCTAAAATAAATAATTGTTACATTAACATTTAAATGTTTTTACAAATTTTATTTATTAAATTAAATAGTTGTTACAAATTGAAAGGATGAAGTAAAGACACTTTAAAAGATTTTCATTTAATCCATTTGGTTTATCAAAACAGCAATAATGAAAGAATATTTTTAAGGTTAGAGAGTAACAAAACCGTAATGAAAAATAAATGATAAATAAACTATACTACCTATACTTTCAAATAGATAGCTAGGTAATCTTTTTTCTTTTTACACTTACTGATGATCCTTAGTAATTGATACACATTTGTGTGACAGAATAATTTTATATGTGGAAATTTGTCCCTATCTTTGTTTATTGAAATGTAAAATTGTAGTTAGAGATTTTAACTGTAACAGGTACTCACAATTTTTGTATTGTACCAATATTTTGATCCAGTTATGTGGATCATAGTAACGACAAGGCTGCAGTGGCAGGGAAACTCATGACAATTGACAATTTATAGATACTAATGACAATGTTTACTTTACTTCTACTTTGTTTTGTGTTCTTAGATAACATATCATAACATGACACTAACAACATCTTCACGCACCTAGCTTAACATGGTTTTCACCTGACATAAACTGACCATTGGATTCCATACTTGAGATAATTTAAACCCATCTTCTCTACTTAAATTTTTGGGATCATTTTTGGTCTCAACAACCTCTTTTACTAAACATGAAATGTACCAACATCTAGCCGAAATCACCCATGGGTTGTGTAAGTAAATCCAATGATTAAAATCATATGTAGTTATAGCATCCAAAGTATGAGCTTTTAAATAGTAGTAACCAATTGATAGGTTGTAAGGACAAGCCAATAATAAGCTATAAATTTAGTGGTGTATGCAATGTTTCACAGTGTTCCGATTATGTTATGGTTAACTGTAATTCTGAAATTTCCATAAAAATTATGAAGAGAATGTCTTTTGTTCCAGTTTGAAATCTTCTCTCTCCTTTCTCATTTCACTCCTTCAACTCCTTCATTTCACTATTAATAAGTTAATCACCTTTATTCATTAATAGTTAAATTGACTATGCAAAATATTAAATTAATAAAGAAATCAAAACCTACTTAATTGGTCCCTATACTTCATTCAAATTGGATATGGAAACTTTGTAAACCAAGTGTTGCCTGGCAACCACAAACAACCAGGTGCACGAAACTTTTTGTCCTATTATCAATATCTATGACCACAGATTACTTTAATATTATAACGTCTGTGGCGGCCAGCAAGCCGCGTAACGTTCTGTTATTTTTTATTGTTGTCGTTCAAGTTCAATTTTATTTATTTTACAGCAGGTAAATAATTTAAATAAATACGAATTATTCATGAATATAATGTAAATAGCCTTTATAGAATTTACGTATATAAATCATGTTGGAAATTTTAATGTTATTAATTTTATTATTATACATATTGCATGGAACAAAACATTCTTGTATCGGAATATAATACGACTAAGTTGCAAAGTTAATTAGAATCATTATTGCTGTAAGGTATTAATAGTCATTTCTTTTTATAGGTATACGCAGGCTTACCCCAAAACATAATATTTTGTGAAAATGTTACAAATCGCTTTACGAAAATAAGGTGGCTGCGTGAGTTTTTCAATGACGAAAGTGTTTTATGACATTAGTTTTAATTCATTTTCACGCGGTTTAAAGTTGTTATCGATCAATACTAAGTTAATTTAGTATTCACAAATAATATAATGAGTAGTTTAATTTCATTAGAGCATTTGATTTACAAATACAGCTCAGTTGGTGAAAACCCTACAAAAGAATTTTAATGGTTTGTTTACAAAGTTTCCATATCCAATTTGAACGAAGTATAGTTTTAGTGACACAACAAAATGCTTTCTTCTATTAACATCTAAACACATGTAAATCTAGTGACATATACACAGAAACTACACAAATCAGTATTTTTTACAACACAATTTTTAAAAGCGTTTTTTTTTTTAATTTACGACAAATACTTCATATTCATGGTATTCTATATTCTTCTATATTTTAAATACATTGCTTTTATTAGTAACTGTATTCCAGTATATTATATAGTATTTTTCTTCATAACTCGCCGTAAGTACAGTAAAATTTCATAAATATTTCATAGTATCGGAGACAGAAAGTGGTTCCTGGTAATAGTGGTAATAAAGGTTCATGTCAGTAACAAATGTGTCGTAGTATAGTTACATATACATACCTATGACTTTTCATTTGAATATAGTTACTAGGTATAAGTCCTTCTTTGCCGTCTAATTCAGCCCTGTACCAATTCATGTCGTCCTCCATATTTAGTATCTGTAAGAATAAGAGTTCTAGAAGAAAACAGGTACTATACTACGAGTTTGGTCTCAATAACTCTTTATGGAAACGAATACTTACTTTAAGAACCTGATTCTTCCTGAAACTAAGTTCATCATCAGCAGTTGCAGTGAAATCGTGTTTTGCTATAGCCTCCATGTTCAAATTAGGCACTCCACTCAATTGTCACTGATTACTAAAATAACTCACAAAGTATACTATCTAGTAACACCGCTTTAGGTCAGAGGCGTAAAGTTATCATAATGCAAATAATTTTGTAGAGGAAAATTGGAAATATTATGTATTACGTGCTAATACGCGAAACAAATTTTATCTGATTTCGGTCTACAGAATTACACATCAGTCCAATCACTCACACAACTACTTGCTGACTGTTAGTGTTACCAGCTTTATTTAGTCTATGATAAACCATAGTGTGGTTATATGATGGTTCTGCGATTTCTTTCCCCATCATTAATAAAAATTAACCAATTTTAAATTGAAAATAATAACTTTCATTGGTTGAGTGAATATTGCAACTCTTTCATATAACTAGGACAGTACTCTATAAAAGAAAGCTATTAAGTAAGGAAAAAATTATAGGTATTTAATGCATAAATGACAAATATCTATATAAATATAAATTATATGCATTACCGGTATATTTTCATTGTTTAGGCAACAAATACTTTAACTTGACTCAGTGTGATGGGGCGTGAGACCAAGTCAGACCGATAATGTATACTAACGTGTCGTGTTAATATTTTTTAAATATTCTGAGGTGGGCGTTCGTTTTTAGGTTTCCTATATTCAACGGATGCTCTTTTTCACTAAGTATCATTATGTATCATGCATTAAAGAATTCAAAGGTTGTAAAAATATAGTTTTTAATAGTTTTTAATGTCGGTTTTAGGACTAAGGTAATAATTATATAGGTAGGTTCAGTGGCAAAATAGTTAGCATCTACCAATGACTTAGTATAAATAAGCACACTGGGGTGCACTATGACGATTATTTAACAGTACCTCAGAATCAATCAAGTTTATGCAGCGAAATAATGTTTTCAAAGCTTTATAATGATTTAGAAGGGAGCATTTAGTGACGAAAAAAATCAACTTCAGTGTTTTTCACATAACAAAATGTTGAAGTATTATCAGACGATTAAAATCGTTGTTTTAGTCTAAAAGTTCTATTAACAGCTCTTGACACCACCACACTCGCATGTTACCTTGTTTACACTTTCTTATAAAGAGCTTTTCTATACACAGAATTTGCAACCATATTGGACTTCAACTAAAACATTTTCAGAAATATATTCTGGAATTAATTTATTCGTGCTAACACTTACAATTATTGATTTTTGACCCATTATCGCACCATATTAGTATCAAAATATTTTTCTATGGTTTGCATTTGTTTGGCTAGTGAGTTGCTAATGTGTTTTAATAAAACAAAACTTTAAATTTTACCACCCTATTTAAAAACAACAAGGGGTGGGGCTTTGTCGCGGACATAGCCATGTGTGTTTTATGTGAGTATGTCTATATAACTGAAAATATTTTGCGAAGGCAACATTTTTCATTCATCAAGGTCTGAAAGTTACTCGTTAGTTAAAATATTCATTTTTAACACACTATATATATACACCTAAATTGGTGACCCCGACGTGATAATTTGGGTATTTTTGGATGGTGTCCTCACACCAGCAAATAATAAAAGATATGAGCGACACGGAACTCAGTTTATTACGGTTAGTAACCAAAAACCCAGTATCATTATGCCGTTACAATTATTTCTTCTTACGTCTACACGTGCACAGTTTCGGACAGTCAAAAGTAAGGCTGAATCGGGACTGACTAGCGCCTCTCTCACGCGTTAGTCCTTTACCCTCTCGGCCCAATGAATGTTGCCACACTTAAACTTAGTATTATGCTCCCGAATGGTGTTGCCATAAATAATGGTGCGTTGTCGAAACGCCACATATGTGTATATATATATATATATATAGGACGCATCAAGATTATTTTTATTCACTTCAACGTTATATATATTTATTACAATTGTTAATAAACCTTTTTTTTATCTACACAATCGATAATTCTTGACGAATGTTCTTGAATAAATTTGGAACAAAGGTTACAGGTGCTCCGAGACAAAAGTTATATCAAACGGAAATTATGTATCGCAATGAAATGACGTCAAAATTTTGGGCACATGGTGTAGGGCACACGTCATAGTCCGCACTCAATAAAATAAATTCTTTGATCCTTTAACGATCCAGTGGTGTAATTGAATTTTGTATGGAGATGATAGAAATGTACCTATGACATCATAATGTATCTACTTATTTTGTTATTATCAGATTTTTGAATTGCCTCAGACTATAAAAATATAAACAAATATAAAGTCGTATTCACGTCAAAAAAGAATCTAAAGAACTCTATTTTATTTCTGGCGTACAAATAAGTAGCATATTACGTGGTATATCCTACATTACTGTATAGTTTGTAATATCAATACTCAATTAATCTTAAACTTACACTAACTTGAATTAACCACAAAGGATTCGTATTATTCTAATGAATACGTATATTATTCTATAAATTGTTAAATTATAAATTTTAGCCAAGACTTTTTATGTTGTGTCGGATGAAATGAATCTATATATAAGAATACATATACCTTATTAATTATCACATTAACCTATTTTAATTTACAAAACATCTACAATACTAAACTTATGTTTATTAGAGATCTATACTATGTTATTTTATTTTATCTTATGTGTATTGTGTACGATGGGTATATGGCGTGATTTGAAGGTAGTCTGTGGTGTTAATATGTACATTTCATTTTCAAATGTCTATTTTGTCAAATGCGACCTCATCACCACGTCAAACTCGACTGACAGTTCTTTTATGTCCAATCGCCTCCCAGTGGCATTACACGCGTAAGTAATTTTTTGAAATCTAAAAATATTTCATAAATCCGCCACGATTATTAATTATTCAAAATGAAAAATCAAAGTGTAATGTGCGTATAAATAGAATAATCTTATTATTTAAGTGTGTGTGTATAAATATCGGCTAGAAATTCAATCCGGTGAAATACTTATTTTTCAGGTTTAGTCGTAACTCTAATAAACGCAACGATGTCGGGAGGATTAGATGTGTTGGCTCTCAACGAGGAAGATGTTACCAAGATGCTTGCAGCAACGACCCATTTGGGGTCTGAGAATGTTAACTTTCAGGTTAGTACAATATTTAATGTTTCATACACTCAAAAGTACCGATACAATATAAATGCTTTGTGATGATAAGAGAATCCGTTCCACTATATCTCTGATATCATTGATGATCAATTCTCCCAACTGAGCCATCTAGTTTTACGATATTAAGTGCTTATTGCGTATTCAAAATATTAACATTGTGACCGTTTTGCAGATGGAAACATATGTCTACAAGCGTCGAGCGGATGGCACTCACGTGATCAACCTTCGACGTACGTGGGAGAAGCTAGTACTGGCGGCTCGTGCGGTAGTCGCTATCGAGAACCCGGCTGATGTATTTGTCATCTCATCCCGGCCATTTGGTCAGCGTGCCGTTCTCAAATTCGCAGCTCACACTGGCGCCACCCCTATTGCTGGACGCTTCACCCCTGGTGCTTTCACTAATCAGGTAAAGATTTTACCTTAAAATATTTTTTGAAGTACTAATCACATCTTAATTTTTATTCCTCTGAAGCATTCCAATAGTAAAAATTTGTACATTTACCATACTGTTGGTCCTATCTAGGATATCCTAAAACTGAGTATCTTGAAACAACTTGTACATGATGATAAGTTTAACTAAGGAACCACTGACTGCAATTGTAGAAATGATTATACATTAATCTGATGTTTGAAATTGAAAAAATGCTTTTTTTTTGTAACTTAAACTTATGTAATGTACATATGCTATAATTTCACAGATCCAAGCTGCCTTTAGAGAACCCCGTCTTCTGATAGTTTTGGACCCAGCTCTGGACCACCAGCCCATTACTGAGGCCTCTTATGTTAACATTCCAGTTATTGCCCTCTGTAATACTGATTCACCTCTGAGATTTGTTGATATTGCCATCCCATGCAACACCAAAGTAAGTTTATGATTTACATTATGTTACTACTTAGTTGATAATGTAAGAAAGGAAGAATTAACATTACTTTAAGGTACAGATATACAGTATTAGTTTCTAGATAACTATGCTGCAGTATAAAAACCTACATAGACCTGAAGATATTTTTTTGTCATGCCTGGATTGTTTACATATGTCATGGAATGAGTACTGACATTTTAAAAGTATATCATATTGTTAAGTTTTCAGTTCTGGTGGAAAATGCCCTTAGTAATTCTGCATTTTATACCATGCCTATTAGGAATAATAAAGAATAAATACATAGGAACAAAGAATGTTTGATTAATCAACTCTGTATTTCTTACAGTCGTCCCACTCTGTTGGTCTTATGTGGTGGCTATTGGCTCGTGAGGTCCTCAGATTGCGTGGTGTGCTTGCACGTGACCAACGCTGGGATGTTGTAGTAGATTTGTTCTTCTACCGTGACCCTGAAGAGAGTGAAAAGGAGGAACAACAGGCTAAGGAACAGGTAAGGCAAAATATTGTTTACTTTGAGCTAGCACAGATGGACAATTACCGAGACTCATCTATATTTGTATGATATTAAAGAATTTCTGATAAATCTGATACAGTTAAAAATACTCATTGACAATACATAAATTATATTCTGCAAATGTGGTTACATCAGTTTAGTTGGTGCCAGCCAAATGAAGCTTTGGGCTATTGAAGAGCATTCGTTGGTAGCTTATATCTGATTAAATAGGAATGAATATTTATTTATTCTATACCTATACTATATATAGGAGTAAATATAACTTTAATATTGTATCTGAAAGAATAATTGTAAATACTTTTTCATCTTGATTTACAAAATAACAAAATTGGTGGACACTACATTAATATTCTTCTCTGTTTTATTAATGCTACTACAGCAGGATGTGCCGCTTCAGGTATTGATAAAATTGTTTATATATTTTTATATTTAAAAATAGTGTTAAGATAGCAATGTCTGTTGGGGATTTCATGGACAATATTAGAAATGTCATGATTAGCATCCATTGCTTTTGTCTAAATTGAAAACACGCTTTCTTAACAGTTTTAATTTCATGGCAGATATATTGTGAGCCTAATGCATGTGGTGCAAGAACTTCACATACGTTTGTTTAGTAAAGTACACTTCAGGCTACTTCAATAATATCAAGAGATTCTTGCGATGTAGTGTTCATGTAGTGGATTAACTTGTAACCTGGTGAGGTTATTCAATAAACATTCTAACTCTTCTGAAAAAAAAATTTCATAGAGGTAGCTGTCGGTTACAACCCACTGTTGACAAAACCAAAGCATGAGTCTCCCAGTTGCTTAAAGAGTCGAGAAGCATTTGTTGCATCAAATCAGATTGGTATAGATATCAACTTCATATAATTTGATTTCGTAGGCTGTTGTTGCTGCCAAACCGGAGGTGGCTGCTCCAGTTCATGAGGAATATGAAGCAGTGGAACCCATATTCCCTGCCACAGAAGAACCACCACCAGCAACTGCAGCAACCTTTGGTGCACCTCCAGAAGATTGGGCTACTCAGGTATAAGGATATAATGTGCTAAAGAAATATTTTTGTGGAAGTTATTTTAAGGGGGACTTTAGCCCATAGAAAAATATTTTTTATAAGCGACATCCAACTGAAACATGTATGTTACTATAACTTTATCTGTTTTCATTACTTCTTTTATGGGAAATACGTATTTTACATTAGGGCCTATAGATCATTACGAACTTTTTTATTTAGCAGTGATGACGCTATTTGAACTTCAAAATGTAAGGTGATAGTGAAATGATAACTTGCATCACTGTATACTTCAGGACTTCTCAAAATATGTTATTGCTAGAAAAAATGTACTTTAGGTGAGGTGAAGTAATAATATTTGTATTTTTATTTTGTTGTTGGTGCCTACTGCTTCTGTTAATGATTTGAATATATTTGGTATATATTTGAATGTAATTTTGAACTAATCAACCAAGCGAAGTCATATTCACACACACACACATGTGAATTTGATGGGCCCATAGCTAGTCTCTAGGTAGGATTGTAAAGGTGGCGCTGTAGCTGAGTTTATAAACAAATTCCATATTTAAAAATCAGAAAAATGTATACATATTAGTGTTTTATTTATTTTAGGTTCAAGAAGAGTGGGGATCTGCTGCCCAACCCCCTGCTGCTGCGACTCCCTCTTGGGGAGGCTCCACCCAGGACTGGAATGCTGCGTAAATGTTACGTTCGTTACGGAAGTTAACTGAATATAAAATCTAAAAAATACTACTTGTGTTGTTTTATTTATTTGCTTCTCTAAAAGATCGCAATAACAAATCAATGCAAAAAAAGTATTATTTTAGTCTATCTACGAATAAGTTGAGTTGCAACGTCCACAATCCCTATATGGTCAGTATCTTGCACAACATATACGTATACCATCGCCCGTTTGCAATTGCTTGTTTTGATGTGTTGATTATTTCTTTAAATTTAATGCATTTTCCTATTACAATAAAAATGTATTCTCAGCATTTCCATACAAATGAACTCTGTAAATACAGGTGTACTTCGGGTTTCCCTGGTTAGATAAAACTCTAAAGACAATGCTTTTCGTAAAAACATTTCCAATGTTTAAAGAATAGTATTGTTTCGCCGGTTTTTTGTAGCCGTATGTTCCGTCAGCAGCTTTTACATAAGTACCGTTATCTTGGATCGTCTGTAAATTTAATTATATTATCAGATTGACAATTTAAACATAGAAACATCTTTTCTAATGGTAGTGAATGCGAAGATCGATATATAGAAATTGCTTCCGTTTTTAAAACATGATAGCATATAGATCTTGGATTAAACAATCTGAAGCGCGCGACAGTCTGTGAGGACTGCAGTAATTGATAATAATATTGATAATTTATAATCCTTATGCGAATAAATTATTCTTCTTATTATGCTTCTGACGCCTCTTACGACGCCCTGGTTTGTCAGCATGAGATTGGTATCAGTATTTTAGGCCACTCCAATATGGCCAAAAGAAACAGAAATCTTTCGAAAACAATGACAGAAAAAAAAATATCGTGGATCTCTACATTATCTAGAAAAGTAATGATTTTGAATCGGTTGAACAGGTTTTCTTGTAGCATAGATAAGACAATTCGATAAAGTTTAAAAAAAAACGATATCAAAATCAAATAAAAAAATGGTAAGATGCCACAAGCAAGTACATGTTAAACTTATAACAACTCGCTGTTTGTGTCGAGGGTCAATTTGACTAAATTGCAGTAATATACTATGCTCATAATATACTACTATATTATAGGATCATTATGGAAAAGCTTATTCTAATTAGGCTGTTTATGTATGTAGGTAATACTAACGTAAACTTCGAATTTCCTTGGTGCACTTCTGGCCGTGTCAGGACGAATGTGTTCGAGGCTCAAGCTACTAACGTGTATCTTTCGTGGTAACTCTATGATCACTTCGCCATAAGATCCACTTCGAACATTAACAACATTAACACTTCCAGTATGTCTCCTTTAACACAATACTTTGTGGACATTTGAATCAAATAACATTCTATGTGCGACCATCTTTTTTAATTATATGCAAATAAGAAGATGGATGATTATAATCTAATTAAAGGCTAAGTTTGAAATTTAGTCTCTTGCACGCTTGGTTCAGATTCGAATCCTGCACATATTTTTAATGTTTCAAAATTACGTGCGTATTCATTTTTAATTAGCATTTGCTTTATTGAAAGAACACATCTTGAGAAAACCTGAATGCTTCAAAAGTTGGTTAATGTAAAGATGCGTGAAGTTTATCAATCCACACTAGTCCACCATGGTGGATTATGGTTTAACCACTTATTTTATAAGAGATGACCTGCACCCAGCACTAGAATATTTATGACTTTGAGACGGCGTAATTGGAATCTACCGATCTATATCTAGAGAAATACAAATGACTTAGCAGATAGATGTTATTGCTTTTTTAGATTGTAGAATCTTGTGAAGTGTCCTTTTGTTAGTCTGAAACAACTTCACATTATAAGTGTTTTATGAAGGTTACCCTTAACTTGAATCGTGTTTCGTTTTCGTACTGTCGCAATCGTTTTCTGTGGTACGGTATATAATTTTCTAGTAAACCAAAAATAAGTTTTACTATTGTAAAAATAAAAACAATTTAATTTAAAATAATATATTTAACAATGATCATATTCTCTTAATATATACAAATGTACAATGTGTCCTGTATGTAGGTATATAGTATAGATAAGGGGCCAAATTTAAAAGTGTGGTGTCTACCATTAATCTAAATAAAATTATGTTTGGCAATTAACCGATCAATACTTAATAAATATCACAAAAGCTATTTATGTTTATTTAGTAAAAAAAATCCTAGTTAATTTTTAAAACGAATAATTACTATGTTTTTGACTGGAATTTTGGGTATTGATTAATCTCTTATAATTTTTTTTATGTTGCACAGAGTAAGAAATAGTTGTAATGCCCCAGCCGAACTATGATGGTATAACCGTAAAAGTGAACCGATTAAATATTGTTTTTTTAGTCAAAATGTTAATGTAAACAGCAAAACCAGTTTTAATTTTCGCCTTAAACATAGTACCTATGTAACTTTTTGGTCAAGATTAATAATATTCTGTAGTTTATGCCCAATGGCGTGTTTACGTGAAATAAGATAAAACCGCAATTTATGTATAACATTCTTGTGCTGGTCAACATCTTAGTTATCCCTGGTATATGGATTATTATGTTATTTTAAATATTTAGCAAATAAACTTACCCAAATGGCCAACAATCAGAAGGTTTTGGTTTTTTCATCGCTAAGATAATATCGGGTGATGGGGCAGTACGCCACAATGGGACCAAACCCCATAAGGCAACTTGTGTACTCCACTCCTTAGTACTGCTCCCCTTAACAGCTTTCACACCGTTTATTAAACTTTTGACGGGAATGTTTGTTGATTTTGGAACTTTAAAAAGGAAAAAAACGAATTATAGAAATGGTATTAAGCCTGACAAAAATGATTGTAGAGATTGTCTGATCCAATTAATTTTAAAACTGATCCTGTTGTTCAGTTGGCTATTATTGTGACCATCGAGGGATACCAGGTTTGATTTTTATCTGGGGAATATTCTACTTATGTGACAGGTCAGTATTCAGTTTGTGGGGGTTTGTGATTTCTCATTAATTTGTGTAAATTCGATCACACAATGCGGGATAGTGCAGGGTTGTCAAAGTGTATTTATTAATTTAATATCTCTTGTAGAAATTTTAAATTTTATTAGGTCCAAAATTAAAAGACGTATCTAACTTAATTTTGCTATTAAAATGACATTCCATTATATTATTATATACTATATATAGCTATATAACAACTTGAACAAAACGAAATAAACTTAGACATTATGGGTATCCCGATCAAATTGACCTTGCAACACTAGATTCCTCGAAATGAAATATTTAAACCCATCTCACCTTTAACGTAGGTGCAAGCACTAAATTCCAACATTGGAGAAAGGTTTTGTATTTGAAGAGCAAGCTAAAATCAACTGTTTACGAACGGGACAAAAGTGTCAAAATCGATTCTATTTGAAATATTATAAGTTTACAAATTTTAACGTAGGTAGGTACTTCTACTGTTAGTACTTCTGTAGGTTTCTGCTCTGAATTACCTATTCAGTGATCCAACTTGTCAGACGTTATATTAGGAGTGTCTACAACATTTACAGAATCTTTTGTTTTTCTTTGCATAAGTCTACGATAAAACCATGTCTGTAAAATCTATTATTTTGATAAAACTTGAATTTCTCTGTATTTTTGTGAACATTATGGAAGACTCTCAGGTACTCTGGTTAAGTCATATTTGGATTCACGGAGGCGAATGATGATTAATTTCTAGCAAAGATATGCTTTGAAAAATAAAAGGTTCGCACAGGTATTTGAACTTGGATCCCAACTGCTTGAGGCTGCCATTTGAAATACTAAATATAGCGTAAGAATCCTTGGTTTGCCGTTGGGTCATTCATTAATTTTAAGATCAAGGTAAGAAAATATTTCTATTCGAATGTAGATTGATTGTTATCCATTCAATATGCGTACAGCAGCCTATGCAGTCTTGCAGGAAAATCAATTTGGAAGCAATGTGAGTGTTTATCTATACATACAATAAAATTGTTATTGATCGTTTTCTCTACACGAACGATATATGAGAAAAACTATTATTATTATTATTATTAGATATTATTATTATAACCATTAACCCAAAACAATAGTTGTTGGAAGTTTTTTCCGTTTGTCTGTGCGTTTGTTCGCGCTGATTTCAGAAACGGCTTAACCGATTTCCTTATGGTTTTCATTAATGCATTGCAGTAAGCATTACTTCATATTTAAAGTTCGTTTCATTTCAATTAGTCCACAAATAAAAAAGTTATAAATTAATGTAATATGTATTTCTAATTGACAGAGCAAGAAAAAGCCAGTCCTAAAACAATGTAGGTGCTATTTTTAAGCGGTAGGCGTAGTGTTTCTGAAGTGAAGCGGGGGCGGTTTGCTAGTCGTAAATTAACAATGTGCTATGGTTAAAAGTATCATGTTTAACATAAAAATGGTAGGAGACTTAATTTCGAATCCTGCACGCACCTCTAATTTTACAAATGATGTGCATATTACAAATTAATTATCACTTGTTTTGGTGAAGGAAAACATCCTGAGGATATTTACAGCCTTGAGCGTTTTTCCTGTTCTCAAAGGAGTGTGAAGTTCGCTACTTTGCACGTGGCGGGTTTATAGCCTTCTCTCATTGTGACAAATGATGATCATTAATATGATCCAACTACGGATTTAGCGGATTTTATGTGTTGTCTGATCTTGATATCTTTATTATTACATTTATGAACTTCGTAGTAACGAAGATGTCGACACCAGACGGAAATCAGGGAAGGTTTATTTGCAGTCCTGAAGAGGATAAATTATTTATATGGCGGCTCAGAAAACAGAAATACCTACTTGTAGATTTTTTCTGTCTTTACGAATACAATAATAACAAATATTTAACATAAGATTTTGCTATTCGGTCAATTGGTATTCAACAAAACTGTTATAAAAGTAAACGTAAGAAGATGATATTAAAATGGTATAATAATATACTATACGCAATTATATTAGTTTGTAGGCTACACAATACATTATATACTTACTTGTCCTAGTATTTGGCAAACTAAGCATGAACTTTCTTCGTAATCTCAGCATGTTCCTATAATAAATCATTTCTTTGTTACAAAAGTATATTTTTTTCTTGGAATGTTTCTACAGATAACGAAATGTATAGGATGGAGTAGAGATTGAAATAATATTTTTTCACACCTATACGTGTAAGTATTGACTTAAGAAATTATTCTATTTGCATTCATTATTGTTACTGCTAGGGTTGTAGTCAACCTCGAGTCATGTGATCATTGGATCACTATAAGTGTCTGTTACTTCTACTCTATTTCCAATCAAAACATGTTGCTTGAAGTGGCTTGCTTTACAGCAGATTATATAGTATGGTGATGGTTCAGTCCAAAACGAATAGTACAGGAGGTTAAGAGTGTATGCGAATAGTACTATGGTTTTGACAATCTCGTTAACTTGGAGGCAAATCGGCCGTTTATAATAAAGTTAAGATTTTGTAACAGATATTTTGTATTGATCTGAGATACATAGTTATCAATATTCAGCATCGCAAGAGGCGTTTCGTTCAATACCAACTTAGTATTCACAGAAAAACCTCTGTCTGACTTTCAATACTGAAACATTTTTTAGTTTATATCTATATATTCAGTTCTACTGATTGAACACCGCAAAGTAAAACTGACTAAGAAATATACAAACAAAATAAAGTACAAATATAATGAGCGGTCTCATCGCTTGAATGCGATTTCTTCCAGATAACCATGATGAAGAAGAATAAAGGTCTACTCTGATAAAAAATTAAATCATATAAGTTAGGGTCTAACTGTTAGACTGCATAAATACTAGACAAGTATAAGTACATTAATTTAAAATTGGTACAATACTTCATTGCTAAATAACAGTACAGTATATAAAATAAAATGTGCGTCTCTTGGATATATTAGACGTAAGTTTACAACAGTTTAAATTAATTTTGCGACTAATCTCTATACTATTTATTTACTATTTACGACGAGACTATACTACTGACCTCAATTCTTGTTCGGTTCGCGATAACGCCAACGTCAGGTGTCTCAATTTGTAACAGCACTCTTCGCTGACTGTGGTACCATGCAAATTAACTGCAAATAATGTGGAGTCTAGGAGAAGCCGTGTTATACTTTATTGTACTGAAAGGTATCATTATTATCAAGCTTGGACCTTGTTCACGGGCGGTTGTCTATTCTGGGGATCTGGTTTTGAATACTGTCACCAGTCCTCTATTACCACTTGATAATATCGCACCTTTAGAATAAAAGTGACTTAACTCAAAATTCCTGAAATTCCAGATTTTACTATAAATTTACTTTAAAAAGCCTACTCTAAAACCCCATGGTGAAAAAGAGCCCGTATTATAGGTGAGAAAGGGAAAAAGGGGAAACCTCATACATCAGTCTCTTTAAATTTACTCAAGACCCATACATTTTTGAAAACTTTCTTCGTCGTTTCTCATAAATTGCAATTTTTGAGTTAAGTCCCTTTCATTCTAAGGGTGCGATATGTGAATGATTATGTCATGTCATCACAGCAATGAGGACCTGTCAGTGAGTCATACAAAAGAGCAGAATAATTATCGACTCCTAGTGTACCTATTTATGATTCACATTGCAACGTTCAGATCTCATAGCTCACATTAAAGCATTGACGCAGTTGGAGCAATCAGACATTGCTTTACTCTTGATAGATAAGTTATTAAATCAAGTTTGCCATTAGATTAATCCAATCTTCGGTTACAAGAATCGCTCGAAGGATCATTCATTGCCTTTGATATTTGGGAGTGGAACACGATATCTCATTAAAAATTTGTACTAAAGCACTATAAGCTTTAATAAAAATCCTCGTGATTAAGAGACAAAAGGTATCGCCGCGCCGTCTAGTAATAAAAATGGCCAGTGGGAATAATATAGAGGATAGCTTTTATTGAATCCCCGTATTTGCTGGTAACGAATGAAAAAGATCGCAGCAGTAATAAGATTAGGTTCGCTATGAATGATTAAGGACGAATGATCCTGTAATCTGAGTATTATATCTACGTCATTATAGGAAGCATTTTTTAAATGAATCTTACTATTATGTATTTATTAGAAAAATTGAAGAGACTTCGTCAGGCGATCCAATTGACTCTGATCGAATCCAAATTCTGACCGGATTTCCGATTAAGTAATGTTTACGGTTATATTAAGGTGGTGACAGTGAAAAGGTGAAAAGTTGAACATTAATACATTGGCGGTTTCGTATGTCCAATGAAGATTCTACGTAGGTTCTCTCGCGTGTCTGTCTGTCTGCTTGTCTATCACACCTGAATTTCTCCGAATAATAATATGTATTTGCAACATCAGGCATTAACGACACGTGGTTTTTGAAGAAGAATACTATGAATTTAATTCTTAACTAGTTGTCTACATGGTGGTAGTCAGTATGGGTAGAAGAGAAAAATTACCACCATATCACTGCTTCATGCCCGATAGTAAAAACTTTTACCACTCTTGCTTGGAAAGATGCTCTGTGTTGTTAAAAATATAATGAGCAAAAATCTATTTCGCTCACTTAATGTTTTGAATTTAGGATGCTGCGACTCTAAACTACTAATATTATAGAGGTGGTAGAGTGTGGTTCGTAGTGGTGCGTGATATCAAAGATTACATTTCGCGCCCGCAATTTTGCGCTCTTCTTGAACAAATAGGAATTATGGATATTGAATTTTTCGTAGAAATATATTGTAACCATTTTGATTATTTTTAACTTCAAAAAAAAAAAATTACATGACATTAAACGTTGGTCGTTAACTTCGAATTTGATTCAAATAACTTGTTTTCTAGGTCAATCAGAGGTAATTAAACAACATGGACAGTTTGGTAGGTACAAAAATTTACCATAATTACAAATAATTAAACTCAAATACAACTTATTACTCGACGATCGTGCTCGTCAGTTATAATTTGAAATACATCACTTGGATATTTACCAAAACTCAAAAGTTTGACGTCTGGAAGAACACTTTTTAATAATTCAATCTTAGGAACTCCACCGGGGTTCCAAAAGGGCGCTGGAATAGAAATAAGTTTAGAGTTTACTTATGACTTTCGACCGACTTACTTTTTACCTATTTATATATGTGATTTGGTTGAGGTCATTTTCTTTATAGATCCGGATAGTTATATGTTGTTAAATAGTAGTAACTTTCTCTCGTCACTTTGAAAATTCCGTGGGATTAGACCCATTTTCCGGTAAGTATTCTAAATTATGACCTAAAACTAATAACTATAACCTAATTCTAATTATAAACTATTATTCTTAATTATATTATTATAATCATTATTAAATTATTATTTATATTTCTAAATATTTAAGTTCTAAATATGCCAAGAATCATCTAAATTTATTGAATGGTTTTACATGTAGTAGAAATAGGCAGACAAAAATTTCTAAAATATGCTTAGATCTGCATATCAATTAAAATAACTAAGTACACTAAAATTTCCTACAATATTCGATATACAAAATCGGCCCTCCTACAGTTTTTTTTTAATAATAGTATAGATTATAGATTTGCGATATAATTAATTTATGCCATTTTAATATATAACTACCTAATTAAATATATAACAATGTTGTGGTTTGAATTCTGTCTACCAGACGATGGTCTAGGCACAGAACATGTATGCACATCTAATTGTATGTAACTGCTTATACCCTAACAGTGTAATGTCAGCGTCACCGATGTGAAACCGCATAACCAGCTACATCACAGATGTGGTCTCATCGCAAAAAGAAGCAGAGAAGCGGCCTGTCAACTGATCGTTGATTTTGGGATGGTGATAGGTTGCTAGCCAGGCTGGTAGACACGCTACCAGTACGTTTAGAACCTTCGAGATTCAGCTGCATTATACAGAGTTCAGGGTTAATCAAAAAACGGGACCAGACACCATTGCCTTTTCTGTGGCTCAGCAGCGTACACAACAAACACAACGAAGTGAATTTATATAATTAATAATAAATTCACCATCTGAATACGTCCAATATGCCAATTTCGGCTCCGACTTGTTAACTAATTCACGACATATACGGATTATAACTAACCACTTAATGCCAACACAGCGAGAAGACATGCCAGAAGTTTAACGATTTTCCGGGCACCGTTTACTCTGTTCTTGTGTTTATTCATCTTCACGTGTATCCTTCGGGTATCATCAAAACGTCTGCTATCGTTTAGATAGTCCCATATATTTTCTCTTAACGGATACGAGCTCTCTGCTTCCCATAACGGCAGTGTTTGTCGCGGCTTTCTTCTTTCGTAAACTTTTGCTGTATAAAAATAGACAATGGACTAAACTTACGCTGGTGAAAAAGATTTCATCCGGCAATACACATAGAGCTATCAACAATTAAATATAAAGGTGAGTTGAGACATTTATCGTGAATAATACACCGGAATAATTGGTCAGCATGTACCGTCACGCTCCAATTGCATTATGCAAGGTGGTTGCTCTCAACGAATCGCTTTTTAGGTCACAAATTAGGAACAGCTAAGGTAAGTTATAATTTTTCTGCCGCCGACACTGAAAGAAAGTCAAGTGCACCGAAAGCTTTAAAGACCTATTTTATTTTAACTGCAACATAATGAGACGCAATCAATGAAAGCTCTTTTGTTTCTGTTTTAAATTAAGATTTTATATACAAATATACCTACTCGTATTACCTACTATATTTTTACCTACAAACGGAGCCTAATTATTAGCTGTGCATTTTTAGTTCAAATAGGATTTTTTTTATATTGTATATCTATCAAATTATAAGCATACGTTTACTACCTAAATTTAGTTCAACGCAAAAATGTAAAAAGGTTTTACGGTGTAAAATAGGTATTAATATGCTAACAACGACTATAAAGATTAAGACGACTTGAAAACTAAACTAGCTAGCAAGCTGTATTATGTTTTAGTCTGTGTAATTGGTCTGAAGTCATAAAAAAGTATCAAAAAGTTTTATTTAAAACTCAAACATTTAGCTTTTGAAACTACGCAGTACATTTTGATGTAGATTTTAGTTTTTTAAAGGATATTATTGTTCGAAAAGTTTATATGCATGGAAATTTTATATTATATTAGGAAACTAAAAAACCCGCTCTTTCTATTTTTCAGGAAATACCTATTATCCTTATGTTCAAAAATAACAATTTATTCTTTTCTCAAAAGTAGACGATAAAGCAGATGAGTAATCTGATAGTCTATGATCTCCGTTGCGTATAGATATTGGCTGTAACAGAGAAGTCAAAAATGGAACGCTGGTCACGAGAAATAGCTCTTTTTACATTTTTTTTTAATAATCTCATGTAATAGAAGCTCCGGGAATATTTAGGAAGTAAACCTGTTCTATCGTTTGCGTGTACCCAGCAAAAAATGAATCTGGTTGAGCTGTATTCCTAAAATTATGACTCAACATGATTCGATTACAAATCGGCACATATTATTCAATGGCCCTATTCTGAAACGTACTTGTATTTTATTTGGGAATGTATTTGCGTAATTAAAAAAAGATTTAACGGTAATTAAATGGCGAGCTATCAAAAATGTTTTTGTTTTGTTGTAATTCGGTGCTGACAAATACATTGCCAACCACAGATGTTACTTCCAACTATGGACTAAAAACTGTCCGGCGGTGTTTTGTGGATTGGGTCATGTTTAAACAAGACCTACTTTGAAAAATTCATTGGAATGATATGAATGTCAATGTTATTTTATTTATGTAATTTTTTACGAAATGATTTTGTCTGATATTAAATAAGACCGATCATACTACTTCGATAGGACGCTATTTTATCTGTAATGACTAAACTGTCCCAAAACAAATATGTAAGCTTTGTATGTATATATGTACACATCTTTAACGGTAGAACGGTAGTACAAATACAATAAAATTATTGAATCATACACAGAGACAATAAAAAGGAACATTTAGCTATAAACATCTTGTACCGTAAAGCAAGAGCATTTATTTACCTGTCTTGTGAGCAATCTCCGCAAGAGTCAGTACGTGTTGAAGAAAAAATTAAAGAAGTGTTCATATTACATGTGCGCTTTGTACTTTAGTTGGTAGTGACCACGTTTGACAAACGAACAGAGAAACGTCTCGAGTTTTATTTTTAATGGTGAAAATAACACTCGTGCCTTTATCGTGCTAACGTGTTGTAATCAGTACCTCATATAATACATTGTATTATATTACTTTATTGTATTTTTATTGCTATACCTTCTGTGACGTAGGCCACAACTCATAATTCCACGGTCGTCAATGGTTTTATTACACGAAACGTAAATAAATTCGTAGGGCCGTAAACGAGTTTCGAAATTGTTTCACTTGAGGGCAGTATGATTCCCCCTGAGATGCGGACTGTTATTGCGACGCGACGTGTGTGTTGATAGATGGCTAATGGCGTAGGTGTTGGTTAATTTAAATGTTATTGTAAATATTACTGTATTTTAGATTGTAAAGGGCTCCGCATATATTTAAATCCACGACATCTTGCCCTATTTGTGATGCACCCTGCTGAGCCAAGGACCGACAAGGCTGTGATCAAAATATGTTCCTAATAGAAGTCCCTGGGCGTTATAATACTATAGCCGATGGTCCTCAGGCGTCATGGTATGGTTTTTACCTACTTAGATAGTTATCACACTCCATTTAGTATCAAACGCGATTTGTTTTTTGTGTCTTGGTTGTCGCAGACTCGCTTGAGAGAGCTTGGTCGGCAACGTGTTGCCTTTGATGATATGTATGATTCGGCAGCGGTGAACATTCACCTAAAATCATTGACGTCTAGGCTTTAGTCGGCTATTGACATACAAACAGACTGTAATCTCGACGGCTTGTGTCCATCGTTAAGGAATTGCCGGTAAATTAATAGGTGACCGCAACTAGCAAAGTAGTTTTCGTTTCTGACGAATGTCTCGCATTCTCCTTGAAGTGTCAAAGCAAGACTCCTTCGCAGACGGAATTAGTGATTACATAAAGAAAACACAACATGAGCACCGACACAATGAACCTCATGAATTTTTACTTTGCAATCGAAATACGGTATCCATATTTGCTATTTTCAGGTAAAAAAAACATGAACATAGCGAGCCTACATTTTGCACACTGTAGGTATTAAGTATTTCCACATCTAGTTATCTACAGCGGGTTGTAAAGTCAGCAGGTAACTCTAGCAGACCTCAGTTTCTCATAAAATATTCTCAGCGGTTGTTTATTTAGTGGAATCGCCAAGTTACTGGGTCACGCAGATTGCTGACCGCGCGTTATTTTGAGAAGGCACAAATGACTCCGTCACTTTTAAATTCCAGCCAATTTACGACTTTAATTCCTTTGTTATTAATAAATATTTACTCCATGTTTCATGCCTCGTATTATTGTATTATTAGTGTATAATCATAATGGAAAGTTATCACATACACGTAAGAACCAAGAGAAACAATTACCTCTGACTTCAAAATCTACTTTAACGGGGAATCAAACTCGAGATCCTTCTATTGGCAGGTATGATATATTTTTGTGCTACCAGTCAGAAAACAATCATATAAGCCACGTTCTACTTCCACGTGACGTGGAGGAATAGGACCCACTAAGCATGTTAAAACACTTTACAGGTAATAAGCTGGCCAGATAAAGGAGAAGATCTAATGGCATTGTCTCGTAGCACTATTCCCAACAGGGTACACCACGAACAGGAGTTGTTGGCTTGGACTCAAGAATGGAAAGAACTTCCTTATAAATGCTCCAATATCTATTGGTAAGTAGATTGTAAGGTCATATTATGATTATTTTTTCTGAAGTTTGTCGATAAGGTTTTGATAAATAAATCCAGTCTAAATTTCCGAGTTAGCTTTAAAAATAGAATTTAAAAATTTTATTTTTCGACAATGTTTATTATGTTCCCCATATATCCCGAGACCCATAAGGATTTCAAGTATAATGATGTATTCGTTAACCCCTAAGGGCCCCCGAAGCGCAACCCGTTTGGTATAATTTAACCCTAACCGATAACGTTGGACACAAACGCAGATTAGTTCTGTTACACAAACGGCTGGTACTAACCTCGGATTAGCAAGTGATTTATAGATAAGTAAAATTTATACCGATACCAGTTTGAATGAAACTAACTATTTTATTTACTAAAGGTAAAGGTAAGGGTCACGTATATCGATATTATTTCGTTTGTTTATGCTTCATTGAGAAATACCAGCAAGCTCCATCTTTGTTCTGGTTGAACAATTTTATCTATTTTAGTAGATATTTCTTAGGTATAATCTGTACTAATTTCTAAATAGTATTAAACAAAGTGAATGTCATCATAGCTAATTTATATAAAATTATACATGATACATAGCCTATATCTATCCGGAGTAATGTACCTTTTAAAGAGTAAAAGAATTGAATAAATAAGTGTTGTGGTACTGGGGTTACCCACCGCATAATCACAAACTTATAAAATTCGCACTTTCTCTTTATAATATTAATAAAGATTATAAATATAAAACATAAACATTTAGTGTTTATATATTTATATCATCTTTGTGTTTGATAATAATATTATTTAGGTAGGCACTAAGCTTGCCTCATTGTATCACTTTTCCAGTTTTTGGGCCTACTAGAAGAAATTTCTCATTCCTTATTCCTAATAAGTAGTGCTCTTGTTCATCTCATATATAATTTGTTTTCTGTAATTTTATTATGTACACAAAATAAATAAATAAAGTAAAGATTTATCGCGTAACATATTCCGCATACACCTTTTAGCAGTGGATTGATAAAAAGTGAATAAATGTTTGATTTATGTGGATTTTTAAAAAATAACATTTCTTCTTACCTGAGGAGCACCATGGTGGCATTCTTATAATATTTTTTTGTGATATGTCACTACAGTTCAAGCTCTCTGTAGCCTTTTTATACGCGCTCCTTGTTACAACAACCATTTATTAAATCTAAAGATGAAATTAATTCAACCGAAATATTCCTCCACATTGAAATATTACTTACATAACAATATTAAAGCCAACCTGATTTAAATTTTCTATCTCATTCACCTTTACAAACCCATTAACAGTTCATTCTGCGTACCGTATTTTTTTTATGTCGGACATATTCCCGCCAGATTTCATTTTTTAAATCTCTGAAAATGGAATACGCCAACGACAATGGCAATTAAGCCAAGTCCAAAGGAGAATGTAAAAATTTCTCGCCATTTTATAATGAACCGCTATGCCCATAATAATAAAGTGTTATTTGAAGTATATTGGAAACAATTTTTAATATAACTCCATAAAATTTATAATCAAATTAAACTTATAAATATAGTATATATAATATAGTAAGTTCAAAGTATATATCTTCAACTGAACCTGATACAGCAATGTAGATAGTTAAGCTCTTGTAGACTTTCATCACTTTCAAATATATGTTTTGCGGTAGACTGATTCATTCGCATTAAAATGTTCTGTACTTCATAAAAGTATATTTATAACTAACTTCGTTCTAACGTTATAAGTGTATCTAAGTTCTTAGTACTTTTACAACTGGGACACTCATATCATTTTTAATGAGATATTCAAATAAGTAGGTAAACGGTACTTGAGTACTCCAAATAAGAAATGCTTTTGAGAATTAACTCGATCTAAAAATCAAGTGACTTTAACTCTGGCACCGTTATTTGGATAACAAAGCGATAAATTAGGTTGTTCCCGCTTATTGAAACTTGACATTGAAATTTTATGGTGGAGGTAATAAATACTTTATAAAGTATTCAAAATTGACCAGTTTTTAAGAAATGTTCGCGGTGATTGTTGTTTTTTGCATCGTGTTAAAAGTTATGGCTCAGGATCAAGCGTTGAGCACTGTAAGCCCTCAGCCACCGTTACCATTTCTAGATTTGTTCACGGGCGCATCGAATTACTACAGTGATTCAATTCGTAAGGCGTACTCAGATCCCGGATATTATGCCTCGTGCCCGAAATCAGATACTCTATCGTCGTTCGCAAGCATGCTAGCAAGCGCTGCTAAAATTATGTTTTCCGCATCGGTAATTATATTCCTGAAACTACTGGCAGGAAAGCTTTTATTAGCTCCTTTAGCCGTCGTAGTATTTGCTAAATTGGGATTAAAGGCACTTTTCCTTTGGCCCATTCTATCTAAAATGATTAAATATCTTAAAAAGAAGAAGAAAAAAGGGCACATATCCAGAATGATACCCGATTGTTCCCAAAGATTCGCTTGTGTGATTCAGAGAGCGTCCCAAAGAGGCTGGAGTAGTAATTTCGGAGCGGCTGTGACGTTCTTATTGATCGATGACGTCGACTGGGATACTTCCATTGCCAAATCTCTTTTAAGAGTTTTAGCGGGGGACAAAGTCGCTGGATGCATGTCAATAGACTGCGGTTCCGGTGTCGATATAAGCTGACACAATAATGTTTACAAGTGCACTTAAATGTAGGGCAATGCATAGTAGATTTATTTGTAACACGGTCACTAAGTAATTGTTTGCTACAGACAAATCAATCGTATATTTTTATAATCGTATCATCAGTTGTTTAAACCAGTTAAACAGTTATTTAAATACGATCATGAAACTAATATTTGAGTTAGGAGTGTCAAAAATATTGTTTATAAATTTATTGTGTGTTCAGTGTCATCCAGTGTTGTATCCCTCACAAAGAATGTCAAATGAATACCGATTTTCGCCTCTTGCACATCGCTATTTTTCTCCAATGGATGATTATAGAGTACCATCTACGCAGGCACAAACACGGATGTATCCTGGAGCTCCATCGATGAGTTACGTTGAAGAACCACGCGATACTATTAATACCACTTTGTCGTTTAATGATTTCATTAATGTCTTGGAGTATCTTCACGAACAGCCTCGAGATAAATCAGATCACAAGGATTCTTCTTATTTCTCTGGGCTAAGAGATTCGACTCATTCCCCACATGGTATAAAATCTGACCATATTGGAGATATAGAAGCTGTTTCGCCCACTAAAACAACGTTTCAACCTAAGGAAAGTAACGGAATGAGTGTGTCGTTCCTAAAACCAGATTGGGACAGCCTTACGAAACCAGCAACCACGAGTATGGACAACTGGAGTGGGTTATTTCGGTTAATTCTTGCTTTCATAACGGGATTAAAGTCAGGCAATCATGAACTGAAAGGCTTCCAAGATATTATTTTAAATGGAATCTTGAAGCCGATTTTAGTTGCAAAGGGTAACATAAAATCTTTTTTAAGCAAAATTACAATACCTCTTGTATCCCTCTTACTGATAAACATTGAAGTCTTATTTACGGTTTGGTGGTTATGGGAGGATTGTCCTAAGGAATCGAAAATTGGATCTATGGATCAATTTGCGTATAATCACACTGACATATAACTTTTCGAGCAAAATTTAACCCAGTTTGTCTTATAAGTATAATGATGTATATATTGTTTGTAAATAAAACTAAAGATCATTTATTTAATTATTAATTTATGTGTAATTTTTATGATTAAAATGATTGGATTTTTTTTTATTTATCCTTATTTCTTTTTTAAAACTAAAACACGTGTCATTCATAAGTTGCAACATCTTTCTAGAATCCACCATTTCTAGAACGTGAGATATCTAAGTGCGACATTTTTTACATGGTGTTATTGAATTAGCTATAGCTGAAAGTAATATAATTCGACCATCAGACTAGTTTCTTTACACACACTATACATGAGTTTTCTACATTATTCCATTTACATAAATTCGCATATTTATTATGTGGATATGTCTAAAAAAGGACAGATTAATATATTTTTGTTAGCTTCAAATTCAAATCAAGTTTTTTAGATAGGTGTCACTGACAAATTGCACACGTAAATTTTTTATTACCAATCCTTTCTTGTAAAGGTGCTTTTTCATCGCAGAACAGAACAGGCGTAAGAAAATTGTTAGCATATATTAAAAACAATACACATATTACCTAACCTGAGCAAAATTGGAATTTATTATTTTAATATTTCGTCGACAGTGATTGTAGTATATAAGTTACAGCAATAGAACAGGTGTAAATACGAGTATGGAGCCAGCTGACGGCATCTTCGCATACAGCGCGTTCCAAATGAGATAAGGCGACAGGTGTCTGCATTCGTTACAGCGGCCCCACTGTGCCTAATTAGGTTACTACTTAACTAGGTAGTTTAATGATGAATACCTCTCCTCGTAAGTAAGTTAGTAAGTTTGCTAGTTTTTAGCCTAGTGTGATTTGTAAATTCAACGTTTGTTAGTTAGGATAACATGAGAGTTTATTAAAGGCTTATTAGGACATGAAGCAATATGAAAAGCTGGTCTTTAGAAATTCCTTGTTGCTTAATTAACGGCTACAACTCATCAGTGGCACACATTCTGGTGCCACTCAGGTTGGTTTTGGTAATTGTGGAAGCCATCGTCGTTCATTAGGCTGCTCCAGTGAGGGCTTAGTATCCTGTCCGAATATCAGAATGTCTTAATGACCGCTATTTATGATAATAAGAGAGGCCGATGGCTTAACGTACTGACGGAAGAAAATCCGAGTTGACGTTTGCACGAATATTTTTATCGAGTTTGATTGCGAAAGTGTTCACTTTGTTGTTGTAACTGAATAAATAAATATATAATAAGTATATACTCTTTCGAGATGTTCCCATAATTTTCCAGTAAGCATTGACCGTATTTTAGTAGCAAGGTATTTTTCTCCTGCCTTATAAAGGCATTTAAATAAAGGTGATAAATGTTTGTTTTTCAGACTTTGGTATTTAAAACTAGCATAAGGTATTTCTTGGCTAGAAAACTATGTATTAGAAAAGGTTACCTGAACTTAAGAACGGTTTTACACACAGAGATATGCTTAAAGACTTCAATATTAATATTACAGAACCATTATTTAAGATAGATTACGAGAGCGTAGAAGATAAGGGGACAAGGTCTCTCACAAGACACAAAGAGGTCGCTTAATGTAATTGCAGGTGTCTGCACTCGTTAGAGTAATGCGCCTAATTGGGTAAATGGACTCCGACATTTGACAATGACGTGGATGTCCCATTTTGTCGCGTAACATTATGGTCGCTTACTCAATAAATGTACGATCAAATTATGTCATATTAATGTTTGATGTGAACTCGTTAGAGAGGCTAGTGAGGGATTTTTATGGTAAAAATTTAATCACCAATTTTTAAGCTATTTCAAAATAGTTACAAGAAAGAAGGGACTTTTTTGTCTGTCACAAAAAACGAATAACTATTAATGAGTATTCAACTAATTATTGAAAATTATATTTGTTTAGAAAAATCGATAATTACATTTAGTTAATAAGAATTACTAATATTTTTGGTACTCACTACCAGTGCTTTCCAAAGTATATGAAATAGTATTGAGCAATTCAGTACTTAAGGTAAAGGTATGTATATATATACCCTTGAGTCAAAGCCAACATAGGGGATTTTGGTGGGTTTCATGGGATCATGGTGTACACTTCTGAACAATGGACCAGGCTATGGCATTACGATAGTTTGTTTGAACTTTTTCACAACGTTTCTTGTGTATTGTAGAAAGTTCTACCTATTTGTCGAGCTACCGTTCTCCTGTTATAGCCATCTGAAATATTTTAAGCCTGTTTTAGATACAGTGTTTGTGAGTCAGTTAACAACCGGTTGCCCGCTTCATTCTTGGTGACAAAGCGTTTTTAATACTCTTGATATAGATGTCTATGGGTGGCGAAGACCACCTACTGTTACGGGGCGCATTGTTAAAGATCTAAGTGTATGGCGTATAGGTGGTGGTGATCATCTATCGTTATGCCACTCATGTGCTTGTTTACTGGCTGATAGGTACTATCAAAATTAGCGAACCATAGATTTGCATAAATTTAAATGAATGTAATAAAGCTTATCCATTAAACAATACTAATTTAATTGGATGAGATAAGTAAGGGATGTACATAATAATCAAAATTCCTTAAGCACAAAGAGATCGCTTACAGTAATTAGTCGAAAAATGTCCGCACTCTTTGAAATGTGTCTACTTAGCTAATGGCTGCTGCTGAAGTGAAATGCTTACACGACTAATTATTAATATGTATTTACTATGGAAACATAATAATTTGACTTTAAAATAGAGTGCTGATATTTTATTTTAATCATAATAAATATGATGACCTCCTTGCCCGGCTATATCTGTGTACGTACCTACATGATACCCGTAACACAGGGAATCCTAATGCGAGGGTGTGAGTGTATGAATGTTTATTTTTTATTTTATATTGAAATACAATGACCGAGCAGATAGACCTCCTGACGGTAAGTTTTGGCCGACGGTCATAGAAATCGGCAATTTTGGGAACCGATGCGTCGTTAGTCAGGAGAAAAGTGGTGAACCTTTGTCCACTAGTAATCTAATATTGCAAGCTATATAGAAGCTGTATATATTCTAGGTTTATATTAGTTCAAGTAACGGCTAACATTGTATGAAAACTGTCGTACAAAAGGGCCAGTTGGCCAGGAGAACACTTAACAAACAGTAGCAATCTTACCTGTCTTTACCTTGGATTCAAGGAATAGCAATTCCCCTTTCACCACTATATTTTTTAATGAAAATACGTGCATACAAAAAGGGATATTTATTATTTCATTTTAACTATTGTTTCCAAGTATAACTGTTCTATTTGTTCACAGTAACGACAAACGTATGGAGATGGTCTTTTACTATTGACCTTATTAGAGCGTTCCAAGTATGTAACATGCTATGAAGAAAATTTGCTTATTTCGTTACAGGATTCAGGCAGGATTCATAGTTTTATCAATGGGGAAATAGGACTTTCGTAGTTTAAGCGATTTTTACTTATTGACTACAATCTCATCTTGAGTAACAGGCGATGTAGTCTTAGATGGTAAAGCGCGCAAACATAATGAATTAACTTAAGCTTCAGACTAACATTGTACCTTGAGTACGTATTTCAGTTTCAGTAGGTAAAATTTTAAAATTTGTTTGAAATTAGTAATTCTTGGTTGTGAGTAGATCAGTAGTTGAACGCGAAAAGTAATTGGACTGGCGAACTCGTTTCTATGTGAATTTGTAACATCACGTCACAGCCTAACTCTTTCAGATGGTCAGCCAATAAAAAACTTTCTCTTCAGATAAATAAAGAGAGTACCCAAATTTCTAATATCCTTCACATTCAGGTTGAGCGGTGATGATAAGTACATTTTAAAATAATCTATATTCACTACCTGCTACGATCGTTCTTTTAGAATCAGCCGTGAAATGTTTTTACATGTAAGTGGGCTCTCGGTTCTATCTTGGTCATGGCTTTAATACAACGTCAAAGGGCGTCGGTAACCATGTATCGTCAAGTGTCTCGTTTGTTTGTTTGTTTGTTAGCTACATAACATCTAACTATAGTTATTGACTTAGTATTAATTTACTTTGCAACAATCCGCAAGTACAATTGTAAATTAATACTCTTTTAATAACAATGAATTTCCGCAAAGTAACGCCTGATACTATCAACTACATCTAACTATAGACAGTTTCGGCTTTTCGTGTAACAGTGAACCCGACGGGCAACTGCTAGTTATTACACTGTTGTTATGTGCTTAAAATAATTAAATGTCATAACGAGCTGCAACTGAATACTGTGGTTCACTCCAGTGCTACGTGAACAAAAGTCGGTAACGACAAACATACCTACACTAAGGACCGGAGTGATCAAACATGATGATTCTTAATGACTTAACGAACTAACATGGATTCATCAACTCTGTATCTTAATAAGATTATCCGTCTATGGAAAAGTATGATTCGTGTCCATATTTTCACTGTTTATTTCACCGCGGTTTTCTTGTGTTAGTATTTTATCATAATGTTTTGGCTTAGAACGCGTGTAAAAGTCCTACTGTAAAAAAAGATTAAGTTCTATTTAAATAGCCGTCTTATAGATGTAAGTTTGTATTTAAATTAATATATAAATATTCATATACTTCCAAGATATCTGGACATAAACTTATATCTATCACATGAACATGAAATTGAATTCAGGTCTCCTTAAGGGTGAAAAATAACAGGGTCGCCTATTTGTTGAGAAATCGTTGCAGAATTTTGAATTAATAGCTACATAAAAAAGTTGTAGCGTTCGTCATCGAAGTCATCATCGATGTTACATTGATATGACTACATATATATCCGTATTAATAAGTTGCAGTAACTAATCGATTTGTGACATAACGACAGACGTAAACAGGAAAAGACTATTTTGCTTTAAATTCTTTGTATTGTTTCTTTCATTATTTCACATTTCCTCAGCAAAAGAATTTTCTGTCGAAACAATGTTATTGGATATAGATTAAAATATAATTAGGAGCTTGGCAATAATTAATTATTGTTTCTCACTATAAAGTTCCGGGTCGGGTTTTCGTAGTGTTCAGTATGATATATACTCGTAAGTAAAATACTGTAGATGATAGGTAAACATATAATATGAAAAAAAAGTTAATTAATAAATTTTACGACTTACGGGTCCTACTTCTAAAATATTGTATCAAAAAAAAAAATCAAAATCGCTGTCGTGTTAAGTAACAACCAGTGAATAATTTGCTATAGTAAATAGGATTTAATTAATAATTAATACTACTAATATATAATTCAGAAGGTTTGCAACTAAATCAACGAAAATTTTTATGATTAAAAATTTCATTAGGCCACCATTTTTATATCTGATACACGGAACCATAACAGATCAGAACTAAGAACGGAAGGAGTTTTAATGTTCAAAATCAAAATTCGACTTTTTGTTTAGTGGTAGCAAATGACGTCTCATTATGCTATTCATATTCAAAGAAACCAAGCTTAAGAAGTAAATTTTTGTCAAAGTTGGACATTTATGTTCGATATAAATTTTTATGTTTTAACCTAAACTAAGTTTTAATACATAACATAAAAAAATTGCGTCGCTGCTATAAGTTTAAGTGAATTTAACGAATGGTAAATTCAATAATACTAAAATACAATGGCACAGATCTTAGACATGTTTTTCATAAAGGAAGGAAGGAATATCCTTGAATACGGTATATAGCGTTGTCCATTCCTTTGGGGTGAATGTTATTAATAAGGATATGTGTCATACGAAGTGAATATGCGTAGAATAAAGAGAATAAATAAGAAGTAAAGAATACCATTCGCTAACTCGGATCTTTAACATTTTAGCATTTGCTTTGCAGAACGCAACGTTTGCGGGATTTGCTCATAGTATTTGTGGAATGTAACAGACCTGAGTTTTTTACTGATACTAAGGCTAAACTGATTATACCAATGTCAGACTTAGCAAAACTGGTGTCTCTTTCACGGGTAGATGTGTAAATATTTATAACAAATGACAGAAATGCCATATTGTAAATTAATTATGAAGAAATTTTTTTACTAAGTTGATGATTACTTTAAAGATCAGACTGCTTGCTTATGACTTTTATATATATCCATAAGTGCTTTCTATAACTGTGAGTAGGAAAAAAAGCTTCTTGGGAGTTCTTGCGGCTTCTTCATCCGGGACCATTCACGGTTAGAATTTGTTGAAGCGATGGCGTAGTTTGACATTCGGAAAGTGTTTGTAAAAACCAGCTTCGAATAAATAATATTTTAAACACATTTATAACGGAAGACTTGACCATACGTGTTCATCACTGGAATATACGAGAGGCTTTACTTAAAATAATTTTGTATTGAAACCTGTACTTTTATCAATATATGTAACTCAGACTAATTGTAGTATTACTGATAATACAAATAAAAATTAGGTAATTTCATTCTAAAGCCTTATCTAAAACTGTACATTGCTGCTGGAAATATCATTATTTTGTGAGTTGTCTGCTATCTGATCGGACATCATTCATTATTCAATATCGCTCAGGACCCTCAGTGAGTATATTCCTTGACGTAGTAGTAAATGTATGGTTATTGTGCAGGGTTCTGAATGGTTATTTATAACCACCATTTCCCGAGAGCAACATCTATCGGTCCTTCTATATAAGATTAATAAGTTTCAAGGATCGGCAAAAACAATACCGTTTTATTTGTTTTGTATAATAATTCATAAGTAAGTTAGTTTCAAATGGATTTGATAACGAGTTTGTGAACTTAATCTATTTAGATTGAAATATTTAATTGTGAAGGGCTGTTAAGTTTTTTATGTCTCTTAACTTTGTATTGTAAAAAAATTAATTGTCAAAATGACAGTTTTAATACATTATTACTATACAAGCAAATGCCCTCGCTTCGCTTCAGAAAAACTACCTTACGCTTAAAGCTAGCGTCTGGGTTATAGTCGTTCTGTGAATTAGAAATATATGTATATATATAAATTCATAACTTTTTTTATTTATGGACGGATTGCAAAGAAACAAACGGTAAGTTTTAAGTGATGGTTACTGCAATACATTAGTGAAAACCTGAACAAAATCGGTTAAGCCGTTTCTGAGATTAGCGGGTACAAACGCACGGACAAACAGACAAAAACACTATTGTTTTGTATTCTATTGCGTTAATAAAGGCCCGTAATAATGTTTTTCTCATATATCGTTCATGTACAGAAATCGATCAGTTACAATTTTATTATTAGTATAGATATCAATTCTGGAACCTACTGGCAACAAATTGTTGAGCTCGTTTATCCAATTAATTTAGGTTTGAAGCATCCACAATAGGGTGTGAAATGATGTGTTCAAATCAACTTCGTTTCAAGTCAACTTCGCTTGTTTGTAGCACACTCTGGAAATACCAGCTGCCAATGGATCATTACGGTTATTATGAAATTGGTCATTATAACTGAAAACCAGTCACAGCGGCGCCAATTAGGGGAGGCCTATGTCTAACGGTGGGACTGTACAAGACAGATAGATAGATAGAATGGGTTATCAACATTTGTATTTTTACCAATAAATGTAATCCGGTACTCTTACTTGGTAAAGATTTGCTAGCTTCTTGGCTAGAAAACCTTTCAATTAAAATAAGCTGACAACGTGGGCAATAACATGTCTATGACACTCTTGGTTCATGGGAGTGCTCATCATTATTGTTATACCTACTGATAACCGTTATCTCCCATCTGTTTATTTGACAGCCTTTTTAATATATCTATTACTTTATGACTACATATATTTCTTGACCATGATGTGCCAACCAGGACTAGATTAAGGGTTTGTGGGCTAACCTAAGTGTCCCAAGTGTTTAAGGCGTGCGAGGACATTCGATAAGGCTGAAAGATTGATATCTGATGTAACAACCGGGAATTCAATTAGTTATCAGTACAAAAGAGTAATTATTGGGAATCTTCCTCTAATGTCATTAAATTGTTTCCACTCGATAAGTGTATATACTCTGATTTTCTAACATAGCACAACTTTGCAGAGGCAGTTTCACTTCAGGCATACTAATGTATTGTTGAAACGTATTCAAGTGTATGGTATGTTTTTGTCGTATATAATAAACAATGTATGCCTTTCCGCACGTCAGGTTCTGTCAGATTTGACGCGAATAATAACCTAGAGTGTACATATTACATGATATCCATAATCGTATTCCGCATTGTTCCGATTTAAAATTGATCAATTACGAACGTTTTGAATTTTTACGATTTTTGTTTACGTTTGAAAATTGTGTTTTTTGAATGGGTTAATAATAATTGGGCCGTATCTAATGCGTGAACCGATATTATTTTAATAAAAGCTTTTCTAATAGAAGTTTGTGTACACAGGATAGGTATTGCAAATTAATGTAGCCTATGCGAGGGTTTATTCGCAAACGAGTATTTGGAGTGAAGGTAGCAACGTGTGGCGGCGCGCGACGACCGCGTCGATCCGCGCAGCCGCGCACCCGCGTGACGTCGCCGCGCGCCGCTTGGACACGCGCACTCTGCAACTCCTCCGAGTGCTCCGCGACGCACGCCGCTTCGTCCTCTCCGCGACATTCCGCACGGACATCGCCGTCGCGACGCGATTTTGTATCAATATACGAGCTCACCGACAGCTCTGTGTTGTACTCGGTATTGTTATACACCATTCATCACCAAGTGTTAAAGGATTCGGTCTCGGTCCCAGTTTGGTGAAAATAAACATCGCACAGTGTCAATAGCGCAGGCGCGCCGCACGCGGACATGACGAAGGCGGCCATCTTGCTGGAGGACGCACTTTCGCCTCGCCCCAGACTCCGGGACTGATCTATATCTTCGATACAGACCGGTGAAAACGAACGATGGGTCGCGGGCGAGGCACCGCGACGGGCGACCTCTGAGACCGCACCGCCCCGCCGCTATCGATCCGGCGGAGCGCGATGGCGTTCGCGAAGTGAATGCGGACATCGGGACAGCATCGCAGCCCCCGCGTGCGAGCGGAGCTACGGTCCCGCGACAGCGTTAGAGCGGTCGCGCGGCATGTGAGACAGGGTGCGAACGCTGGAAAGGCGCGCGGGCGGCGGCGGTTAACCGCGCGCCATGGGCGAGGAGTATGCGCGCTCCCCTTGCGAGCGCTTCCCGGCGGCGGGCGCGTTCAGCGTGGCGCCGCCGGAGCGGCTCAGCCCGCCGCCGCCCGCGCCGCTGCCGGATCGCTTTTCGGCGTCACCGCGGCGGGTGCGCCGGAGCGCGGAGGTGGAGCGCGCGAGGAGACCGCGCTACGTGCCGCCGGCGGCGCATGTGCCCGTGG
>PDGT01000021.1:2771444-2788806 GCA_003671415.1 Megathymus violae
CCCGCCACCGCCGGTGTACTGCGGGCTGGCATGCAGGCCACCGCCGCCGGCGTCGCGCAAGTGCTGCGGACCCGCTTGTCGGGAAGATATCGCTGGATCACCGCCCCCCTCTCGTTACGTGGAGTACGTGGGTGCTGCGGCAGCTCGCCGACTGGCGTGCACACCGCCGCCACCGCCGCCGCCAGCTCTCCAGCTGCCCTGTGAGCCACAGGAACCTCCGTGTTGCGTGCAGGCTCGTCGGCGAACACAACCTCCGCACGATTGGTAAGTACATACAAGTATATCCATACCTCAAACGCCTTACGATCATGGAATTTGTTATTAGCTATGACATTATCAATAACATTAGTGTTCGAGGTGCTTCTTTATATGTTTTTTACGATTTAAATTATTGATGACGTAAACGACTTAGCGATCGTATCGTAAGGAGGAGGTGCCATCCGAATTTGAATATTACAGATTTAAAACAGTTGAACGGCATACTGCGTGTCGGTTGTTATAATTGGCTAATATTTTCGGGGAGGAATTGATAACGGGTGATTGATGATCACAGTGGTTAACGACAATGCCTGCGGCGTCATGTCACGCTCCCAACTTTGAACACACCGTTTAACCTTAACGTCACGAATTTAAAGGTTTTGTTATTAGATCTAATTTACATAATCCATGCTAACGTTCGAGTTAAACATAATCTTAAAAGTGTTTTTCGTGACACATTTTCTCACTAAGTAATAACGAAATAACATTTATTGAATTTGCTATAAAGGGGCGAGACCAACATTTGTGGTTCTCCTATTCCGCTCTTGATGGTGATGTTCTGTTATAGATATTCATTAGTGGTTTAAAATATTTTTATTGAAAACGAATTAATAATATTAGTCATTGTAATTGTTGGTCTGAATTGGTTACCCTCGGATACCTATACTATGCTAATTATTTAGGTAATATTTATAGCCGCGACCACGATTCATGTCATCCTCATTATCATCTAGGTCTCAAATCTGCGTACAATATACTTATTATTAGTATCTGTATACTGCGAATGTTGCTTTCAAAAGTTTAACAAATGATTTGAAACTTATATTGTCTCGCAATATTGTGTTTTTTTTGGAGTCTAGTTGTGATCATGATCAATGTAATTGGGTCGAAATATTGGTAAAAAAACCACAAAAATCGTGAATCCTGTTACAGTTAAAAAGTTGTATTAAGATCAAAAGATTACATACAATGATTGCGTATTGATTTAATTTGAGTAATACTTGTGTTTTATTATTTATTATCAGAACTCATTACTGCGTTATTGTCTAGTTGGGCTTAAAGTCCACTGGTATGTGTGGATTGCCAATATCAATAATTGTATAGTAGTAAAATGAATTTTTTAAAATATTTTATGTACTCCCATGCTTTAAATTTAAATCCTCTATAAAAGATTCTGAAACAGTTAGCTTACTGCCAACATTAAAACACCCAATGACATAATAACCATTATATCATCCAAACGGATGATATATTTATAAAATAAATTTGTTATTATCCGATAGGTGGCGATGTGGCCAAGTTTTGAAAAATATATAATATTTATACTTTGAAATATTTACATAATATATTTGGAAATGGCAATATAAAGTCTTCCAGGTTCCAGATCGATTATTTTTCTATGAATTAGTAAAATGAACGTGAAAATTTAAGATCAGTTCTTTCCAAAATTGACCCGATTTCGATCTGATTAATTATGATAAGGTAGTAAGTCAATGGCCTTTAAGGCTTCAGAATGGTTTGCAAGCTTTTCACGGATACATGGAAAACGTCCCTAATTTTCGAAATCCATTAAAAAGCAAATGTCATTTTATGATAAAATTGGTATTACGGTTGCACTTACATTGAAACCTGAAACTTAAAAGCATTTTGATATTATAGTATTCAAATTCAAATTCAAAATCGTTTAATCATATAGGTATTCTTTAAATACACTTATGAACGTAATTTTTTGCTTCTACCACCGTTTCGAAAATTGCTTTAAAATGAGGAGAAGAAACGGCGGAAAAAACTCCTCAGCACATCTTTTAAACAACACATGGTAATTACAAAAGTTTAAACCTACGGGGAACTGGTTTCGACACTATTATTTCCAGGCATCCTTGTCATTAATATATTCATCTATACTATAATATAGCCTATAAGCTGTATTTTAATACGTCGCTTAAAAGTTCCAATGGGCAACTCGCATATCAACTTAGGAATTTTATTGTAAAAACGGACTACAAGTCCCATAAAGGAATGCTGAACCTTTTGAAGATGATATGAAGGTGTAACTAAATTATGCCTATTTCTTGTTTCATGATTGTGTGTATCACTTTTCTGCTTATACGTATTTTTTTATTAATACTAAATTAAGGTATATAAACTAACTGGCTACGGTGAGTACACCTATTTCTTTAAATTTTTCCCTTAATGACTGACGTAACTTTAATCTGTATATAGCTCTAATTGCTCTTTCCTGTAATATAAATATTGAATTAATGTCCGCTGATTTACCCCATATTAGGATACCGTAAGACATAAGACTATGAAAATAGGCAAAATTAACAAATCTAGCTGTCTCTACATCAGTAATCAGTCTTATTTTCTTAATAGCGTAAACAGACCTACTAAGTTTACCTGCGAGAACCGATATATAGGCGCCCCACTGAAGCTTACTGTGTGTGGATTGTTCCATAGTCAATTTTTCATTATTTAATTTAGAGATTTTGCCTACCTTCTGCACATTTGGTAGTGCAACAAACATGAAACATCTTAAGAAGTATATGATTTTAGGTGTAACCCATCGTTGGATATATGTTTTTCTATGAAATATTGTACACCGATATTTTAAATCCGGTGCATGAACCGTGGTCACGACCAAACTGCGGTGACATGGAGAAACCCATGATTTAGTAACAGATGATTTTACGCAAATATAATTAGTCCATCAATATAATAATAACAACATCTTGCTGCACAACACTGCAGTTTTGGGAATTTTTATAAATGAAATACTGGATTCCATGTTTTTGCAAATATAAACCCTTCTGTCAGAATTTTTAGGTATTTCCGAATTGCTGTTGTGTTTCGTACTGTTCGTGGAGTTCCAAATATATTACAGTATTAATGAATTTAAATAGCACATTGGTTCTGTTGCGTAGGTACGTACCAGGTTTCCATAGTTTTTATGTACAATCTGGAAATTTTCCGATCATAAAATCGAGAGAGAACACATTCGTGCATCTACAAGATATTTACTTACACCACATTGTGTAACGACCTTTTAATATGACCCTAGAGAATAATAATTAACCTACATTTGGAGAAGCAAAACAGCTCACATTAAAGTAGCCGTTTACAGAAATGAGCCAACAATATAAAGTATCTCAGGCGTCTTTATTTTCATGCTGACATTTAAGAAGACAATTACATAGAATTGCCCTAATTGTAGGTAGCTAAAGTAATTTATTTCTTTATTTATTAGGTGGAACGTCACTTTGTACATAGTAACGACTGAAGTTACTATTTTTATGTCTTAGGCTTACATGAGAAACCAATTACATGTAAACACAACGTAGGTACACGAAGAATTTTTTAGAATTTGAAATTGTAGGTTTCAATACAAAATCACACATATATATGACATAGAACATAAAAGTAAAATCAAAAAAAAAATAATACGTGACTGATACACAACACAGCACCTGTGACTAAGCTATAAGTTGGAAGGATTTGTGACCCAGCTATTTTATACCCAGATGCTAAGTTTGATATGCCGTGCAAGGAGATGCGATTGCGTTCGATATCTTATCAAAACAGATACTTACGTGAAATGAAAATATTTGTAGTTTGTTAGATATTATGATCATTGTATTGCGTATGTACATTGGTTGTGAGTGATAGTCAATTTACGACAGCTGTATTCCAGTCCTGCAAATGTAATTTTCCCAATAAAATTACGTATTCAAAACTATTTACCACCTTCCGTTCGCAAAGGATCACGTTTAAAACACAATGCTATCTCTGTTATGTAAAATACAGCAATTAGAATTTATCTAACATGTGAGGAACTTTTTTTTAATTCAAGATGCATATCTTTCATAATCCTAACTACCATTTTATATATGCTGAGATACATTTAAATGTATTCAGTTGTTTGTGCATGACGTTGTAAAAGTTTCAAAAATGGTTGTTTTGGCTTTTCCTGAAAAACAATACGTAATTCCATTATAATAAAAAAATACCAGTATAGTCGTACAAGTCTAGATGAGACTAGGAACAACTGTAGTAGTTTAGTCCTTACATACCTAGGTACATTATTAATGCAACTCCCCTTATATAGGTCGAAATTACGTGACTGTCCACTCAGTTACAGTGGTTGTAGTTAGCTCAGCCCTCAATATCATTTGACGAACCTAAATGAAGAAATTGTGATTTAACTCTTGCCAAGTACACCATGAGATATTTCGATGCTCCGAAACTGCAGACATATTTAAGCCATTTATTTGGGGACTACTATCTGAGTAACTGGTATATACATCAAATCATTTGATATTCATCTAATACAGTTATGTAATATACAAAGTTCTTTATGTATATTATGATGCGTAAGTGTTATGTATCTCTTATTATAATTTATTTATTTATTATATTATGACTTGTCTTTTGCGTACACCTATAGTCTTTTTTTACTTTTTTATCCTTTTTTTCTATCAAAAAGTTTCTTGGAATAGATTGCTTTTAACAATAAGTATACCTTTGTTTGATATTAAACGTCAGAATTATTTTATTGGTATTTATTTACAAAATTAGAATTACTATGAAAATATAATAAATTGGACCCCACGCTTTTTTTTACTATAATTGATTTTTTTTTTAATTAATCGTAATTGATTATTGGACTTTCTATTGCTGTAACACAATCTCTTTCTACTTAAAAATTATTTTCTATTTTTTAGTTTGGTTTGCTGTTAAAGCGTGTTTTTTAGTTTTTTTTAAACTATAATTTATAAAGAATATTGACTAGACGTAACTCCAACCTACGCTCCTGTGGCTGGGATTAACACAACCTTTTAATGTCTCTCGTCGTTTTGGAATGTCTTACTGACCTTTAAAAAAAATATATTATAAACACTCACACCTTCGCACTACGATTTCCTGTGGAGGCTTGAACACATACAAATGACATCACAGACATCCATGACACGAGAACAAATAGTTATTTGTTACTTAAACGTTTGCCCCGGCCGGAAATCGTACCCCGGTAATCTCGCTTGAATGGCAGCGTCCACTACCAATTGGGCTACAAGGTCGTTCTCTTTACGTATGCTATAAAAAATTATGTTTGGGTGGCGTCGCTCAGATTATTCTGATGTTCATGTGTCATTATATTAATATTTTGAAAAATAAATAGTGAAGAACTTTTGAAAATGTGATTTTCAGTTACTGTTATTTTAGCGTGGCTTAAAAATAATTCTTCGTCGTAATTATTGCTATTATAATAATAATAATGCTTTTGAACAACATATTCCAATTAGTGAGAATGGATTTACAAATAGATGCGTAAATACAAAAGGCTTCTATTTGCCGCAATAATGTTAACGGGGAATTTTAATTTTAGGCATTTATTGTTTTTATTTCATGAAGTATTTTTTATGTATACGGTAAATGTACATTTCTAAATACAGAGTTTAATTTAGTGAAGTTTAAACATGTATTAAAATTTAATTTTTGATCTTAAAAAAAACATCATCAAAATCAGAGGCCCATACAGGTCTGCAGGACTATTCTAATTTTGGACAATTAAATTTTTTCTTTATTTATGAAGTTATCAGTAATTTACACGTATACATTTCAAAAATAGAAAAAGTAGTTTAGCATGCAGGAATAAACTATTCCGTTTTTTTAATTATTTGAAAAATTAGAGGTTCATGTAGAATTCTGACCACTCGAATTTCGAACAACTCGACTAACATTTACCAGACTACCACTATCATTCATAATGAGTATTATGGATCAGTGACTATGTGATCAATGATCACCAATCCTCGTCACTTATAGCCCGATGTTCGAAATTCTACTTTATATGAAATTTGAAACACAGCTCGAAAATCTTTTACGTAATCTGGCATTCTAGTCTTTGGCGATAATTTATACTTTGTGATGTATTTGACATTGACAATATGGACGTAAATATTGAAGGTTTTATTAAATACTAGCAAATGCCCTCGCTTCGCTTCGAAAAAACTACCATATGCTTAAAGATAGCATCTGCATTTTCTGGGTTTTTCTCGTTCTGTCAATTAGAAATATATATACATATATATATATATATATATATATATATATATTAATTCATAACTTTTTTATTTATGGACGGATTGCAATGAAACAAACCTTAAGTTTTAAGTGATGCTTACTGTAATACATTAGTGAAAACCAGAACAAAATCGGTTAAGCCGTTTCTGAGATTAGCGGGAACAAACGCACAGACAAACAGACAAAAATTCTAACACCTATTGTTTTGGGTTCTATTGCGTTAATAAAGGCCCGTAATAATATTTTTTCTCATATATCGTTCATGTACAGAAAGTGATCAGTTAGAATTTTTTTTTAGTATAGATAGATACGTATATACTAGCGGCCCGTCTCGATGTTGTTCGGGAGCAATAATTATTTATCATACATATACACCTAATTTATTTTTATCCTATGTCCATCCGGAATAAATGGTAAAAGAATTGTTAAGGTAGATGCTGGGGTTCTGGAGATTGCTTTCCGCATATACATAAACTCACAAAATTCGCATTCTCCCTTTATAATATTTGTATCCTACAAATACACCACTTTTAGCTTTCAGCGTTTCTTCTCCATATTAAATACATAAATTCAAAATAATTTAATGATTTAGGTAATTTGTAAATACGCTTTAAGAAAATATAGCGATTTTAATTTAATATAAAGTACCTAAATAAAGTTTTTTTTTTTTTTTTTTTTGCGCCCAGAGATGGTAAGTGGGCTACCCTCCGGAAAAGCGCGGGAGGGGGGTGGTGAATGCTCCTAGCATACCAGGCAGCCGGCTGCTCTGGTTATGTGGGACTCCCGTAGGCTTACCCACTAAACACCACCCGTTGGCTTTGGCCTTGTGGCCTCTAAGCCTTCATCGGTTGCGACCCATCCTTAGAGAAGGATAGGGTGCTAGCGGTACTCCCGAGGGAGCATACGCTTGTTGCTAACACAGAAGGTGTTGTCGAATGGTGAGACTATGTGGCGTCTTAAGGACGCTACTAACTGATATTGTTGGAATTCTTGACTGTGGCCGCCAGACGGCGGTCCAAGTCAGAAGATAACTTGTCGGGGGGATTGGTGAGAGCGTTTCTTGGCCGCCTGATTTGGCGGCCTGAAAGACTAGGAGCGGTGTAGTCCGCTGCCTGTCTGATAAGGGGATTACTGTGCTCCTCTGAGGATTTAAAGAATGACGTGCTATAATCTTTGAAGAATTTTTGGATTGACGGAAGTTGAAGATCGAAGTGCAGGTCGGCGTTCCTCACGCACCAGTGGGCGTTGGTTGCTCTCCTGCAAAAAATGTTTTGAACGACTTGGATGGGATGAAGGATCTTGGGATCGGCGTGTGCGAAAACAGGGGCGGCGTATGACAACACTGGTCGTATGCAAACCTTATAGAGCGTTCGCTTATTCCTGAGGGACATCTTACTATGCCTTCCCAACAGATTGTTGAGTCGGCCCATGTAGTATCTGGCGGAGTTGGTGACTTTCCGTATGTGTGGTCTGAAAGTTAGTCCGGAGTCGAGTGTTACTCCTAAGTATTTGGTTGTGGTTTTCCACGGGACAGGGGCGCCTAGCAGTCGGATGTTAGGTTCGTCGTGTCTGTGTCTGGGTTTGAAGTGAAAATATACCGCGGTGCTTTAAAAAATTTTAAGAAATAACGATTTTTATAAACACGAAGTGTTCACTGATGTGTATTTTTTCCCTTCACAAAAAATACATAGTTAATATAATCACCTAGTAAATAATATAGTTTTAGCTTTCGTAGAATCGGTTGCGATGCTATTTTCAGGCACCTTGCCATTTATATATTCATGTGTACCTACTACTACATCCTATAACTATAAGCTGTGCTTTAACACGTCGCTTGAAATTTCAATAGGTAAATTACGTACCAACTTTGAATCTTATTTTAAAAATGAACACCGAACCCCATAAACGATCAATGAATCTTTTTAAGACGACATGAACTGTCAACTTATGGCTATTTCTTGTTGCACGGTTGAGGTGTATCAGTTTTGTTTGTATAAAATTAAATTTTGTTGCATGAATACTAAATTGCTATAGATGTATCGACAGGCTATAGTGAGGATATCTATTTTTAAAATTATCCCACAGACTCACGCTACCATATTCTGTATATAGTTCTTATTGCTCTTTTCTGTAATACAAATATTGAATCAATGCCAGCTGACTTATCCCACAACTTGATACCATAAGCATTATGAAAAGAGGCAAAATAAACAAGATTAGCTAACTACCTCTACGTGTTTAAACCTTCTTATTTTTCTAATAATATAAACAGACCTACTTACTTAACCTGCGAGAACAGCTATCTGAGGACTCATCTGAAGTTTACTATCTAACGTGTAATTTGAAAAAAAAAAGTGGATTTTTAATTATTTGCTTTAATGAATTTCTGCAAAATCGATAGCCCACATTCTACACACTGCGTTTTATTAACATTAAAAATTAAATTATTTATATTTAACCTATGTTTAATTCATACATAATACATGGAACAACGCACTATTTATATTGTCATTTTTTTTTATTAGCCTTATTATTATATTAAAGTTATGTCGTCAGTGAACATTTGAACATAACATGTCCATCATGTCCGCATGATTGTTAATGAAATATGGCAAATCGTTAACTAAAAACGGAAAAGGATCTAAATTTATACCCTGTGGTACGTCCATCACATGTAATGATTCCGATGATTTAGCATCATCATACTGTTAGAATGTCACCATTGTATCTAAACTTTAAATAGAACGCAATCAAATAGAGTGCCGTGCACTTGATGCCGTGGTGACTATGTTTAAGAAATAATGTTTGGTGCTCAACACTATCAAACGCTTTAGACAGATCGAAACACTGAGTATATTACATATTTAATGCTTAAACACTCAAAATTTACGAGGTGTACAAAGTTTTCAATTTTAGTACAAATATATATATACTGAGCTGGAATTCTCACAATCTCATTGGTTTTTTTTTGTTTAGACATGACTGCGTATTAAATCCATATTATCTCACAGTAATAATATATTATAATGTATACTATTTTATTCCATAAGTCATATCTTTATATTTCAAAATATTTGTTAATGCAAATTTTATTTATTGTTTTTTTCGAAGAAGTTTTTGTGGTGTGTGTCCGCCTACTTACAATTTGCAGTCTCCAAGAGGAAAATTAATAGGATTTTATAAGTTAGTGCGTTCAACATCTTAGACTTCATCACCACTTACCATTCGGTGGGATTGTTGTCAAGCATTAACATACATCATGTAAAAAAAGATAATAAATTGTTTAACTATATTCAAAGAAATAAAATATACTATTCTAAAATCAAAGATAACGGTCTGTTACAAATTGCAATGAGATAAAACCTTGTATTCACTTATCTTATAAACTAATATCACCAAGGCGATAACGAATGGGTGTGTCAGTCAGTTAGATACCAACAACTGTTTGCGAGGTCGTTTGATGTCGGTGTAATTTTCTTGTGAATGGTGAAAATTGTTGTCTTTTAGTTAATGAATTCTTTAAACTTAAGTAAGAGGAAGAGAAGAAAGATAAGTGAAAACTGTGTTTTGTGCCGTAACAGTGTGGTGTATGTTCCATTATCGATTAACAAGAGCGATACGTTATGGAAACACACAAAAAGTAAGTAATAATAACTAAAAATTTAACTGAAAATCTATTTCAAAGTAAATATTGTTATTTACTAGTCTTACAAAATAACGATGTTTGTACTAAGTTAGCTGCACAAACTTTTCCCCGTTAATGTTACAATAGCACTTAATATTGTTCATTGCGGAGTAAGTAGGTAACATTAATGTTAATAAATTATAATAATATGTATGATAAACATTGTAGCGAATGAACTTTGTGAAAACTTAACGTAGTGCGCGAGTTTGAAAATCTTTGGTTTGATGCAATATACAGAGCGTGCTGAGTAATGTTTGCGAAGTGAAATTAAGAATATTAAACAACCAAATAAGTGAGGTAAAATAACTTTAAATATTTACAACAAACAGATATATCTTCATTTTTGGAGTGTGTAAACACTTGGACAATTTAAATTACAAACGCGAAATGAGGGTTTCCATACAGAAATTATATGTGTATTTAAGGGAAATTATTAAAAGATCAAATAAACTATTTGTTAATAAATAGTAACAATCATCAATAATATTCACTTGAGCAGTATCTTATTGTTGTTTGAAAAAAATATATGAAATTACTTTATTTTTATAAAGAGCTGCAATAAATTGTAAGAATTTATATCCATAATGCTTAATAAGATTTATGACATTAAAATATAGAAATCTGAATAATCTGAAATAAATTACAATGTTCCAGACCGAAGTGAATATCAAATGGCATAAAAATAGCAGAATAAAAGGAAAATTTAGAATACAATACGATTAATATAAATCACCAAGAAAAAGAGTTTTACTATCATCGTTATTTTAAATGGATAATTGTAGGAAAATGGATACACAATAAAAATATATGTAAAACTACATACACTACAATAGAAGAAAAAGCTATAAATATTATGCATAGGCAAACATTTATGTGACTGATAAATGTTTGTTCTCGGGTCATGGATGTTTGTAATGTCTATGTCCGGGCGGAACACAGGGCATCCTACAGCGGGGTGTGAGTGTGTATACATTCATTTATTTTAAAAAATGTTGAGTAACGGTTAGATAAATAGTTGGGTTACATTGGTGTAAATAACTTTATAAGGAATCCACGAAGCGGGGTTCCGTCGATTTGAGTTAATACACATTACGTGGTTTTGTATATCAAAGGTGTTGGCATCCCCAACATTAATATTCTAGTGTTTTAAATATGGTAACACCTTTTTTATACTGTTCTCCGTTCGTTCGCTTGTGCTCGGTTGTATTGAAGTTAAAATTTAATGTATCTCTTAAAGGCGTGCAATAGAAGTGCTGAAAGTTTCCACTGTGTTTCATTGCGATCTCCACCAGCAAAACTACAGTCCACTACATGAAGATACACACAACAGGGTAAAAACTTCTAAGCTAATTTACATATTCATGTGACGGCGCTTGACTAACCGCGCCATCTAGTAAGTAAAAGTACAGACATGAGAGACAATAACACCGATCCCCCTCTTCTCCTAACTCTGAGCAGTTGATATGAAGGTATATAAAGTGTGACAACGCAGATAAAGGGAAACCTCCCGCTCAACAGCGGGGTTTGTTACCAGGGGGCTTTCGACCAACGCATGGGCCAGCGTCCCCAGGGTCACACGCCGCGTAGGAAGGCTACGTAAGTCAGTAATAAACGGTTTTTTTTGTTGAGGTCGAGTTTGCGTATACTGCTCAGTGGAACGCATAGTCTGAATCGCGTCACGATTACGCGGTCGGTACGATAAAATGATTTAAAAAGAGTCAAATTAATAAATAGATAGATGATTGCTGGATTAAGCCTTTCACTCACGCTTAAGTACGATGTCTGATAGAGGGGATCTAAATGCCTTCGTACGAGTATGTTAAAGTATAGACTATATGTTTCATAAATTTACTTGCTCACAATATTTACAACTGTTTTTATATTTACACTTAAATAGTAATAAAAAATATGATATCTAAAACGGTATGAATTGTGATTATTATTTAATGGTGTTTTGAATTTGTTATAGCACTGTTTTTAACTGCTTTAACGATAGAACTATTAGTACCCTGCTTTATTGTACACTATTTTGTTCACGTAGCATGTCGGCAATTTTATAGAAATAACGATTTACAGGTACAATAAAGTTAAAGCACCTTTGTTTAGGCCGATCGCTGCACGTGATGCAACATTGCTTATCTCCAGTTCCCCATCAGTCAACGACTTTTAACCCCCAGTGTAATCATTTTATTTTTCTATTAGCAACACCCGTTTTTATGTTTTTTGAAGTGTCGTGTATCTGATGATCCAAGATCTCAAGATTTTTTATTACACTTTTTGTACTGAACTCAAAGAATGAAAGTGAATTGATGGAGATCGAAGTTTATTCGTTAATTATTAATGAAAAAAATCAACCTGAGATTGAACATGAAGAATACTAGTATATTGAGGGTGAAAATATTCGTGCAAATGTTTCGTACGAGGTCTATTCATTATATAAGAAGAACATTGATTTAACGGTCTGCATACCGTTTATAGGACTGGTCGTAGGGAAAGACGAAAGAAGAAGTAGGAGGTCGAATATATTTGAGAATAAGTCGTGTAAATTAGACTATAATATACAAAAAGCTTATGATAAAGCAATTTCAGCAGGAAGCAAATGATTTAAAAAAAATTCATAAATTGCTTTATTTCATAAGGATTTTTAAGAAATCCCCCCTCGGACCACGAATTGTGTATAGACGACCGATTTAAATTTCACGTACACAATTTTTAGTAAATCTAGCTACTTTTATTAAAAAACTAAATACGTTTATCAAAGTTTTCTTAAATAAACGTAAATAGTACCTTACCATATTGTTTATAAAAATGAAAAATCAGCAACATTATGAAATGGCGTCGAACATCCCCGTTTAATGTAAATCACAAAAAGAGAAAAGAATAATATTGTACTCTCGTGCAAAGTTTTCGCCGTGGTTTTTCGAGAAATAATTACCATGCCTACATTAAAAGCAAAAAACACTTCGCTGGATAATGACAGCAGGCGAGTAAGTAACAGAAATAGCCCGGGTACGGAAAAGAGGTGCGTGATTTATTGATAGCTTCAGAGAGTTCTTTTAATGTCTGCGATTATTATTTGAGTACGACTAACTTTCGACTTAGAGCATTGAGATCAGTATATAGGCAAATCAGTATATAGGCATAATACCTATATAAATAAATAAAATAAAAATAAACATTTACACACTCACACCCCCGCACTAGGATTCCCTGTGTTGCGGGTGGCATGGACATACATAATTATTACATCACAAACACCCATGACCCGAGAACAAACATTTATCTGTCACATAAATATCTGCCCCGGCCGGGAATTGAACCCGGGACCCCACGCTCGGCAGGCAGGGTCACTACCAACTGGGCTACGGGGTCGTCAAAATTGTATATTAATTGTATTGTATATTGTATATTATTTAAAAATGTGGTAGAAGCAAAATGAGGACGTCTATAGTTGTAAGTATTGAAGTGCAAACGTTGAGCTGAGTCTGTGGTCCAATTTTTCCGCTTCAATTTAATGGAATCGCAATGAGTTTTTTCCACAACACTTGATTTGACTTGATTGACACGAAAAGATACTATGCGAAATTAATTAATTGGTTTTGAAAACAAAGCATTACAGTTAATACTGATAATTTGTTAATTCTGAATTGCCATTATATATTACGAAAGAACGGGTCATTGAACTATGAGTTATTTCTCATAATATAGGGATTCTTATGATTTTGGATTAGTATATCCTTATATAATATTTAGATTAGTAGCGAATAATGTTCTTTATATAACGGTTTTAAACCACAAATAATGGCAATTGGCAATTTTCGTTTATCTTCGTGCTTTGACTTTCATTGCTTGCCGGGAACCAAGTTTGCAGAAAGAAATTAATAAAAGAGACCCTGTGTGGACAGTGTCCGTGACTTAAAGGATTTATTCATTAAAGTGATATAACATCGGGGTGACATTGTAAAATATACTCGTATCTTTGCAATATTCATTGTGCTTAAATTCGTATACCATGAAACAATAAAGATAAGGAAGTTAATTTCAGTAATGAATCTGGCCCATATTTCACGTGGGTAATAAATTGTGATCGCAACGATATCTCGGTCGTGTGGTGTAAATTTTTTAGTGTGAAAAAAACCAATGCCAAAGCAAAACAGGCGAATAAGGAAGATAAATGAATTACATTTTGAACGGGCCTATTTGTAGTAAAACCTCCTAAATTCACCGCTTCATACTTTATCAATCACTCCCAACACACAAGAATTTACTTACGGGTGCTCGTAGGGGTTATATGCAATATATCGCGGAATATTTTTATAAAGGAACTAAAGAACTTTATTCCACAAGGTTTCCATTTACATTAATCGATGGGTTATCCTCAAGACTTTGTTTTTTGACATTTAAAAATGTCTTCTTTGTACCAGTCGATGGTTATCTCCAAGATTTAAAATTCAAAAAGCCAATGGGTACCACATCAGTTTAGTGTTTTGTGATTAGTGTTGTGATAGTGTATCACTGGTATTTAAAAATTACATGGTGGCAATTAAACAGTTTGAACGTTCGAACATTACACAGAAAAATTTTTTTTATGTAGTTTAGTAGTCACCTATGTATAATTACAAATACAACTATTAAATGCAAGCTTCATTATTATGACAGAAGAAATATAAATCCACCTTAATTTACAATCAATTTTAAGTTTTGACTTAGACTACGAAGTCGGGTGGTGCAAGTATAGCTTTAATAACTACACAGTAATGTTAATGTCGTTTGATCATACCGAAGTTTTTGCCTTGCGTATTAGATGGAACGACTAAGAATAATCATATACATACATATATGAATGTATGTTTATGTGTAATAAATAATGATAAGCGACCGTTGTTTTTTCCTCTAACCAGTTAACTGTTAATTAAGCATTTCATTATTAAATATACATTTACAAAATATATATGTAAATTTAATGGTAATTAACCATTTAAACTAAGGTTAAATTGTATTTTTTTTAGTCTCACATAGCGAATGGTTAAAAGCTCCCAAAACAATTCTCAGCTATACTGAATAGTGCAAAGAGTGGCTGTGTAATTACCGGTACAAAAGACGTCCTATACAGAATGCACAAATACTCGGCACAGAGTTTTGCACCTGACAACCGTTTTGTCTCAAGTTGCGGGTGAAGGGAGACTGCAATAAGCACCAAGAGTTTGCAGACACGCATTTTAAGTTAAAAATCATATCTCAGTGAAGTATAACTAAGTTTTACAGCCGCTTACATAGTTTTTACACAAATAAATTATATGCTGCCATTGCTTATTAGTTTGAATTATTACTGGTTCTGGTCGTTTATGTTCGAAATTCGAAATTTGTAGAATTCGAACATCGAATCTTGCGCGCTGTTCTGCTGTTTTGAAGTTATATTATTATCTATGATTTTTAACTTATTATAGCATTTAACATTTTAACTGTATACGGGTACAATATTATAAACGTTTAGTATTATGACATATGTACCTACCCGAGTGTTTTCTATGATATTTTCAAAGGGGGTCAGATCAGCCATTAGACAGTTGGTCAAAAAATTCCCTATTCTTTTGACGGAGTTTTAACTTCATCACTAAAACAATTATGGTTTGTAGTGAGAAATATAACGCACACACACACACCCATACCCAAGAACCGATTCACTAACACACACACACACACACACACACACAGACACACAATATAATTTTTATGGATGGTGGTGATGGATCAAAAATATGACTGTGATATAATTTAAAATCATAGGTATGTGTTGTAATCAATGATATATATATATTTCATAAAAGATGATGGTATTCACTGAAAAAGCCGTCAATGTCTGATCAGATCAGATATGAAATAATAAAACAGGATGAGATTTTAATTACTAACAAATAATATAATATAATATATTCTTCGTATAATCGTATTATTACAGAATTCACCACCAATATTACTAAAAAGTATATTTTTTTAATTGTAAGCCGACTATTTGACTTAAATATTTATATCTGGAAATATGTGATAGATCTGTGTTTTGTTGGATTTCCAGATGCTACTCACAATATTATTATATTTAGTATTAAGTAAGTTAGCATATTTAATACTTAGCTACGAGTAAGTCATATATAAGTCGAACACATTCCTGAAGTCATAGCAGCGCGGTTTAGCCACAGACCTGTTTAGATGGTAAAACCCGGGCCTAAATAGCGATAATAATATATAATAAGCGATGTAGTATATTGCACGGAGTGACTGTGTAATTAGGAGTACAAAAGGCGATCCGTCCGAAACATATCTTAATGTATTCTGTCTCTGAATGCGGCGTTCTGTTGCTGACATCAGTTTGTGTCAACTTGTGGCTGGGTCGCTAAAAGCTTATTCGTATACTTGGTACAATTTGTGTATATATTTAAAGACACACACGACGCGTATCTTTTGAATACATTATTTGTTGTGGAATAAATTAGTACGATCATTTATTAGTATAGATGTGTCGTTAGAACGTGATTGGCTTTAAAAAGCAACAAAAATTATTTGTCGTGTTGTATAAAACTAAAAATTATACGTGGAAATGTTCTAAGCTTGTATAGCACTAATTCCTGACGTGATATAAAGCTCTTTACATTTGACGGTAGTTTTCTGGTAACGTAGAAAAGTAAGGCCAATGCTAATGAGTTCACATGTATGTATATTCTTTCTCGCCGCATTAACTTGGCTATAGTTGTTTAAATGAAGACCGTATAATTGTTTACGGTAATTGAAACAGGCTGATAAAATTGTAGGCTGGGCTAAATACTTTTTAAAATTGTTGATAAATGTAGATTTGCCCCTCCTTTAGATCTTTTCCGAGATGATTACGAGTGCATTCGTTATTTCTATTGTTCGCGTTACATTTCGAATATATTAAGGACTAGCTATGCCCGCGACTTCATCCGCGTGGAATTTAACAAAAAGTTTTTTAGTACAAATAAAAGTAGTCTAAGTTACTCCTTATTACATCAGCTACCTGCCAGTGAAAGTCCCGTCAAAAACGGTCCAGCAGTTTCAGAGATTAGCCGGAACAGACAGACAAAAATTGTAAAAAATGTTATTTTGGTATATGTACCGTATATACATTCATATGCATGTAGTAAAAAGCGGTTACGGTTTAATATTACGAACAAACACTTCAATTATGTTTATTAGTATAGACATTAATGTGTACTTGGATACGGTTTATGGCCGTTTTAGAATAAACCAGTTTATTATTTTAAAGTGTAAATAGTTATTAAATATATATGCATTTCTTTCTTTAATTCTTTTCGATTATTAAAA
>PDGT01000021.1:2788919-2840763 GCA_003671415.1 Megathymus violae
TTTTAGCTCCATTAAGTTTTATATATAAGTTTACTACCACATGTTGGTGACACCGTGACGGTTGTATGCTCGATTATTGACATTAAAACAATATAATGTGTTAAAATAACTACGGGCATAAACACCTATTTATAGACAAACAACGATTTATAAGATGGACAACTTATAGAAAAACAAATTGATTACTAAAACTATGTCACAAGCCCATCCGAACACCGAAACATTAATTATTTTCGCTATAATTACACAGAAACCACCTCTTCAAATTATTTCGTTAATTCTAGTCGTTGAAGAATGAGTTTCAAAAAATCGAATGGTTTACGAAACGGCCGGTTTCATTCGATTTTATTTTTAAGTATAAAAAGTGCTTGTTTAGATGGCCACGAGCATGATGATCAGGTCAGCTGTTTGCTCTTTTGTTACGTACTGAACAAAAAAAAAATTTAAAGTATAAATTATAGTTTAATGACATCTAAGTAAGTCTCTTTGGATATCTACATATGAACCGTTAAACAGAAAATCTTTTTGATTTAATAAATCAAACTAGATAGATTAAATAAATAACAGATTAATTTAATAAATCTTTGCGCTTGTTGTGCTTGAGTTAACAAGTAGTCAAGATATTAAAAGCCCTTTAAGTTACGCGAACTAAACCCTTGTAAACGGCAAATTCAACTTAAAATATTCTCGAAGACTTTGAGCCCAATTACTTCAATGCAGGCTCTTGAAACTTGATCCGGCCACAATAATAGAATTTATCGTATACTCACGAATATGTTTTAAGCATTAAAATTTTCTTGTGAGTATAAGGTTGCCTTTGTAATATAATATAATAATATAATATAAGATTAAAAACGAAGTTCATTGTATATTTTCATATTATCAACCTTCATTTATCTACCGTTGGATTAAGGCCCAAAGTGTGCCACAATACTCGTTCATCCAATTTCACCACCACCGCGATTTCACTCAGTCACTGCTACAGTTCCACGGTTCCACCGTATAGGCCACGGGTCTATGAATTATGGACTTCATCTTCGGCTTCCATATTATTTTATAATGTAATCCATCCGCTGAACAACGGACAAGGCACTGGCGTTTAATCCCTCTTGTTAAAGAGCGTTGAGGATTTGAATCATTTTAATCCGCCAGTACATGTGCATCGTGGGAGTTTATTTTCAAAATATTAACTTTTATCCGTCCAAGTCCAAGTTTATATTTATCCGTCCAAGTAGTAGCCGTCCTCCTTCTGGAATCATGTGTAAAATATTTTTATTTGCTTCTGTTGCGGTGTCACAGTTCTAGTAATAACCCCCTTTCGTCTCGGTTGGCTACGTGTCGGCCATGCGTTTCTGTGCCGCAGTCGTCAACGAACGCCGGTAACCTCTTACCATTAGGTGCCCTGTCTGTTTCTATATTGACTTTTGATAAAAAAAGAACCTAAATAGTCTTAGTACAAAAGCAAATTTACTAGTCGACCAACATACGACTTACTTTTAAGATATAAAAGTTTCTGTTAGCTCTATTGTCGTCATCTGATAAGATACATGATTTTCATATATGTATAATAGCAAAATGGTAATAGAACATGTAATTGAACTTAAAGCCACTCCACTATCATCGCGTTTTGGAAAAATCGTCTCTTTTAATATTAGGACCGAATTCAAAAGAAGATGAGAAATTTCATCTGGAAAACTGATCTATCTTTCAAAATTAGCGGCATAGACATACCGTAAGGCAGTGTGCGAATGAGGGACCTATTGAAGCGAAGCGTAGGTATTTGTTTTTTGTCTGCCGTTGGCTCGGCTTCGTGAGCTTTTGCAAAGTTAACGTATTAAAAAACGGGCATTTCTTTAGCCAGTCCAGAACAAAGGCTAGGCTATGTCTATTTCGGAAAATTTTCGTTTCAAAAGTTTCGTTTTCCTTTAACTCTTGGTTTTCTATACGGATTTTAGACGCATTGTTTTTATCTAAAGATCATCTTGATATTGCGTCGTCATAAATATTATTTAAATGTTTTCTTCTTAAATATTTTTGTATCCAATTTATTTGCAGAACATTATTCTTTGTACACAATCTTTCATAAACGTTTACGCAGTATCTGGATCAAGGATGAGTGATATATGATGATCTATATTTCTACTAAGAATATATTTTTGACGTGCTCTCAATAATTGCTTTACCTCATGCCTCTCTCACACACGATATTCAGAATGATTACATTTGACCGGAATTCTCAGTCAAAGCCAAGTCAAACTCATCAGTGATCCCTTTGGTGTTACTAATGTCCATGGGCGACGGTGACCACTTACCATCAGGTGGCTCGTCTGCTCGCAAATCGTCTATTATATTAAAAAAATATACTGATGTATTCATTAAGAAACGTCTCTAACAATATCACTATCACTGTTATGGTAAGTCCTTAGTAATTTATGCTTATTTATTTCTCTACAACCAAATAGTTATGGTAAATAGTAAGTACTGTTTTATTAAAGTATGCGTTTATTAAAGTCATGCATAAGTTCTTCGGGTGTAAGACTAAGAGCTGGCCTGACAACTAAAACTGTTACAGTGACTCTTTGCCAAGCAAGCTTATTATTACTTTACTGAGTTTTATTCATCACATTTTAATTCCAACTATAATCGGCTTTACAACCCACGCGATAAGGTAGATATATCAAGACAATAAAACGAACTTCAATTCAAAAAACTAACTCAATCACCAGGCTTAGAAAAATATTTAAAATGAGAATACCCAATAAAACAAATCAACTGAGCTTAAAACGACGGGTTTATCGTGTGTGGTTTAGGAATCAGCTTCCTTCTCCGTCGTCAGACTAGATCACGTTACAAAAGTATGCAAAATTTCAGGTTAGTCAAATAACAGTTCGTTAAAAAAATGGATTGCAAATTTAAAATGGAAAGACAAGAAGATTTTACATTGACAAAAACTATATCGGACCGAATTTGTGTATAAGATATTATGATAATTTTATTATGCATTAGTATCGATATAGAGGTTAATTAAACATTATATTGTTGAAAAGGGTTCAAGAGAAAACCACTTAACATGTTAAGTAAGAATAAACTGTCATATTTATACTCATTTATATGTTGTATCCCGGGAAATAAAACTGTTTTCACGGGAGAAGTTCTAGAAGTTAGTATGGAGGTTCTGTTAAATTAGTAACTAATCGTTTAGGTGTTTCTTGTAGTAAATGCAATAAAAAATATGTTTTTCATATAAATAGACATAGTGGGGTCGACATGCGGTATAAGTGCAATTTGTAAACTTAACGATTATGATTGATGAATTGAAGCAAAGGTGGGCAACTAGTCTATATCTATACTAATATTATAAAGGGAAAGTGCAAATTTTGTGAATTTCTGTATATGAGGTATAGTAAAGTAACTACGGCACCTATTCCAAAGATTCTTTTATCATTTGAAAGGTACATTATACCGGATAGACAAAGGCCATTTATCAAGCGTATGTGTATAATAATGAATTGTTAAACCCAAACGAAGTAGGTAGAGAAAGCTGGTAATATATAAAGGGATATGTAATGGACACGACCGTAAACAATCGTATACAATTTGCTTAGAGTGAGGCTTTGCTGTAGATGTTGGCTGGCTTCCAAATCGCCAGGTGTCCTTGGCAGCTGTCGCCTAGGCTCTCTTAATGATGGCAGCTTAACCATCTCCAATCTGATAATTATATTTGAATTATGAAATTTGTTATTAGCTTCAAATTACATTAAAAACTATTATGAAATCCGTTGAATAATATAGATTTCGTTCGGTTATAATTTAAAATCGAGAAACGGGTAAATAACGAAATAATTGTTACAGTAGGGGTGCACAATCATGAAAAATAGTTGGCCATTGGATAGCAAGTGATCGTTGCCGCTCATAGACGGACAACAAAGGTGTAACCGACGCGTTGCTTCGTACAATAAAAAACGGACAATCTGCTGTTAACTGCCTCTTCAATACTGCATGTGAAACATAAAGAAAAATTCAGTCGAGTTTAGGTGAAAAATGGCATTTATTAATTAATCTTTATTCAGTACACTAGATAACATATCACGGTACAAATGGTGAGCTAATGCTTAATGCAGCCATCCATTGAGCTAAACCGACAAACAAGCACAAAAAGCAGTTTATAATATATAAATATTACATATTTACATATACATACATACATAGACCCAAGTATACATATATGCGTAAGAATATATACTAATATAACAGACGTCTGAGATGATAACTACTAAGGCAAATGACGGTCAACTAGGCGAATTTAATTTTTTTTAACGTGAATTTACCAGGCAGGTAAAAATCCTTATAATCTTCCGTAAGTACAGAGCTTGATGACATCCAACAGAAGGGGTCGGGAGACACTCTCGTCCGTCCTCAGCAAAATGGTCTATGAGCAGGGCAGGCTGGTTTGAAATTTAATACGGATGAAGCGCCTTATAGCAAGTCCGGTTTAAAAAAATGTCACGTCACCGTCCGTACGTACCGTCTCTTGGAATTTTCCCACTCACACGTATCACAGAAGTATTCTGGACTTATAGTAGAAGAAACTTCGTCTTTATCATAAGATAATCTTTTGTGTTCTCGCGATTTTGGTTATCATCACTTAGACGAATACAATAGAAAATAGTAAGGATGAACATGATTTTTGTTTATTGTGGGAATGGGTAACAATAGCGGTGTTTTCTTTTAAAATAGACATGTATTTTATGTTATCTGAGTATGAATAACTTAAATATACAATGAAAAATTTCGAAGGATTCTTCTCAAAGGTTTCATCCTCCGAATAACCTACATAACAAATAACAATAAATCGAAAGAGATTGGTGAGGTAAATATACTTGTGTTATTCGTCACAACCCTGTGAAATACTACTTTAGTAGTAGTCGTAGTTGTAATATTACTAGTAGTCGTAGTGGTAATATTACTAGTAGTATTAGTGGTAATATTACTACTATTTTTAGTAGTAGTAGTATTAGTAATAATAGTATTATAGGTAGTAATGGACTACTATCAGGTAGGCAGATTTCTTCATGTTTTTTTGTTATCTAAACAAATGAACGTTAATTACTATGGTGGTGCACCTTTGGAAATTTAGAGGTGCATGCAGAACTCGGACCCCAAGTGCGGTTCCACCGTCCAAACCATAAATCTATCATGAATTGCATTACAATATATTATTTATGCTACGACATTATATTGATTTCCCGATTATTAAATCACATGGTTACAGTATCTAAACTAAAAGTTGAAATTCCCCTTTAGCTCCCACAAATCCCTCGATAAATGGAACTTGTTTATTATTTCTATATAACATTGTAAACGAACCAACATACATAAACAAATTCTGGTGCTGAGTGGATTAAGTATTTAAAGTTAATTTCAAAAGAATATCTCCACTGCTTTTCCTTAAGGCCTAATTTATCGTTATTTCTATGAACTTACCTAGTTTGTATGTTTATTGCTTAACATTTGAACGGTTTCCTATAGAGATTTTTTTATTATCACCCATTTAACACCTACGTATGTCTAGGCATTATTCAGAAACAAACAAGTTGTAGCTTAAATTTCAGTTCATTACAAAGGCCTTAAGAGGAATACTTTCTTAAGGGGAAGTAGTGTTATGAGGGTCTTGAAAACCTGGTTCTTTAGGTGTAAAGATACACTGCCACTTGATCAGATACAATTGTAAACTTGCTTTAAAGTCAAATATAACTTTGAACACGTCTAGTGTATACATTCTAGTGGTAATAAATAAATAAACGTTTACACACTCACACCCCCGCACTAGGATTCCCTGTGTTGCGGGTGGCATGGACATACACAATTATCACATCACAAACACCCATGACCCGAGAACAAACATTTATGTGTCACATAAATATCTGCCCCGGGCGGGAATCGAACCCGGGACGGGACCCCACGCTCGGCGGGCAGGGTCACTACCAACTGGGCTACGAGGTCGTCGGTAATATAAGTAGATCCGCTCATTTACGACTATAGTTAGATATGACACTGTTTATAAATGACGTTGCTCACTGTATTGACATCGACGAGTAAAATACGAGGTCTATATCGATTATAGGCTTAAATTTTAATCTATTTGGAAATACGATACGATATGATACTATTTAAATTGAACTTTAGAAGACACTTTCTGAATTAATAAAATTATTATGTCATGTTAAATTTTAAAATTAATTTGTCGCAAAATTATACATTAATGTAATTAATGAAATTGAATATTACAATTTTGTAGCACACATAATTAAATGGCTGGAATAAGCTTTGAATATTATATTTACATTTCAGCATCGATGTTAATGCTGAAAGCGATGTCAAAATAAATTTCAAGCATAAATGTACCTACTTTGTATTTGAGCCTTAATAAACAATATTATTACAATATTGTTATAATTTTAGAAGGGATTTAATTATTTTAAATTAATTATATTACTAATTAATTCATACAACGTTTGGGCAACGATCGACAACAAGCAAAATGTCTGACACTTGTTTACGATACTAATAGAGGCTGAGCACGTGTTTCTATTGTCTTTTATACTTTTCAGATTAGGATTAGGGTATATCTGTCGTACTTTTATTCATTTCCTTACGGTTGTATTGTATTGTTCCTTACACGTCTATTTTAATAAAAATGTAGTAGCCGCATGCGCTGGCCAATCTTGTGCTGCGGATAGAGCGGGTACGAGTATTGTCACATGGATTAAATTGGTCACTTTATCGGTTACGGGGATCTAATGAAAACGGAGTGTAATCATCTAAAATCGTCGTATAAGCAAACAAATTTCTAAACATTTGTGATTGACGTTAAAAATTTTCACTTAAAGAAAATAATATTTTCAATAGCTGTTTTCGTAACGGACTTTTATTTTTTTTAAATAAGGGTTCTAAAATCTACCTGAACATCTATGTTGTTTGTTACAACAGAACACCGGATTGACGTGACTTTTTGCACTAAGGTAGTTTATGAGTCCGTGAATAGTATAAGGTATTTTTAATCTTGGATATACTATACACTGCCCCTGTGAGACAGTATGAAATTGTCGAAAGGTTTCTAAAGTTACATAAAACAAAAATCTGAAGTAACATAATTCAATTACAAGCTAACACTGATGTAATGTGCACGTTCAGTATGGTATAGATAGTACAAAGTTTGAACAATAGTTGGACGTAGTTTTCCTTTTGAAAAATGCCTTATTCCTTCTTCATTAGTCATTAGTTCTTCAAGTGAAGTGGTCGATAAATTTAATCGATTACAGATTAGCAAAAGCACTGTTTTCTTTGCTTAATACGGCCTGTGACCTCAACTAACTACCACCCTCCTGCTTGAGTCAGCCGCCAAACGACTCGTCGTGTTCCGGCTGGGGGCTTGAGAGCCAGCCAGTACTTTCTTTCTTACCTTGTTTTTCATTCCTGGCCGACAATGCATCAGTGATACCTTTGGTCTTGCTAATGTTCATGGGCGACGGTGACCACTTACCATCAGGTGGCTCGTCTGCCCGTTTGTCGGCTATTATCTTCGCTATAGTTCTGTTAACAAATTCATAGCATAAATTAAATTCATAGCATAAATAAATTCAAAGCATAGCAAATACCAAACAAACCAGGCCGATCTAGTGTAATCAAATATACAGTTTCAGTTTTGGAAGCGGTTGATTAATTCCAACTGTATCGATTGTTATATACTAGCTGACCCGACAAACGTTGTTTTGCCATATAAATTATTAATTATATATATCGCTAATTATAATAATTTTACTAAAAAACAATAACAATCCCTTAACGCAATAGAGTGTACAATATTTGTTGTGATTCCATCTTTAGCTAACATAAACAAACTGGATGGTTTGTCCACTCGAGAGCGTACCACGTATAAATTGTCCGTGTGAAAAACATGGTGTGATACGAATTAATCATAAATTTATTTGAAAATAACACTGCAATAGTAAAATGATAATTGTAAATATCACTATTATGATTGATGCACAAGCAGTAATAATAATGGCCGAAAACTGTAGGTAGTGAGAAAAGAGATCTCATTCCTACTCGGTGCTGTTTACTGGGTCAGAAGTGACACCGGCAGAAGTGACGCCTGGCGGGGATAACTGATCAATCGATAATTAATCAGTTATCGACCTGAGTTGAAATTTATTGAATTGCTATTATCGCTATTAAAAAATAGGGGTTGATGGTAGAAGCGTGAAAATTTAGGGTTGTATGTATTTTTAATGCGACATCATTAAAAAAAAAAATTGTCCAAAAAATAAAAAATAAAAATTTGGGGTTGACCACCCTTATCACTTAGGGGTATAAAAAATAAATAACAACCTATTCTCAGACCTACTGAATATAAATATAAAATTTCATCAAATCGGTCAAGCCGTTTTGGAGGAGTATGGTAACTGAAACTGTGACACGAGATTTTTTTATATTAGATATATTTGTTCTTACAATGTGTTATAATGATATAACAGGATTGCTAGTATTATCTCTGTATGTTCATTTGTACATTTATTTTTATTATTAATAACAAGTAGGCTACGTACTCGTGGGTTTTGTTTGATGTAAGACGCCGAGAGACGAATTGACTTGCGGTCCCACGGATATTCATGACACTAAGGGCCGATTTCGATGGGAGACTACGATCGGGTCACAAGAGCATACCCCACAGGAAATGTTAGAATTGTCTCGTGTTTCAAAATGGACGCCGAAGAGTTACCGTTTACGATGTACGTACGTCATAAGATAAAAAAGGAGAGCGTGCGGGGAAAAAGGGCGTAATAGCAGCGTAACTGGTGTCTGAGTGAGTGAAACTCCATCCATAATACATATTATATCCATAATACATACATATCCATATATATCTGTCGATATCCAACAAGCGTGGCAGAGCTGCCAGTTAAATTCATGTCGATGCTGGTTGCGCCACCAAATTGGATTGGCTACCAATTGAGGTACTCTTCAAACAGCTATATACGAGTCCACTTTGTTGGTAGCGCGACTAAGTTATGCTGCTGGTGTTTCGATGAAATAGGACTCTACAGGCTTTACCTCCGCATTGACTGTCAAGAAGGAAGAAGAGAAATTACGTACAACACTGTCTCTTTCACAGTACAATCAAAACAATTTTGAACATGTTTATATATTAAGGATAATATTATCAATAAGCAAATGTCCACGCTTCGCTTCAGAAAAACTACCTTACGCTTAAAGATAGCATCTGCATTTTCCTGGATTTTTGTCGTTTTTTGAATTAGAAATACGTATTTAATATAACTTTTTTATTTATGGATGGATTGCAATGAAACAAACCTTAACTTTTAAGTGATGCTTACTGCAATATTTTAGTGAAAACTAGAACAAAATCGGTTAAGCCGTTTCTGAAATAACCGGGAACAAACGCACAGACAAACAGGCAAAAATTCTAACAACTATTGTTTTAAGTTCTATCATGTTAATAAAGGCCCCTAATAATATTTTTAGACATGTATCGTTCATGTACAGAAATCGATCACTTAGAATTTTATTATTAGTATAGATAGATATTATTATTAGGTCATCCATATTATTACTGGCATTATTATGTTTCCCTGAAGCCGGCCTGGCTAGCTACCACCGTCCTGCGTGAGTCAGCCGCCAGCGCATTCTTTCTTTCTTGGCCGACAAGGTATTAGTGATACCTTTAGTGTCACTAACGTCAATGGGCGACGGTGACCACTCACGTACATATGACTCGCCTGCTCGTCTACCAGCTTTTTATGGGTAGACATATTTTTTTTTTTACTTACGTACCGTTAGCAACCAAGAAAACATTCAAAAGTACTTTTTACCATTAAGTGAAATAATAAAATTGATATTCTGTTTTATTTAGCATGTTAACAATTGGTATAGACTTTTAAGTTAAAAGTAACGTTAACATTTTAGGAAGGTTCGTTCCAACTTATGCACCCGCAGGCATCGTTGTGAATATTGAAAGCGAATGGAGAAACTTTGCCAAGGAACTAAGAACTCTGAATAATAAAGACCTGCGCTTACTGAAACTACGACGATTGTCTAAAGTAAAACACTATCTAACTACGTCCAAGTTACCTACTGCGATATTGTATTATAAAACGACGCCTTAGAGAAATCATTACTCTGAGCCAGCACAAAAAATCTTTTTAGTTCCACATTAGATTTATTTTGTCGCAGTTTTAGAGTGCTACAGAGAGCGATCATTCAGTATCTAAAAATGTTTTTGTGCCGCGCCGTTATGGAAGTTTGTAACACTTTGTGCGGAATACTAGACTCTTAAGAAACTCGTACGCTAAGTAATTGGGTAGTGCTTCGATGGAAACCGCACTCGCTTGTGGAGATTGAATGAACATAATGTAATATGTATTAGTAATATTGTATTAAAATTGGAGTTATTCAGTAGATTTCAACAATTCACGTAAGTAAATGTACAAGATATTTACAATATTAGTTTATAAATTTCTGGATCACCTTCGAGTAGCGATTTTGAAGAATTATTTAAACACTATGAAAACTCACATAACGATTAAAGGCAAAAGGCATTGAATTCATACAAACAGTGTTCGTCGAGTTCCTCCTGGGGGCTTGAGAGCCAGTATTTTCTTTTTTTCTTTGTTTTATGGGCCAACAACGCATTAGTGACGCCTCTGGTGTTACTCATGTCCATGGGCGACGGAGACTACTTACCATCAAGTCGCTCGTCTGCTCGTTTGTCGGCTATTCATATAAAAAAATAAATATAAAAATATCTGCTTCCCATCTTCGACACTAACTGTGAATTGGCAGACCCATAAACCTCATTATTAAGATACCCAGTGCAACCAAACATTTCTATGTTTATTTAGGTCTGACTAAAAACTTTAAACACAAAATATGTATTAAAGGACAATAAATTGACCTAAATTCTCGATATTTTATACAATTAAACCCGTTTTTAAACATACTGAACTCAAAGCAACGTATTTTTAAAGAACGTAAATGTCAGTGTCATAAAATAAACCCGAAGAATATTGCAAAATTCAATTTTCAGTTGCGCGTAACCAGCGTCAAAATGTCACAGCGAAAATAACATGTTCGGCTGTAGTTTCTCTCCGCGCATTCCTTTAAACATTTAAGCTCGTTTAAAAATCTCTCAGACGTTTCTCGACCTGTCCTGTATAGATTCGTTGGCTTGCCGCGCGCCGGGGACGAGTGAAGTCGGTCGCCGGCAGGGTTACCACCGATGCAATCACCATAAAAACTTTATAGAGTCAAAATAAATTGAAATTAAACAAAAAACCGAGCATTTTAGTTATGTAATGCAATGTGTGCAAGGTATCTTTTGCAGGGAAGTTATATATTTGGATGTATGGTCATATTTTGTTATGTTATTACTAGATGTTTTTTTCATTTTTGTTTAGATGTAAAGTGGGTGATGAAAGTGAATTGTTTTTTATTTCGTTATAATATAAAGATTAAAGAAAATTTAATATTACTTTTCAAATACTATTTTATAACCTTAGGTAGATTTTTACATTACAGTTAAACATTTTGAACAAATTAAAACCGTCGGATGAAGTACGGACGGAAGGCCGGAAATCACGACATTAGCGGACAAATGAATTTGGACGAATGATGACCCTAGCCGCGGGTCGAGTGGTGTTGTCGACCCAGTTATTGTAATGTCGATAACACTGTTGCAAGCTTGCAACGCTATATTTACCGTTCTTTTGTAATTATAACCTTTTTACTGATTTCAAAATAAGGTCTAAAATTCAAAGCGCCGACTCATTTCACTTTTCAATACATGTCGCAGCACGCTATGAACTTTGAGCGTTTATTGCATTTATTTCCGTACGTTATTGAGCCTTTGTGCTCATAAAATGTGCAGTACTCGTGGCGATAGCCTTATTATTGTGAATATGGGCCGCAACAGTTATTGCATTAAAATGGCTAGGCCTGTTTTAAGCGTTCGTTTGTGAATACATAAATGATCAAACGTTTGGTTATGTGTACGTTCATATCAGGCGTAGTCGTGAGTCGAATGCATGACTAATATCATGAAAGCTTCTATTAATAAATAAATAAACGTTTATACTCTCACAATCCGCACGAAAAACCCCTGTGATTTGGGTGGCGTGAACATACACGAATATGACATCACAAACACTCGTGATCTGAGAACAACCCTGGTTGTTGTCCTCACTCGGTAGGCAGGGTCGCTATTAACTGGGTCGTTAAGGTTTTTATGCTTTGGATAGCATGCTACGTTAAGCTAATACTATTCATTGTTGAATGACAGTTATAAAACCTTATTCATTGACCTTATGGTGGGGTAAAGAGCATTCGTTTTGTACAAATGTATATCAATCAGACCATAGAGGAAACTGATATGAACATTACAGAGTACTTACAGCAATACAAGTTTGACCATTTCAAAGGTGAAGTGTGCTCAAGATTTCTGTACTTATACCAATAACTATATAATTTGAAATCATTCTCATATTTCTAATTATTAAAAATATCTCACTATTTCCATGGTATTGGTAAATATTCGATACTTGGCAAGCGTCCAGGATCATAACCAGAAGTATTATTATGTCTAAAGTTTACCGGATATTTTAGTCAGAAACAGTGTAAATAATTTAGTTTAAAGTTACAAAATTTTCCCTAGAAGTTTAATGCAGTATGTTAAATGGAAAATTTTGTGTATCAAAATGTTCAGCTAGTGGCTGTAAAAAATTTGTGTATCAAAATGTTCAGCTAGTGGCTATATATATATATATATATACTAGCTTTATTAAAGTGTTATTGATTTGTGTTAAATTTAATAACTTAATTTTACGTTAAACCATTTACATATACAATAGAAATTAATTTGAGTTGATAGTACTCTCCTTGCTATCTCATATCAGCTATCCAGGATGTACATTTAATGACGCTTTTGCTTGGCTGAAGCCAAGTATACATGTCTTCTATAACTTTGTTCACATTGCAATACTCTTGCATATTGCCTTTGCCAAATTTTATGAATAATTTGGCTCATTACTTTTTGGTTTCTCTTGTCCTTAACAACTAAGTCCTGCAGAATGTCATTAAGTCATTATTTCCCAACTGTAAGGCCTGGGTTTCTTCTCGTCATTGATCTGACTTGGATCGTAGTCCGCACGTCTTCAGTGCGGATTGGTGGAGAGGTCGTCAGAAGGCTGCCGTATTGCCTAACGATGTCGACCTAACTATGACGAATCGTTCAAGAAATTTTGATAGTAACGCATCCTAATTCAACGCAAAAAATATTCGTAGTCGGGCTATTGACCTTCTAAAAGTTCTTAAGAAAACTATACAAACATGGAACACGTTATATAAACATAAGTTTGGTATACCCTAAACAGGCCTATAATTGCAGTCTCGACGCATCCGTCATCGACGTCGGCAATCGTTAAGTTATGACAATAAAATAAAAGTGTAACCGAAAATGTAACTTGAGTTTTGAATATCAGTTCTGTAATATTATGATTTGAATACATTTCATACGTTTCAAGCGAAAGATTTCGAAAAAGATGAAAGAATTTGTAAAACACCTTAATTAATGTGTACAAGTTTTTTTTTCGTATATCTGCATGTTTATCTTGAATATTTTACGCTGGAAAGAGTAAGAAAATTATACGCGCCTTTAAAATTTATCTTTGCTTCTTGCACGTTGCTCTGAGACCGTTTTGAGGCGGTTAATATGATTTTAATGAAACTTGGCGGCTGTAGTTGCATCCTCTCGAGGTTCAGTGTACATTGCTGTGTCTCAGGTGGTAATATTAGAGAAGTTGTCTATATTTAAGTGTGAAGTTCTGAGATCTCATGAAATAGTGTGTTTTCGAAAGTTCGTGGAGGTATAATGATTCATAGATTCCTTAAATACTTTGATTGTAACATTGAGTAAGTAATTTATTTAAAATATTTAAAGATTTGAAAAAAGTCTTTTAGAAAAGTATCTTTCAAATAGTAACTCTATTTGTAATTCATAGTAGGTATAACTGAAAAGATATATATATGTTGAATTTTTTTCTCTTGAAGTGAAGTCTCTCGTGAAGAAAAAAGGTTTACATGAAATTATGTGTTCTATACATCTAATAAATTGGAATTCTGTTTTGTTTTTCTTGTTTTTCTTGTTTTCTGTTTTGTTCTGTTAATTGAAATAAATAAATACACATGTTTTTCAGAATTTTTCAGAACATTCTCAAATAATTACGAAATGTTAAAATTTGTATGCCTAAATCTGAGTACCTGCCGTTATCGACATGGAACGCAGTGCAAGTATTTTTCAGGGTATAGGAGAAGTGCTATGAAAGGGACACGTATTGTAAGGGAGAATTGAAATAATTGGCAAAATAAAAACAATTTCTTGTCAACACTATTGTTGTCGTATGGCAACTCTGATTCACATTCGTTCGCTTCTAACATCACACTCCTGTCTTTTCAAAAATGATGGAGCCATGCGAATGTTTTTTTTGGCATTGAAAAGTATTTTTTCTGTCATAATTGCGAAACGCTTTCTTAAGTGCTGTGATTAATTATTTGGTTCTTAACCACTGTTTATAATAGGCTGGAGTCTCACATATACGATAACAAATGGTCAGTAAACTTCATTTTAAAATTTTATATTTTGTGGTTAAGTTTTCTATATCAAAATCAAATTTATGAAAAAGACACAACAAATGATTATGAATAACTGTTTCTTTCATGATTGCTATTTCTTGGTTAACTATCGAATGAATTTATCATTTTTGCAGGTTGAAAATGCCACCTAAAAGAGAAACGTGTTGATGCAGACAAAATTGAATAGGCAGTGAATGAAGTGTTAGAGAATAGCGTATCAGTGAAATCGGCTGCCAAGATAATTTAATGTCCCTTATATATAATTATATATATGTATATGCAGGTATATAGTATATATACATATTTTACATTAGTTTATTATTTTTATTTATTTATTCTATTTTTTACATAATATAAGTCATATATTATTTTATGTAAAAAAAAAAAAATTTCAATTACCATAAGAGTTGCATTTATTTTTAATTATAAAGAGACAGTTGATTATGTTTTAAAGAAAAGTTTTTTTTTTCAAGTTCTTTATGTCTAAGAAAACATAATAATATTGATTTTTGTTTAACTTACATATTATACAAACAAAATGTTTCACTTCATTTTAAATTTGATTTTTAAACATATATACCTACTTATAAAGTTATTGTATAGGTATTTTATATTTTTAGAACATGGATAGCAATATATAAAGTGATTTTTCTTTAATATTACTTAATGTCTCTTTCATAAATTATGGTGTCCCTTTCACTACAGCAAATTTATGAAAAGGACAAAACACATATTTTTTTAATATATGAAAATAAACAACTATGAATTAAGAAATGAAAACTATTGCATTTTATTTCAACTGATAATGGAGGCTTCCGATTTGACGCTAACCTATTCCAAATATTATCTTTATTATTTACTAGAATTTTAACAACAAAAATGTCCCTTTCAAGACACCTCCCCTATTTAACGTGATATTTGTTTAAGGGTTTTTCGAAAATAACCTATACAAGGTTCTTAAGATGTCAACATTTGTATAAATATCACCAGTAGTGAAAGGTAAAATTTTGCTCAAAGGAAAATTTAACAATTTAGGCACTAATAAAGAGCTTTTAGAAATCCTATTTTTAGAGATGTGAAAGGGGAAGAAAACTTTTGTATTCCGTACATACGCGCCTACTCAAGAATATTTCAAACAACTTCGCATAATTGTTCTCAGTTATGTTACGGTAGCTTTGGTAAATCTTACTCGCTATGGTTATCGACTTAAATCATTATGCAAATACATTTCAAATTAATTGTTATCACGATTATCAGGGTGTTTTATACAACCCTACACAAAGGGTTCTTTGTGATACTAAAGTTGTATGTACATTTATTACGAAGTCCTAAAAGCTGCTTTTTAAAAACCGACCCTTTTTTATTCACAGCTATATAGTGACTCGCTCTCGCTACCTACGCTTACCTTACGTGTACAAGTAGCTCCCGCATTGTTTTAGGAATTAGTTTTTCTAGTTTCTAGTTCTAGGCTCTCCAAGTTTTACTAACGGATTCATTTCTTAAAAAGTAAACTAGATTATGACCTATAATAAGCTACTAGCAGCCCGCTCCTGATTTCGTTTCGATTGAATTGAAATTAATTATATTTACATTTAAATTTTATTGTAATCAACTACTCATGATTAAAGCAAGACATTATTCAAATTTATTGTATTTAATAAATACGATGAAACAATTTTTTTTTAAGTTAAGTAACGCAAACTTAATTAGAGTTGGTTTGAATTAATTTGCATGAAATTGTAAATAAATCCTCGCCTATTTGCATGCTGTCTACACCTTTAATTATTATGGCATTAAGAAAATCACTGTAAGCGACTTATCTATGTATAAGGAATAATGTTTATTATGTTGGCGTTTAAATAAATAAATAATATACATTTAGTACATTCGGAGTAATGAATGTTTCAAATGGTAGAAGAATTTTTCAAGTAGGTGCCGGGGTTCCTTATATTACTTTTTGTATTCACAAACTCACAAAATTCGCACCCTCTTTTTATAATATTAGTGTACGCTAAAATCCCAAGTATTATCGAAATTTGTTCAGCGATTTCAGTGGGAAACGTGATTATACAAACAGATAGAAATTTCAAAAAATTATGTTTTGAACTCGATATATCGAGTTCTCCTCTTTAACACTCCCGCATCACAGGGAGGTTGTAGTGTTATTTACTTATCAATCCGTAGTTAAATGTAATAACTGGATTTTAGGGTTTAATCTATATTTTTAAGCAATAAATAGCGACACGGAAAAGTGTTGCACAAATTAAACGGAATAAAAACCAGGTACGATATTGAGTTTTACAAAGCGAACGGTGATTATCGAACATGTATGCTAGAGAACTATAAATATTTACGTCCAGAGTATCGGAAGTCAATTTATGTGAAAAAATAAATTTATGTGCGGATTTCGATGAAATAAATTTCGCAAAAACAAAATGGAATATCTATGTGTATCAGTTTTGGTTTTTGACATTTAAAAATAATATCTCGATAAGTTTATCCACAATAAAATGTGTCTAGAAAACATCGCCGTTTTAGTATTGAGGCCATATTATTTTATTAAGAAGAAAGAACATTTTGTAACCTGCAGTATATTATGCAAAACGGTAACCTGTTAGCGGGGTCCCTATTTAGAGTAGGATGGTCAGCATGTGAGCGTATATTTCATAAGAAGTAATTCCTAAATTGAAAACTTATATATAAAGTCCCATAATAATATTTATTGATATTTATACTACCAATTACATGCACTGCTCGAACAAAATATAAAATGATTTTATTTAAGCGTTCATAACTTAACTATCACTTAATAACTCCGCCACGTCCTAGTGCGACATATTTATAACATAATAGCGGACCCGGCAGATATTGCCTTAATATTTATAATATAGATCGCTTTTTTAAATGGACTACAGTGAATGTAATTTGAGTTTGAACTTAAAGTGTGTTATTTTAAAATATGTTATCGCAGATTCTAAATGTTTTGAATGTAATGAATACTCATTATTTACTTTATACCTATATTTGATTAATATAATGTATAAACGTGTTGTTCTGTCAACGTTCAAGATATAGCAATACCAGTTCATAAAATGATCGCTAGGTATCTATATATATGTAATAAATTATGTCAGTTAACGGAGGCGGCATCAATCACCCGAGGCCGGTAACCGCGTTACGTCACCACTAATTGTGATCCCGCTTCTGAGAGAGAGTGGTTATCGTCCTTTTCTGGATCGATATCACCCTGCGGTTTCGGTTCTTCGAATTTTTACTTGTACATTGGAGTGTGGAGTCCGTGGAGATACGGGAATTCGAATTAAGCCAAAAACGTATTTGTATGTGGTGGAAATGTTTGCGTCCATTGCATTGCGAATTACGCGTGATTTGTACAAAAAGTCTACGGACGCGGCGATAGTGAGGCTGCGGTGTAAAAGTTTCGTTTGCGGGGTCGCGTAGGCGTTCTTGGTAAGGTTGGCTAAAGGAATGAAACTAGGTCGGTCTCACCCTTCGAGTGTCGTCGCTTTCAGAGCGTCCACGATGTCGGATAAACTCCAATTTTATTGGGTTGCATTACGGGCGTTCGATCGTCCTTTCGTGGTTTCTCCCCGTTTGAAATGAAGGAGTGACTCAATTCCATTATGCGCCATGACATTGTTCAAAATATAGTCGATTACCGCTAATTTTATTCGGCTTCATATTTATTCTTCATGTATTATATCGTAAAAATTTCACGAACGTTATGTTCATCACACAAAAATCTATGATAGTAGTCTCTACTCATTTCCTTCTTCAGATGTTACATAAATACTGTGAACTTAATTACAAAAAATATAAAGGGCTTTTCAATACCAGTCCATGAGAAATCTGACGAAGTTGACTGGATAAAGCTTTATGACTAAGGAATTGCGGGTGAAATTGCCTACGGTCGATTCGAAGCCATTTCTAATCGGTTTAAGCAGTTTCCGCGTCGATTGATTTGGGAAGACTCTTAATGCCCTGTGGCGGATGGGAGCTCGATTTATTGATACAAAAATTACACAACGGTGAACGATACGTTACGTAGCTCTTATACAATTTATGAGCTTCTGTAATCAAATAAAATTATTAACCACGTTATTACAAATAGACCCAAACACAGTGTTATATTGTGTATTCTTCCAATTTATAACCTCTTTTGCAACAGTAAATTCACGAAGTTGTAGCTAGGCGTAAAAGGTAGCTAATTCTAGTGGCTATATTTACAGAAATTTCCGATTTATGCAATATTTACAGCGTAAGCCCAAGTAAACAAAAAACCCGTCGTTAAGTTAACTTGAAATTAAACAGAAAAATACAGGTCTATATAAACTACATAATTTTTTTTATACTTGAGGACCAATGTGGAGCGTCGTATTTATTAGGAAAAACTCACTTCTTATGAAATGCAAGCTTCATAACTCGTAATACTGTACAAACAAATTGTATCACGGCAGTTAGCTGGCAATGGGCAGACATATGATAATTATCTATTTTCAAATTAATAAAAAATGCCTTCCGCGCCACAGGACGGTACGCTGGGATCAATGTTGTAATAAACATCGATGCGACGATCAATATTTGTCTCTTTGATGTTCAGCTTCTTGTATCGCATCCGGCGGATCCGTGACACCAGATATAAAGTGTTTATTTTGGTACTAATGGAACGGAACATTTATATAATACATCGATGTCTACTACCAAACTAACTCAACGGCTATCCAATTTTATCCCATCCCATGCTGACAAATCAGGGTGTCGTAAGAGGCGACAGAAGCCAGGTTGCTTTGTGGTAAGGCTTCGCGTAAAGATTATATTATCAGTATTATTAGTCATTAATATTACTGGTATTATTATCTTTCCGTGAAGCCTGCCTGGCTAGTTACCACCCTCCTGCTTGAGTCAGCCGCCAAACGACTCGTCGAGTTCCGGCTGGGGGCTTGAGACCCAGTTCTATCTTTCTTACCTTCTCATTTCTTGGCCGACAACGCGTCAGTGATACCATTGGTTTTGCTGATGTCCATGGGCAACGATGACCACTTACCATCAGGTGGCTTGTCTGCTCGATTGTCGGCTATTAACATAAAAAAATATATTGGTTCTTTTTAATTACAATCGGTCGAGCTGCAGTCAACAAGGTAACACTGAAAATCAGCGTAAACATAAAATATCCAATACTAATGTTATATAGATATAAAATATTAGTATTAAATTAAATGAGGATTAATGCTGTGGTTTAAGCGTTACATAAATACTTTTTTCATTATTTAAATTTGTAATATTATGCAATATGAAGAAAATAATGGTGTTTCTTATTTTTACATCGTTCACATGTATTGAAATAGTCAACAATTTTTTTTTCAAGATGTTATAACGGTTTGTATGCCTTAGACATCTTAAGGTTATCTTAGACATCGATAAGGTAAGTTGGTGAATCGTTGATATTATTCTAACCATTATATGAACAGAACTCGTCTACGTCCAGTCCTATTCTGTAGTAATAAAAAATGACTTAGAAAATGTAGCTACTAAAAAAATTGTAAAACCGCTGTAGTTAGGTTTTAACGGAGTTATTAGGCTAAGAGTTAAAACACATTAAGATAATCACTCTTTGAAGTAGCGTGTAACAGAACTTTAATAACAACGCAGTAGAAGCTTCAAAGTTCTATTAATCCCATTATTTGGAGCCAGAACTAAGTTTACAGAGATATTTCTCACATTTTATGATGAAATGGGGAGCACGTGTAGAAATATTCGACATGGAACCACAAGATTTTCGACACTCAAGCTATAAAATGCATTAAGGCCATCAGCACAATCCTGAGCTATCTCATTTGTGACTTCAGGTTTTCTCTTTAAATAATGTGGGCTACGTACATACTCGCCTGAGACGAAGCGCGTAGCCCAAGACAGAACGCGATGGCAGAGTACTCTGGATACCCTCTGCCCCACTTAGGGGCCATAGGACATTAGTAAGTTAGTAAGTACATGCTACATACCTATTTACTTTACTATGTTGACACGTACAGGTTTTTCATAGTATTGCGAAATTGATTTATGCATATATGCAAATACGCACATAATATTCAGAAATCAGAGTTGCACGAAGGACTCGATGTTGGGTCTGGGAAAAAGTAATTTTCAAATTGTGTTTTGCAAGTGTATTCATGATAAATAACATAACCATGTAAAAAAGAAACGTATGCATTCATGTTATGGTGCTAAGTGGCCATTAATGTTTATGAAATGAAGATAGCTAAGGTAGTTGCTACACTTATCGATAAATAATTGGAGTGATACCGAATCGCTGGCCAAGCGAAAATAACTGTGAACTTAAAATACTAGCCAAGTTCCAAATATCGTCTGCCTACGACGGCGAATATGCAGAAATTTGGAATTTGTTCTTCCACCCATATTTTCCGATCTCCGTGACATTACTCTAAACTTACGCATATCAAAAGGAAGTCGTTAATTTGGTATATGGAACCATTGGAGACAGTCGAGGAAATACATTTTATTTTTAATGGCGCGACAATATACAGCGAAAATATAATAGATATAACACAATATACATTAAAAGTTATTTGGGCTTAGTTATAGTTACAGCTCTATTATGTGCGTTTGGCTTCAGTGCGTTCATGGTTATATACATCCTTATGTTAAATGTTATTAACATTATCTCATAAAATAAATGTAAAATGTATTGGTTTTTGAAAGCAATTATATCGTATTTATAATGTAAATTGATATGATTTCAGACGGATATATTTTTTAAGTTATACTGTAGGACCCAATGAAAATGATGTTCATTAATTAAACTTCTGTTTATTTTGATTATAGGAAGGCCTTTCGTGTATAAATAATATCAAATAAGTGCAATGAGCAGGAACGATGTTTTAGCCATGGAATCGTTACATATGTATTTTCCCCTTGTAGTGACTAAGGCAACTTCAAGTGTCTTCGGAACTTATGCATACGGTTCATGTTTGATCTTCTCAAATATGATCTTTCACCTGAATATGGTATTAAACTTAAGTGGGTCGATATTCGATTTAGCCGGAACACATAATATATTCCTTCTCCTTTTTACAGCGTGCTGCCGTGTATGAAAAGTTCACTTCAAATATCGGTCTTAACCCCCATCTTCGATCCTTTAAAAATGTTTACTCTTAAACGTCGGTTACCTTGTTGTCAGTTTTTGGTTCCTAAGTTGATACGCGAGTTGCCCATTGGAACTTTTAAGCGACGCATTAAAATACAGCTTATAGGCAAAGGATATCATAGTACAGATGAATATATTAATGACAAGGACGTCTGAAAATAATAGTGTCGAATCCAGTTCCGCACAGGTTTAAACTTTTGTAATTACCATGTGTTGTTTAAAGATGTGCTGAGGAGTTTCTTTCGCAGTTTCTTCTCCTCAATGTTAAAGCAATTTTTCCAAAAAATGGTAGAAGCAAAAAATGACACGCATAAGTGTATTTACGGAATACCTACATGTTTAAATGATTTTGAATTTGAATTTGGATTAAATAACTCTGGTTTACATGTGAACAAAAAAAAGGTTATGTCAGTTGATTCGATAGTCTTAATTTAAACAAAATTATTTTTAGTCTTATACCATTACTATGTGTGTATTTAATAATAACAGTGGATTGGCCTCCCGCTTGGAAGTTCCATGTTTCAAACATGTTGAACGTCTAAAATGGAATTTACGCGTATTAGAAATTAATTATCACTCGCTCCAATGACGGAAAACCTGCATACCTGAAAGATTTTTACAATGTTCCCAAAATGACGAGGCATTTACTTCGCACACTGTGAAGGACGACCCAAGGTCCGCCACAGGTCAGTCACGGGCTACGATGAAGATTACGCGAAGCTATATTATGTCATCCAAAGCCAGTTAGAGATTGAACTTGGGGCATGTAGGATTTTCACTTTCAATACAATTTACCGATAATATTTAGGTAGGCTCGTTGTCAGTTATTTACCGAACGCCTGGAAAACGAACGACTATTGGTAAATATTAGTCGATCTGTAAACCATCAGTTATTTTATTTTACACGGCACAATGTTTACGTATCGCTGTATCGACGAGACAAAACACATTAAATGTAAATTGGCTACGTTTCAATATTATTGTATCGGTGGGATCACATTTAGTTCTGATCAAAGTTTTATTGACCGTGTTTTAGTGCTATGTCGACGTCGTTGGATAATATGGATAAAGACCTCGATTATGCTCCGTTGAGCGTTATTTCTTCTACATATTATTTGTTTGTGTCTCCTATTGGAATTAACTTTCTTGTATCACGAGACAGCGCTCTTCGTAATGATACATTACAGCTACGAAGCAAAAATTCTTTCAGCAAATATCAATCATCTTCCTCCGGCCCTAGTCCTAATGGTAAGGGTAAAAGTTTTGTATGTTTGGACTGCGTTTTTGCTTTTGGTTATAGATTTGATGGAATATAGGGAAATAAGGTAGAAATATGTTGAGTAGGAAAGAGTATAACCTATTTCATGCAAGAACAAATATGGGATACTAAAAATCCTGTAGTTAAATGTTGTTTAATAGTTTTAATTACGATCATTTGTTAAAGTGGCGCTATTTGTATTTTTGGAGTGAAGGGGCTAAAGACATCTTTAAATTCAAGCCAACTTCCACCGTTCGTGGGGTGCTCCGCCGAACAACACATGAGGCATGGTACTTCCTGTTGGAGGATGTCGATATAATCTTTAGGTGACTTTTGCATCATGGGAGCCCTTTACCTGGCTGGTTACCTACTATGCTCCTTCTTTCTGGAAATGTTTTTGATTTGCAAATCCAGCGACAACAGATTCACCGATTCCTTGTTGGCTGAGGCAAGGCGAGATGTCGTTAATGCCTCTGAAGATACAGACGTCTATTGGTGGGGGTAACCACTTGTCATTAGGACGTCCTTCTGCTCGTTTGTATAAAAAATTGTAAAAATATATTTGTAAAAAATATGTAACTTGGTCCTTTTTTTACATTCGTCTATTACTTTATTGAAGCCTACTTACTGCGTTTGATATCAATTTACCTTAAATTACTCAATTTAACTTAATTTACCTTTCGATTTTCTATACTAGTTCATTTCTTTGTTACAATATACTCGTAGAGAGGAACACTGAAGTATGTATAATATATCAGAATTATATAGTTTCTAGTTCATTATTTCAGAACGTAACGATATATTTCTTGTGTTGGCAACTCAGTCGAGTGTAGCGTTCTGTACTATCCTTGGAACATGGGCGTTTGGCTTGTGATCAGACTACGTGTATTAAATTTCGCTACATTAAGGAAAATCGTCTTATAAAATAATAAAACTCAAGCAATGACTGCAACAGAATAATTACTGAAAGTTGGCAATTGCTTAAATGTCTATCGCATAATACACTCGTAGTAATATTGGAGATGTTAGTACTTTATCCATGCTTGACTGACTTGGTTGCAAAATAACATAGGAAACAAAAGGTGCTAGCTCCGATCAGATATTCATAGACAAGTTAGCACTCAGTTGAGTCATGATGGGACTCGTGCATATTGTTAAGGTTCTTACCTGCCTGGTTAGCTGCTATTTTCCTTATAAAACCAACCATATTTTAACGTGTATCGGTTCCTACATGGAGTCAGGACGAGCGATGTCACCTCTTCAGTCTTGTCGGTTAACGATTCTGTGGCGTACTTGGTATATTCCAGTGTATTTCGGTCCAACGCTTTTAAATTTTTTGTAGTAATTTGTGGCCCATCTGCTGATATGTTAGCTATATCGTAAAAATGTACAAATTAGTATATTGAGGTAATTAACAATGGTCTTAAATTCGTTTTCTCCGGAAAAAATTCTTTCGGTAGGAAATAAAGTATAACAAAGAATTTATTCAGTGACCGAGTTTCGGTAGACAGATATGTCGCTAACCAATGACAAAACTTTATAGGAGACCTTTTTTCTATTTCACTTAGCATAATATTCGATCGAGGACCCGTATCCCTTTCATTCTGCCGTGATATAGATAGCTCGTTCTGTGTTAACGTATCGTTTGCTCGGTTCAAACAGAACGGGAATAGCTCTTTAGTCCTACCAACAAAGCTGATACAAATTCTATGAACAATGCACACATACTTATTTTATGTAAATAGCTGAAATAGAAAGAATGATTGTAAATGGCAACTGCTGCCCATGAACATTAATATCAGCGTGTGTTTACTAACCTCTGCAAGTATACAGTACCTGATATTTCAATTTAGTTGTCTCTTTTTGGTGGGGAACACTCAACTCTTATTGGTTTTGTATTGGTATATGTGTGTGAAAATTGGCTTGGATTCCGGATAGCGAATATCTAGAGGACAGAGGGCAGGGGCTGAGGAAATGGGACGCGAAACGGTTTTGTGCACTTCGCAACTAACAAAACAACCGCCCAGATATGTATGTTTTTGTGTCAACACGCTAAAGGCTCTCTACTTAGTTTGATAAAATTAAAGGTGGCCGGAGGATTACGTTGGTGCAAATTACAAGCAACCTATTTATTACGTATCCGCGTCCCGAATAATTTGTAGATAATCACGTTAGAATTAGGCGAATGTATCTGTATGAACGTTCACCTATCTGAAGTGGAGTATTCTCTATGTACGCAGAATAAGCAGATATACCTACTGGTGCCATGTAGTGCGTCGTTTATAACTGAAGCAATTTATTTGATAATTTATTAAGTATTCCAATGCTTTGTGTGCTATTTATGCACATAAATGAAGATACTATTATGAAAGCGTGGTACCGTTTTTATATTTAAATCACTTTCACTAGATCCGCAATTTTGAAATTCGCACACACTAGTAATTATTGAGTCTCGAGAAACCAACGACTCGAGCCGTAGGAGTCGATAATAAACAGCAAGAAACAAAACAAAATTATTCTTTAAATAACATAATATGTTTCAGACATTTTAAAAATTCAATTAAATTTAATTACGAGTAATTGCAGTTCTAGTTTGAACTGTATAGAACATTAATCTTTGCTTTCAGAGTCGAAGATTAATTAGAATGTATTTGGCATCTCCAATTTATACTATTTTCAATATATAGAAACGCAAAAGGAAAGCTACGCTGAAGTCTATTCGGTAATTGTCAAGATTAAACCGGAAATGCTCAACTTTAATCTATCCTTGTGTTCTCTTTGTCGTATTAAAGTAGTCATTTACCGTCTGTTTTCGCTTAGGTATATCTATGAGTATTTAAGTATTAGTTTTTCATGTTGAAGTCAATGTTATTTGATTAAACAGACATTTTTGATGTTGCGAAAGTTTGAAGTGAACCTTGTAGCAATGATAGATACGATGATGATATGATAGCAATAATTTTGCTAAATGCTACGATGCTAAAGCTGTTTAGATATTGTTTCATTTTGACAGGGTTATTAAAGTTCTTCCCTAAATTATGTTTGTGATTTGGGACATAAGTCATAGTCAAGTCATTTGGGTCATAACTATAAATATAACTGTTTACTACTAGTAATTATGTATTCAGACGCTCGCGAATCATTTAATATCTGGACGTCTTTGGTTGATTTTGTAAAAGTGTGGAGAGAAAGAGAGATTAAGAGTTTAAGGTATGCTACCGTGATGTTTCTATTTATGCTGCAGCCCAGTAATATATTTGTTTATATTTCAAACATTTCAACAAAGCACGGCAAATACTTGTATTGTTCTTTTTCAGTATGTCTCAAAATTGTATATTTCATAGTGGAAACTTAATGTTGCCATAAAAAATGTTGCCATGCCCAAGTCAATCTAGTGGAGAGTCACAACAAAATGGATAACTTAAAAACCTGCTCTATAAAAAGAAGTTCATTTTTTTTTTCAATAGGAATGTGCAATTATGAAGTTCATTAAATTATTATAACAGATGTGAGAGAAACGTCTGGTAACACTAATGCTCGTACAAGTAGGAAAATTTCTAGATATAGGTCAGCCTCCGAGGCCGTTTTTTCAACGAACGCGATTGTCTTGGACGTAAGCGTATCTTTGTAGGACATCTCTCACGGCAAAGAATGACACTGATGTCATGCCATTGCACACTGCACATATTGCACATGTTCTACACCTAGGCTTCTTGTACCTTTCTAAATATGTTTTAAAACGTTTTCAATGGTGCAGCAGTATAAGAAACGATGGAAATAGGAACTGTAAACGAATTTCAGTCCATAGGTACCAAGCCAACAGATTTTGTCTGTTGCCTACAGTGAAATCTCCAAATGATTTTCACATGGTGTGACGGTGTGCACGCTTTTTACTGCTATTATTTAATCTTGCACCAGATTTTCCTTGACTCCCGCATATTCTTGAATCTCACACACCGTTGATTCCGCAATGACTAAGTGGTAATCGTAAGTATAATAAATACTATATAAATTATTAGTTATACTAGTGACCCAATTTTTTTTGCTTGAGAAAACCAAAGCCTTACTACAATAAATAGCAACTGCACCCGAAACTTTATTATTTATATACATAAAAAAGCTTTGCCCCATTTTATTGTTTTAGGCATTGATTTACTTATAGTTCTTTATATCAAAAACACATTAATTTATTGCACTAGCTACAAAAAGGAGTCAAAACTTTACTTAATAGCTGGTAACAGAACTTCTATAGTAATTTTTATGTGTTATTTCGCTTGAAAATTCTATATACCGTCATGATTAGTATCTTAGATATTGACGTATAATATAAATTACAAATTAGAAAAATACTATCATAGGTAATTCAGCTTCCGGGTGATGTTTGCTACTACAAACAGAAAAAAATTAAACAAATTATATTTTGGTTTCTATATCGATAACAAAGTCTTATAAATATTAAAAGAAAAAATTGTAAGACGGTACTATACTTTATTGAATTAAAACGAATAAGCAGTTCAGTTGTCTGTGGTCCGAAATAGTTCAAATTGTATTCAAATAGGTCAGCGCGGCGGGAGAGTGTGTCGAACGAGCGCACAAATAGGTCGCAAAGTATCTCACTTTGTCTTTTATTGACTCACTCACCGACTCCCCGTCACACATTATAATTTGATCACGAAGTAGGCAGTAAGTTAAACTGCTAGCCGGTTCACTAACTCACATACGTGAACCGTGAACCGCTCCCTGCTACTTCTGTACACGGTAATACGAAATTATTTCGCGTTTGTGCTATCGTGAACACATCGTAAGATTCAAAATATCGTCCTGAGCGATCGATAACTTTACCAATTTAATACGACAGCCACGAACCGTCCATGATTAATATGTTTCAATGCAGTTAGCCAGTGTATGAATCGATAATACCCGGTCTAAGGAATTCCGTTACGGCTTTCCATATAGATGACTAAAACGCTCGGCTCACGAGCTTCGAGTGCATCGACGGAGACAATAGCGATAGGCAGGCCTATATTCATATACGAAATTGGCCGAGGTTCTAAATTTGTTATGAAGATGCTACGGTTTAGTTATTGTTTGGCTAAATTAAATTGAACTTGATCGTGAGGATATAAGTTTTTAGCACAAAGTAATTATGTTGTAGGTATAAATATAAAACATTTTACTACATAACTTTTGCTCAGGCAGGTGATATTCTCAAATGTATGAATAATTTTGGTTGATAAGTATAGAATTATACGACTACAGCGCAGACTATAAGATCTGTTGATGGGATCTATTAAACATCCTCTCGATATTACAAATATATTGTGTAAATATGATTTATATCGGTTAAATCGTTCGAATGTTTTACAATCATTAAGAGAAACACCGATCATTTATATAAATGTTTACTATTGGTAAAAATTAACGTTTTCTATCAAAATTAACTGGAAAACCTATCTAAATACGTAAAAGGTTTTCTTTACCTAACAACGTTATAAATTACATCTGGGGATCCCTTGGGAGTGATAGAACTATCGTTTGTTTGGTGTTGTCAATAAGAAATACTTGTATGGTGTGATAGCTGAAGGGCAAGTAGCATTAATTGTCAAGGTATGGTGTACATACATATGTTTGACGTTCGAAAAGTGTTTGTAAAAATCAACTTCGAATAAATATTATTTCATTCATTCATTCGTTCATACATGGTTAAGTGTGAAACATTTCCAGAACTACCTACTGATTCCAGTACCCTAACCGACATTAATTTTAATAAAGTTTAAATTAGTATTCTAACTCAGAGTGGCAATAAGAGGGCCAAATGGTTGGGGAGTTTGTTATTATTATAAACTTAAAAAGTGCTAAATTTTTTCATGCATAGATCAGTTTAGTTTAGTTTAGACTATCAGTTATAATTTTATTATAATGTATTATATAATAGATATAGGTGATGTCGTCTAATGAAATTATTATACAGTCTCAACTTTCAAATGCTGTAGAGAGCTTAATAATCGAAAGAATCGGCAATATTATTTTTATTAATCTATTGTTGTAAAGAAAATAGTCGCATGTTATACGAGTAGACCGTCAATACGAAATAACCCATTTCACAATTTTGTCAGTCTCTTTATTCCTCTAATGTAATATTCGAAATGACTTAACTAATATTAATAGGATTTTTACTGACACATAGAACAATGTTAGACAACACATTCAATGCCTTTATTGACATTCAGTGCCAGGGTCTGATAATGGCCAGTCAATATTGACGAGATATCAGTTCATTTGATATAAAATATCACGTAAATTCTCCGATAATCGGTCGATTCAATCTCATTCAGTTTGTTACTAATTTGACTTGTAGTTACGGAACGTAAAGCCATCAGAGTTAAATAATACTCTTTGTAAGGCCCAAAACTACTGAGCATTGCATATGTATCCGTGACAATTACATCAACGTTATTACAGAAATGCAAATGGAGTAAAAAGTTGAAGTAGTTTTAGGACATTCCATAAAAATGCCAAAACGCTCGGTTAAACTTTAAGTTCATTGGCCTCAACAAAGGCGACGGTTCTTCTATTTAAATATGAAAGTGCGCGAAACCCTATCGCCAGCGAATATGAAGATGAGTTGACGTCGTCGGAACTTGTTATTGGGGTTGTTATAGTTTATTGGGTTTTGATGTGAGATGATTTCGTTATTCTGTTATGTACTAGTGAATGTTACGTAAATGAAATGCGTTGGACACGAATTTACAAGTAACATATGGTAATGTTGTAGGTTATTTACCTCTATTTTATTTATATGATTTTGAGTACATTTGAAACCAAACATAGGTAATACATGTTTGTAATTCCTGTCGATGATCATAATGATTGTAAAGGTTCTCCTCTTTGAGCCCCTACTCTTGGTGAACGCTTCTGTATAACGGACGATGCCATTTCATACCTCTTTCTGAAGGTCTTGTAGACTATGCAAAACCTTTAGTTTGTAATTCAGCATCGATTATTTACATGAATGTTGATGTATCTTAATTTGCCAGGGTTTACATAAACATATGTCAAATATTAATGTGGTGTTCATCGGGAGAATAAGCACATTATTCCTGTAATTATTATTAGTTACACAACCAATGAAAGAAAAATCTCCATCTACTATAAAAGATTTTTGACAATTTTAACTACTATAATTTCCCGATAAACCCACTCAACAGATATGAATCGTACTTATCGTTATAGTAGATTTTAATGTAGGATACTATTTTTCTCGGGGAATGGATCTGTTCTCGTCAGATAGGAAATAAAAGTTAAAACGGACATTCTATTAGGAGGACAGTAAATAATATTTTGATTGCTTGGCTTTAGCTATTATAATAAATTAATTAGTTTCTAATTCACAGAGCTAGAGAAACCAAAAACAACGCTGATTCCTAAAACAATGTGGGTGCTATTTCAAAATGTCACGCGTATGTTTTCTAAAACGAAGCAAGGGACTGTTACCAGTAATTTATAAGGAAGGTAATAATACCTAACAGATGTAAAAAAATACACTCTGTTCACTAATCAAAATCAAACTGTTACTATTTTTATTAAATAAGTTTTTTCATTTCATAATTAATACTTTTTAATGAACTATGCTGTTAACATTTATAAATTTACGGTAGGTACAGAATTTATTGCCGAATTATGAAGAGGTACATGCAAGTTGCCGAGATCTGATTTTTAAAATACATACATAGTCCAATGAAAAACTTTTGGTATTGGATATTTGAGATTACTGTTTTCCCATTTCATTTATATGGTATAATTTGAATGTAAGCATATTCGCCTAACGGTTTAAAAATTCAGATAAGTCTATAATAAAAAAAATATATAGGTACTCGAGTTATGTTGGCATAACCAGCTAGCGAATGAAATAATTAGGTTTCAAATGCAATGTACCATGTTTAAAGATAAATAAAATCACTTCTCTCGCAATCTTGGGCCAGTCCGGTCGTCTTTGTTTATATTTTTAAAAATCCCAATCGCCGGTCTCGATCTTTAACTCACGTAACACTAAAATAATCCACATGGGTGCAAATATAGATTTATCTACGATTGGAATAAAAATATTATCATAGTAGTGAAGTAGGCAATCACATGATGTAAATAAAGGTACGTTGATATTGCGCCACTATTATATTTTTATATAATTAAAAAAATTATTACTTCATAAGAACATAAAACTCAAAAATAAATAAACAAGTTCTAGTTTAGTCAAGATCGTAATTGCATAAGTACGACTAGAACATTCCATGGGCAATATAAAGAACGTTCGCAATATCAACTCCGTCGTTCCTCGTTTCCCGCCAATTGATTTCACTCCGAGCGAGGGGCGCCTTAATTACGTCATCCTGCAAATTGACGCATTAAACATGGTGTTCGAAGACAATTAAATACATGTCTGTTCGTTGCCTGTTAGAGTTTTAGTTATACTTTGGTAAATATCTGTTCTAAACTTGTTTAATTTAATTTTATATATATCCACAGTCGTTGTTTTTCCAGTTTTTGGTCTGTTATGTTATTTATAATTCAGTGTTGACAGCTAACTTTGTTAGCTAATTGTTTTCATCGCTGAAGCAAACAATTTTCCGTATTTAATAGATTTATTTCAATAATAAAATGAATAGGCTTTTATTAATCGGTGCATTTAATATCTTAGACTTCATCACCACTCATCATCGGATGGAATTATAGTAAAGTGTTAACTTATTTTATGTAAAAAATGTACGATATCCAACTGCAGTCGGCATCTCAAATTCATAGCCTCGTCTGTTGGTCAAAGGGGCCAAGTACAGGTAAGTCAGGTAAATAAGTTGTCTCCCCAGGTTGGACCCACTCATTCCAAAAAGAGTGACCTGGAATCCAAACTCTTCATCCCGAAATGCAATATTATTTACAGCTGAAAAAGGTATGACTGTGAGCGTTACACAGCGTCCAACGTTTCCAGCTAAGGAGTTAAGGAATTTTTCACAAACAATTTCCATTATTCAACGCAATAGTCGTCACTTCCAAGTTTTTCTTTGCAATAGAAAGTAAACAATATAACTTTCTTGTTTAAACTAGCTGTGCGGGTCGCTTCATATTAAGAAAATAAAAAAGCCACGAGAAGTTGTAATCAAGTTTTATTTGAATCGAAGTCAATCTTGCAAGACAATAGTTACAAACTTCACGTTATCTTGAATAATGTTAGAAATTTACGTAGTAGTGAGTCATAAAATGGAGAATAAATGGAGTTGCAATTATGAATCAAAAGTAAAACAAGTTTCAATTGTTTTTTTTTTCATTTGCCGAAATCTTACGAAAAATCTTCATGCAAAATTGAATGTAACAGATGGATAGACTGATAATTTAAAATTCATCTTATAAAGGTACCGTTTTTCTTCAAAAGCACGGATATTCAAAATTATTTTGATGATAAATATTTATTTTATAATCCGAAAGTAGGTAGGTAGGTAGGAAAAGCAGACAATCACATGATGATGACATGAACAACATCAGAGGAGTCATGATTGCAAGGCAGAAACTTTTACAGTCTATTTGAATAACATGTCACAGCGTTCCGAAAATACTTTAACTTCTAAATTACACGGCTACTGCATATCATTCGAGATACATAATTTAAAAAGATATATTACATCTTCAGGACTCGTTATCCTATTTCATTTGTGGGAATTTTTATTGTGTTGTTTTGTTGTCCCATTCTTTACTTACTATAATATTGGTGCAAGGATTTCTATAGTTTTCTATAATATTATATAGTATCAAAGTAAATTTTATGTCAATTATAATTATTTTTTGAGTTTGCCTGGTTGAGATCGACGTCTGAAATCCGCTTCATAAGTTTTAAAATGTAATATGCTAATAAAATTTACCTGATCTTAATAATTGATTTATGAGCCGTTTTAATGTGGTATAATATGTAAGGTATATTGATATCTGTATATGTATACTATCTCTAATATTTGTGCCAAAGAAGCTCTCTCTTATAAAAGAAGTTTTAAAGTGTCCTGACCACTTATCGGGTTTGCTGATTTTTTTCCGAAAATGTATGTATGTACGTGGATACAAAACGGTGACAATAGATTTATTTAGTTCACCTTCATCCTTGTATAGATCGCTCACTCCGAGGTATCACAAAATAAACATTTTGTACAATTCAATTTCTAAATCTTTGTATCAAATTATTCATTATAAATAATTCTCGTGACGTAATCTTTTGCGATTTATAACATTATACAGCAGTTTCCGGAGCCTATCTGTTGTGATCTCGCGGTGCACAGAATACCAGAAGTTGTGTGAGGTATTATAGACTGAAATCAGATAAACAGTCTATTGTCAATTTTACACGCCAATTACCATGAGTACGTATAATAAAAATCTAACTCATCGCTCTCTGTACATGAACGATATATAAAATAACTATTATTAGGGCCTTTATTAACACAATAGAACTCAAAACAACAATTTTTAGAATTTTTGTCCGTTTGTATGTGCGTTTGCGCGTTGGCGCTAATCTTAGAAAAAGTCAGTTGATTTTATTATGATTTTCACTAATGTATTATAGAAAGTGTCATTTAATACTTAAAGTTTGTTTCATTGCAATCCGTCCATAAATAAAAAAATTGGAAATTAATATTTTAATTTATAGAACGCAGGTAATGGAAGTAATTCATAGGACGAGAAAAACCCAGTCCTAAAACAATGCAAGTTCTATTTCTGAGCATAAGGCGTAATTTTAAGCGAGGGCAGTTCGCTAGTTTATAATTAATTTTGATATAGCGATTACGAGTTACTTACACTAATATAGAAATACGACTGTCGGGATTCGTGGGGCGTCCGCGGGGTTGTAAACTTATATTTTCAATCGTCAGCATTTTGGCTACGTCATTACACTATCTGGGGATATCTGATAAAAATAACCGAAACCCATTTAAGTTACTTCCGAAGCTTCAGTACATCAAGCTTTCAGAGATTTCAGTGCGCTCAAAAAAATTATAAATTCTTTATATTATAAAAAATATATAAAATATATAAACTTTATATAAAAAATTATAAATTATAAAGAGATTTAATTTCAAAAAACTAGCGAAGAAGCTAACTAGCCACCTGATGTTAAGTAGTCACCGACAACTATGAATATGTGCAAGCCCCGTATAGTCCAATGGCATCATTGCATTGCCGGACCTCAAGGAGAGCTTTTTTGATGCATGTTTAAAAAAATGCCAGAACGTTCTAAGAAGACCTCCAAAGGTAGTTAATTCCACAGTTCGCACGTACGCAGTAATTAAGATCTCGAAAATCGGACTGTGTAGGATCGCTATGAATCCAGTCAATGTGGATGAAACTTCAATCTTCGGCGAGTAGTACAAGGAATTTGGAACGGTTGCATTAGTGTTTGCAGCTAGCGGCCACCCTTCGCCACAACTCGGTCAATGAACGCTTCAAGTTATTAAATAGCCTCAAATCTTTTGACTTATAATAATTAGTCTGAAAGGATAAGAGGTCATTGACGCAGGTCAGACTGCTGTCATAATATATCTTCATCACAAAACATTGAAACCTTGGATATAACGCACAAAAGGATATTTTCGGTGTAATTCGAGCAATCCATCTTAGTATTGACAGTGACCGAAGTAATTGCGAGATAAAAGTTGCCTCTATAAATTCAGACAAAAATAAGGGTTTTCATCTACTCATAAAGATGAGATGAGCAGCGATAATCTCGGTAATATATTTCACAACCGAATTTAATATATAACACAACCGAATTTAAGATTTGTATTAAAGCGTGTCACAGTTTTCAAAATTTAAATGTAAATGAAGATTACATAATTTAAATGACGGAGTGTCCAGTAAAACTGTTATGCATGCTGTAATTAAAAATATAATAGAAATTTAATCTTGAGCACAATTACTCAAAAGATAAATGCACGAGATAATCTTCAAGTCCCTTGCCCTTTGAGTTAAATAATTATTTTTTTTTGCATTGTGTGATTCAACCTAGACGCCTAAAAGTGGTATACAATCTAGGCCACCGTTATTCACTAGATGCTTGCAGTATGCACCCGTCGTTAGATATCAATAAACACATAAAATTTTAAAACCAGATATAATTTCTAGCCAGGACATAAATAAGATAGTAATGTACATTGACTACAAATACAGGAAGTAGATAAAAGCGAGATCACATTTATCGTTTATTTGTTGGCGGGGGCGCGAGATATTAAATTTGGACGAAACTAAAAACGAGCGGCGGCTGTTTCATGCTTTATATCGTATTGTTAGGAATTTCACCGTGACAATAAAATGTTTTATTCTTCTTTGCGGGTTTTACAAGCATTCTCTTCGTAGTTCTTATACTTTTCTTGCTATACAGGAAGTTGTTTGAGTTATAAAAGAGCTTATTTGTTTACATATCCACAATACATTGTAACGTGAGTGTCTTGACATTGTTATTTACATGGCCCATCAAGGGGATAAGTTGTGAAAATGAATTTTACTGATTTGAGAGATCAAAATAAAGCAGCGGTTTACGGTTAAGCAGAAGCTTTGACGTGTGCATGTATATAGATTGATCAATAACTAAGCTAATAGCTAATACAAATGAGTAGACGAGCGACCTCATGGTACATGGTCATTGTCGGCCCAAGATATTCGTAATACCAATGGCATCACAGATACGTTTACGGCTAAGAAGAAATACGTTAAACACATTTGATAGTTGATTCAGGACCGAAGCTCAGATAAAAATAAAAATTTATCTTCACGCCCATGTCTAATAAGACTTGACTAAAGTATAATAAAATTTGTTTTTAAATTTTAAAGTAATGGGCTTACGTAATATGAAGCAAAAAATGTTTTATCGTCATCGTAACCAATATTGGCTCTGAGATTTCTCTCAACGAGAATTCCGGTCTTCTGTCTATTTAGACGTGACGTCGGACAGCACTTAGAAGCGGGTATCTTGTACCGGTGTTTTCTTTAACCGAAACAAGTGACATTTTATATTGAATAGGTACATATATAATTTTGTAAATTTTGAGTCGAATTTAATCCAGAGACCGGCGGGCGTGACCAACGTTCAAATGATAATCCAACCATTTATTATATGATTCCGGGCTAAATCACCAATTCAATCCCCTTTTAAAATATTTGGCTTTGATCGACAATTCATAAAACTAAAAGCAGTTAATAAAACAATAAATAAATAAAAAAAAAACACTTTTTTAACAATATCAAATAAAAATTGACGAAATTATATTTTTAGTTTCAAATTAATTTTAATCAGGGAAAAGTACTGTTAAATGTGTGAAGTTAAAAACAACTTATCTATTTATTTTTCTAGTAAACACGACGTGTTCATTTTAATGCGAAACCTCTTTATTTATGAAATTATTTTATCGTTATTGACTCTTAGTTATGTCTTTAAAATTTAAAACTATTTACACGGATGAGAATAAATATATATACAAAATATGAAAATTGTAAAACATTTCAATATAAATGCAAAGCTTCCACAGCAGCGAACAAAAAACAAAGTGACGTGATTCACGCCACGCTAGACACGAGCTAAATGTTCTTCGCATTTAGCGCAACTCTGATTCCCGCATTTGAGAACGGACGTTAATGGGGCATTCGGAGCCCGCTCCGGACTGACGGACGTCGCTACAAGTCACGTCAAGTTAGGGCAGTCTAGCCTGTTGCATTTCTAATGTTACTGCTCCACTTACGACCTGACGCATTAATTACCGTAGCTGTAAGATCAGTACACTAATAACTAAAATCTTGCTTGTAGTACACTAAATTGCTTTATTGTACACAACGTATACTTTTAGATAAATAGGCATGCATACTTTATAACGGTTTCTATAATTTGAACTGCTGAGCTAGCTATCTGTAGCGGCAATTGCAAGGTATTCGCGGATCTTTATTTGGGGCATGTCAATTATTATTTAGCGTTATTGCCTATGGTATTCATATATATTTAAGTAAATTAATATTAAATAAGCGTTATTTAAGTAAATTAATATTAAGTAAGACTGATTTTGTTAAATATAAGACCCCCGTTTAATTATACCCTCCTCAACTACTGACCAGTTATTCTGTACCGGTATACTTCAGACGAGGTATTCGATTAGGCATATATATTACAGCGGTTATTTTGAAAAATCTTAAACTCTTTCCTAATCATTTATTTTTAGCCATGAGTTTATCAACTTCATAGTCATGAATAACTGTTATTCAAATAGTTTCTTAAGTGGGGTGCAACTTATGACCTGTTTTTATTCTTTAAAAAATCATCTCAAAGGGAAGATTCACCGTCAATGTTTGGCAAATGTCCTAGTAAGGTTAAGGCAGGCTACAGAAAAGTGACTGAGGGAGACTAAAAAGTTGTTTCAATGTTTAAACACATAAAGCTTTGTATATGTATGTATATTGTAATCACAGTTATATGAAGATTTTTAGAGTAAGGTGTGGGAAAATTAACAGAAAGTAAAACGGTTTTAACGTCGATCTACCACACGGAACATGGACCGAGGCCGTGTGTTAATCCTGGAAGCGTTTATTTTTTTTTTAATTAGAAATTAATTCTCATTTCCTACCGTGAAAGAATATACCGTGATGAAACTTGCATAACTGAAACTTCTCCATGAACCACGGCACTTATTTGAAAATTTTTTTACAATTTGAAAGGTACATTATCTCAAAAACTATAGTTCAGACTGATATGTTTCTATTAATAGATAAACTAACTGACGAGAAAGATTTAGGTCATTACATCAAGCAAAAAATATTTCGGGTGCGATTATTATTTATGAACGTAGAAATCAAGTTTTCCGAAGTGAGGGCGGGATATAATATTAATTGGCAACATTCTTATTCGTTATTATTTATAGTATCTTAAAAACAAGTTTGTCACATGGAAAAGTTACGGACATGATGCGTAACGGTGACGGTAGACATTGCTACGGCGTAGAATCAATGCGTTTACAGTAATGCAATTGCTTATATTAGATATCGTTTAAAGTGTAACTTTTGATCAAATTTGTATGTGCTTGGGAAGTAATGGAAATAAATAATTACACACGATAACTATATTGTACTACAAGGCTGAACGAATGCGTCCATCTAGTATTTAGACAGGATTTTTAACAATAACCGCTACCAAAATATGTCAAACCTGTTAATTATCAACAGTAAATTTAGGTAACTGGTGGGAGAATCTAATATAAAATACCCACATTTGGTAACAGGTGCTCTTTGCTGTTAACATTCGTAGTGTCTACCTACCCTGGTGATACTCTGTTTCGGTGTGAAAAACGAAATGATAACAAATAATATATATAATTTTATTTATTATACCGCCCTCCCTTCGCTTCATAAAAACTATGGCACACGCTTAGAAATAGCACTCGTATTGTTTTACGACTGGGTTTTTCTGTGGTGTGGGCGTTCTGTGAATTAGAAATACAAATATTAATTTATTACTTATTTATTTATGGACGGATTGAAATAAGACAAACTTTATTAAGTATGTTCACTGCAATACAATAGTGCAAACCATAACGAAATCTCACAAACAAACAAAAATTGTACTATTTTTTTGGGTTCGTTAATAAAGTCCTATAATAATAATAGTTTTTCTCATATATCCTTCATGTACAGAAAGCGATTAGTTAAAATTTTATTATATTATATAATGGACAATATTCCAAATAATAGCTTTGACTGCTATATAGATTAATATAGAAGTAAAATATCAATAGGAGGATACATATATTGATAACAAAAATAATATACACATTGAAACCCACTACACTATTCCGATTGCCTTATAGTTTTATAATTACTATAGAAACGACATTAACAAGTGTTTGTGAAACATTAAAAAAACATAGACAATGAATTTTTTTTTTTATAGACTCTGTAATTAAATAATTTTTGTTGTCCTCATCGATGTCTGTTCTGCCTAAAAATGTACTGGTAGGAAATACTCTTAACAGTTTTATATCATGCTTCTTGGGTGTAATAAAAATGTATCATTGAATTTGAGCGTTACTTTTGTCTTTCAGTGAATTAAATATTTTGTTCCAGGTACGTAGTCAGCAAAATACTGCCAACACTTTCTTGGGAAAGTAGACGTAAGCAGCCGATTTTTTTTAATTATACTTATTGTGGTGTCATAATTCTACAACGGTTTGTTGAGTCAGTATAAAGTTTATTGAGACCAACGACACATAAAAATGAGGACGAAATCTGTCCTTAAGAATAGTCGTTAATTTTATACAAGGCGGCCTTAATGCCCAAAATATTTCATAGGTATAATAAAGCTATTTATTCCCGCTAATATACGAAAATTATAATACATTTATTTTGTTCGGTCCGTGTAATGTGCCATCATTTTACTTATTTCAATTATGTTGCAAATGTGTTTCTATTCATTTAAACCGAAGTGGAACGCGTCATTAATCTTTATTGTGTACTTAAAAAACGATTAATCAATTCGTACTGGAGCAACATGGTGAAGCGCGCTCCAGGCATCTTACACGAACATTGCAGTAAGCCCCCAATGGAGCCAGTCATATATATCGGTAAGTGTAGTCAAAAACGGAGGTTTACATTTCTCAGTGGGATGAATATTTTACGTATCATTTCGAAGTCCGGGGAATTCATTTTTACTGGAAAGATTTATATCGGAGGTAATCTCAAGTTTACCGTTCTACACTTTGAACATCCACATATTTCCCTGGGAAATTGCATATTGCAGTTTTTTGTAGAGATAATCGTGAGACCGCGATTCGAATCGGTTTGGAGATTACATTTGAATTTATTTAAGTAATGCTAGTATATTTTTATGATATTTCGGTTACTTACTAGGAGGCTTCTTGCATTTGTGTAATGCTTACTCCTCTGTGGTAAAAAAAAGCTAGAAAGATTAGTACTTTGCTTTTGTAAACTACACAATAATTTGTGTACAATTTTGCAGAACTTCGTTTTCGTAATTTGAACTCTATCTTTTAAGTCCATGATAATCCCTTATATCCAGTTGATCGAGTAAATAATAGAATATTTACCATCGTCTCATTTAACAACCAGCCAAATAAACATTGGCGAATTACCACATGACAATACGTACCATGACAATAGAAACAACAAACCATATGTTACGTAAACAGCATTGCACCGAATATTCCAACGGCGAATTTCTGTGTCGTCATTCCTAAAGCTAGTTACGGGTACATTGGACTGAAGTCAATGACCTTGCACCCTTGTTGTTACATACTTATGTTGTAAGGTTTTCAATTGCTTAACCTTTTCGTACAACATTCCCATTGTTTAGTAAATGGAAAAGGGTGTTTAGCGACCCAGAACTTTTCAATAAGGCAATTACGCAAAATTATGAAACAAATAGAACAAAGCACCATGAAGTCATTTAGTTATGTGCATAATCTTTGCAAATATGGAACGTGACAGATAAACGTCAATGGCCGTCTGGTTTCCTCTCAAAACACAAGATCGCTGGAGGAATAATATGTACAGCAACCTATGTGGTTTTTTGATGAAAAATTGTTGTTACGACACTCTATATTTGTATAAAATTATATTCATCGAATCGTTACGAAAAGAGCATTGCACCGCGTAATGCTAACGGGGTACTCAGTGCCATCGTCCCAGCTGCACGGACACTGCTACGGTGCGCTAGTTATTATATGCGATAGTTATAAATACATACAAATAGATATAAATACAGGAGCACGTTTTTAACACGAGCCTCTGTATGCATTATTCGGATATGTATACTTTACACTTCATACGCTCACATCATTTCCATCATACCGTGAAATGTTGTTATTGGTGTTGACTTTGCCTCAAGGATAAACCCTACAATTTTCTAAAATACAGTACTCACAATTTTAAATTGTTCGTTGGTAAATGCTGAGCTATATATAACGCGTAGTTTCGAATACCAACTAAGATTCCTACAGGCGTGAAGTAACTTGACACGATTCCAAATGCTTGGAGCGTTCCGGCGTCCTAATAATGTATGTCAGACTTTAGTTGCTGCTTTCGGACCTGTTAAGTTGACAAGTTTTATTTACCTGATTTTTAACGAATATTATAATGTTCATAGTATCTTCTGTAATATATTTGAATATGAATTGTTTAGTGTGATAAATTCAGCGCTGCCTGTCGGATACATTCATAATTGTTAATCAATTTTCTCAGTCTCTTCAGGACAAAGCCATTGTGTGTAGATGAACTGAATCCTTCAGAATTTACAGTAATGTTACTCAACAAACCGACTAATTATTTAATTATACAAGTAAGTAGTTCCAAAATACATATTTAGAGGAAATTTCATTTTTATGTTGGTTAAATGGCTAGATAGTTACTTCAGAACACATTCGAAACTTTAAAATAAAAATAGATTTTATTTCAACGGTCACTTCAATAACAGTTAGAAATTCCAAATAAACTGATTGCATTGTGCCCGGTGGATTTGACATACAATTTAATGTATATCGAAAAAGGAATAGACTTTTAAGTCTTTAGACAAGAAATATTAAATTCGGTTGAATTACTTCCGACCAAAACTCGACCATATATCTTAAACTGTGTTTCGGAACTCATTTCACATAAATATTCTCTTCCTAATCGATTAATGTATGTATGCTACTTCACTCACATGTAACAAGTGATAAAGAGAATATTTGTAAATCGGACCTGAGTCACAACTCAGCCTCGTACTGAAGTAGAAGTAATTGGTTTTATTTAAAAAAAAAGGCAAATAATCGGGAGTTCTTAAAAAAATACTTCGTTTTGCACAGGCATTCGCGGCAGAAATATTACTTTAAACGAAACGAGAGCGCGGCTTAAGTAAGGCTGTCAAAGCCGAGCAAATTTGGCGAAAAATGTTATATTTTGGGGAATTATTATAATGTAGTGGAAGGGATTAGTTGGTATTGGTGGATTGGTGATAAAGAAAGTCTCGTCTCAAAGTAGAGGCGTTCTGTTGGCATCTGCACGGTTCTGCGGCGTTGGTAGTCGTATCGATTTTCCGCAGTCAGCGGGGTCTCGCGGGGAAGGGGCATCAGCTGAGCTTCCCCCACCCCCTGTAAACATAAACACGGACCCCCGGCCTTCTCTTCACAGGATCAACATCACTGGAGGTGAAATAATGACACTGAATATTTATGAAACCCTCGTATCAGGGATTAAGATTCGACTTTTCTAGGCCATCAATCTGAAAGGCATTTGTTGCTGGATAAACTGACAGTTTGAATATTTCGTAACGAGTTCTTACGATTTTTCTCGATTCAACGGACATGGATGTTTTTTTATCGCTCACGAACATTTTTATTAGAATCCTAACAATGTGGTATTTAGGGTATTAAACATTTAATCAGTGAACTGAAATGCTAAAGTAAAGCTTAATTGGTTAAAATTTTAATCACGTTGTAGCTTTTGAATGCTTTATTGACTTTTTCTATGTAATGCAAATTAAAAATAATCAGAACAAATAGTTTTGTCTTCACTATTTTATAAGTACCTATTTTTGAAAAGGACATTGTATTATTTTTAAAGGTTTTCATTATTATATTGATATTAATACGTGAAGGAAAACTATTGTTTTTCCATCTGTTTGTCAACTGTATTATTATTTTTCTTTTGTTCGGTAGCTATTGATAAGGTTTAGTGTTGTCAATAAAATATATTTGGAAAAAGTTTTTTGAAAAAATAATTAAACAGATCAAAAATTTCAAAATGTATGAGGATGACACAAATTAAAAATGGTTGATTTAATCGACTTTTTCAATTGTAACATTTTAAAATGTCGGCATCATAAACAACACCTAATGTTAATTAGTTACCCCGCCCTTGATCATCCGAAACACGAGAAGCGACATCAATTCGTTAACTGCCAAGAAGGACGCGCTGAAACTGCCTATGAATGATTCTTCAACTTAATAACTACATGTTAAAATATTTCATGGTTGATCAGAACTGTTACAGCGGTCGTTGCCTTGGCCATTGGGTATTTGGCAGTGTTCAATATTTATCTACGGGATCTCTACGGAATTTGTATTGGTGAAATACGTAGACCAACAAGGGAAACTGACATAGTTGGCTGAAATAACAATGAGCTGGTTGCCTAGTTCGAAGGATCGATAACAGTTTGGGAAAAAATTCCTCGAATAGTGAGTGAGCGTAAGTAAAAGGAACAAGGGATGTCCTCTAACCAGGTGGGCCGACAATCTTAAGAGGACAGCGGGCATTTGTTGGATTCAGCAGGTTCAAGACGAGTCAGAATGGAAGAATTTAGGGAAACACTATGTTCAGCAATCGCATTTCAGAAGGCTGATAGATTGATGGATGGTAATTAAATGCATATTATAAATAATAAAATAATCCAACTCTCATGTTCGGTTTTTAGACCAGAGTTCGTTGCACACAGTTGCAAAAATAATGTAAATAATTGGAAATATTCAAAGAAATAAATTTATAATATCCAGTTAAACGATTTAAGTCCTCAACTACACAACATAAACAAGTTCAAATAATTCGTTCCAGTGTTTATCTGTTTAATCTTAAGATTTTTTAAAATAACCCAGTAATCAACCCGTCAGGAAGAGGCCAGCTGGCAGATGCATTTTACTTTTAAAAGCCGTTACGATTTTCAAAATTCAAAAGAAAAATATGTCTACCGGCCGGACAACACCGCGAGAGGTATTGTTCCTCATTGATGATCTCAAGAAATAATTATTCTATTCAATTTTATTACAACGATTTATCACCAAGTAAGAGTCATACCGTCGGCATTAAATTCTGTGATACAGGTTCAACGAGCTCCGATAGAATAGAAAATGTTTTTGCTTTTTTTTCTTAATTAGTAGCTAGCAGCGTACACTATCATGAGACACAATAGACTAAAAATCGATACTGAATTCTTTTACACCTCGCAAAGTTTTAATTAGATCTAATTAGTAGAATAATGATTGCTTAATTAATTTTTATTAAAAATGGAAAAAATTTACTTAAAAATGGAAAGTATTCATAGTTACCTGTTAGCATAAATAACATGTAACATTTAATAGTAGTTTATAAAAATATTCCATTATTTTACAATATCCAGTGTTTGCATGAATAACACGTAATCGAAATTAGAATTATGTAAAAATGACCAAAACATTTTTTCAAAATTTTGTTAACCTATTTAAATGTATTGACTTTGCTTATTAATTGGCTACAAATACTATAAAGTATTAGACAGTAAATAAAATCAGTAACATGTCAATACATAAAATATGCCGGTCGTGTACGGTTCAAAGTTTCTTGTTTGCTTACTACACACTCTGTTATACAATAATGTTTTCATTCACAGGAATATTTGTTAATGAAAATTTAAGTCAGTTAATTTTCAACCATAGTAAAGCAATATCAGAACCCTGGTTATTTTAAATAACATTGGAAATAAAATAAAAATTCACTTAAAGAATAATGAAAACGCCAACAGAAGTTGTTTTCAATTCGAGGAGACTTTGTGTTGGTACCATTAACGTTATTGGTTTGTAGTTACGATACATTCCCCGAAGTGCCAATAAGTTGTCGAGGTTTCACACTCTACGTATTCGCAGTTTATATTTAACGTGCTTCAGATAAAAGCTTTATATAATGCGGAACGCAAAATACAACTTTGGAACAGTTTCTGAAGTACTGTGTTTGTGGAACCGATGCTTTTTTGAAGATTAATTAAAAGCCTTAGATTTATGTTAATGTAAACATAATTTACGCTAGTAAGTTACCTTTAAATTTTTTTTCTTTTTACGACTTTCATTACTTTAGATAATTATTTTCTTTCAATATTGAGCTGTGTTAAGTAAAAAGGTATGCCATGCTTTAAATATTTTTATTTCAGAAAAATTGAACATAAATTTACAACAAATTATTCTATCAGTCCGAAGGTCTGTCTCTTACCAAAGTTAAGCAAGAGTAAGTAATTTTACCAAAAAAATATTGATCGTTAGCTAGCATTGCGATAATGTGAAACTGGTTTAACGGGTCATTAATAATCTTCAATATTAAGCATATAATTCTCGCAATGAGAAATATCAGACCATAGCCTGCTGTAGTGGACTCGTTAATAAAACTACTTTTGAAGTGAAAATATGGAACGGTAAGGAGCGTAAGAAGGCACACATCCACCCGAGCGATCGTCTTTTCGAACACTAGTTTATAGTTTAAAGTGGCGTCACCGATTCTAATCGGCCAGCTTTACGTCTCCCGCGCGTTGCCATACGTATTTATTACTACAATAAAAAGAAAACATTAAATTGACGACAAAATTACAGAAATATTACATTTAAAATAACATAAAATTACGCGTCGCCTACACCTGCCATGTTGGCCAAGTGCGGGTTGGCAGACTCCACACACCTTAGACAACATTATTGAAAACTCTCAGGTGGGCAGGTTTCCTCACGATGTTTTCCCTCACCGAGGCAAGTGATAATTGAATAATAAGCACATAATTTGAAAAATTATAAATGCGTGCGGAATTCTCTCTCTCAATACGCGTGCGGGAGTACCTTTTTCCGTACAGGATTTTCTTTATGAGCGTTTGGCAATAATTGTCGAGCGTTAACGCTTGCGTTATTGTGAACAATATAAAATAATATGGAAATATATCAAATTAACCCTTTCCACTCTAAGGCTGTTTTTGTTTTTATTCCACCAGCTCCACGCTAAAATTACGTTTTTTTACTTTTAGTGTTTTTTGTGTATTTTGTAAAAAAAAACGAATTTTTCTTATTTAATAAACTTTATTTTATGAGTAATTACATGATACTATATTACAACATCAAAATTCAAACATTTTAGTAACAAAAATCCCTCCTGTTTTAAAATTTTCCGCAAAACGAGGTATTACACCATGTCGAGTATCACTCGACAGTGGAGCTAATGGAACAAAATCAGTGTCGAGAGACACTCGACATTGGAGTGGAAAGGGTTAAGTTAAATATAACATTTTTATGTGCAAAAAATTAGCAGAGATAATTTGGAGCAGATAATTTGTAATTGGTTTAATCTTCCTTCTTCCTGTAGTGAAATTCACTTTAAGAGTTTATTTTATAATAAAAAAAAAACCGAATGTGGAGACCGAAATGTATAGTCTTGGCGAAACTTGGTTAGTAAAGCAAAAAAAGCCAAGGAATTGTTTAAAAATGCGCCTTTGCCATTTTAGTCATTAATTTCCTATCGTTATATATAAAATGACCTAGGTATTTGTACGCGCTCGCAACTGGTATAATAGAAAAAACAAAAAAACTCAACAAAAGAACCTCAACAACGTTCTAACTTAAAAAAATTTTGATCGCTGGGCCACCACTAGTTATATCAAGGAACACGCAATTAATAGACAACCATGGATAAGTTTAGATTTTGTTCCGTCTAAAATATTAGTGTAGATAAGTAACAATACAGCGACATCACAAATAAATAATAGATTTAACATCATAAACATGGTTATAAAAGGGAATATAACTGAATGTACGTAGTAAAACCGTCTCATCCAAGATAGCTTTAAACATTAAGCAATACGTAATCTCGTTTTTAAAGTGGCAATTCTCATTTTACATAATACTTTCTATCTTTACTATCTATACTAATACCTTCTTACTTTTTTCTTTTTATTTCTTGGCGTACACCGCATCAGTGATGCTTTTGGTTTACTAAAGTCCACGGGCGACATTGTCCGCTTACCATCAGGTAGCTCGTCTGCTCGTTTGTCGGTTATTTAAAAAAAAGGGTAAATCTGTTCATTTGACGACCCCGTAGCCCAGTTGGTAGTGACCCTGCCTGCCGAGTGTGGGGTCCCGAGTTCGATTCCCGGCCGGGGCAGATATTTATGTGAGAGATAAATGTTTGTTCTCGGGTCATGGGTGTTTGTGATGTGATAATTGTATATGTCCATGCTACCCGCAACACAGGGAATCCTAGTGCGGGGGTGTGAGTGTGTAAATATTTATTTATATATTTATTTATTTATTTTATCGAACATTTTGTGGAAAATCTAATGTAGATAGATTTTGTAATCGATATAGACAGGCAAACTTTTAAATTTATAATTAATCTGTACTCGTAAAATATTAAGACCACGGAACCATGACTCTTGGCACATTTGTATTATGGCTCAAAGTTTTGGATATTTTTCATCATCTTAAGAAATGGATCCGTTTCCCCGGGATTTTCGAAAAGCAAGGGTCACTAGTATACACTTAGTTGTTACCATTTCACGTAGCAACATGACATTTTTTTTTTACAAAAGGTCTGCGTAATAGTAAAGGGCTCTTTCTTTTATTCTATTGATATACTAGCGGTCTCGTCCGACTTCGTTCGTGATGGACTATTAAATATATATTATACATGATTATTGAAAATTTAATATTTTTTGCCTCGATTAGCTATCATTAGGTTAACTGAAATTTTATATAGCCTATCATCTGCGCAATCAAGCGTTTTTACTCCTTACCAATTTTCATTAAGATTGGTCAAGTCGTTTTTGAGTTATCTCGAGACATACACGAAAATCTCAATAGATATAGGTATAGAGTTGTGTAGATTTATTTTCATACTAGCAAACTGCCCACGCTTTGCTTTAGGAAAACTGCACCTTACGCTTAGAAATAGCACGTATATTGTTTTAGGACTGAGTATTTTTCGTTCTATGAATTATTTATTTAAAGTTTATAACACCTGATACAATGTAGTATAAAAGGCAGGCTTAATGCTAAAAGCATTCTCTCCCGGTCAACCTTTGGGCGGCATTAATACATAAGCGTAAAATATAAAAAAGGTCATAATATAATAAAATAAGATATCGCTGTAAATACTTGCAGTAATAAATGTTGTAAAATTACATATGAAATAAACATATAGTAAAATAAATATTGAATAAAAATAATAGATTGAAATATACGAAAATGTGCATCTGTTAATAAAGTGAACTTGGATAGATAACGGTTCACATGTCGACCGTAGATATGATACCAACTCAGCAATTTCTTTCAGAACCCAGCAAATTGTTTGCTAGCAATTTTTGTTATCTCATCCGGGAGTGTATTGCATAGACGAAAAGCATCAATGCTGAAAGAATTTCACATAAAACCAGGCCGGTAAAGGGTAGTCGCTTATATGAAAGAATCAGCAGATCACTGTTGACCTTTATGAGTTTCATGAAGATATTGAAATCTTTGTTTCAAGTAACCTGGGTGTTGTACGCGTTTAAACAGAACAATGTGGTAAGTAATCCAATCTGGTTACGATCGCGAACTTGAAGCCATTTGAGCTAGCGAAGATAGGAGGAAATGCGATCAAATTTCCGTAGGCAGTAGATGAAGCGTATAGTATTATTAATGAGGCGTTCCAGCTTATTAAGAAGCCGCACACTCGTGTCGTACAATTAACGGCCAAATAAAACTTTTTACCAAAGTAATCATGATCTGGATAATTTACTAAAACGATTTAAAGTGCGCAGCCTCGTGATAACTAACCGACTGATCACACTGACGTGTTCTGACCAACTAAGAGTGATGTCCAGTGGTAGGCTAAGATTTTTGATATTGGATGAGAAAGGTATAACAGTATTTTCAATCAGAACTTCTCACTATCGAAGAAAAAAAGAATATATCTATGTCAGGAGAAGCCATGTAATTAATTTCTGACATTATTAGAGAAATATCAAAAGACGGAAGCGAAGATTTGTCAGAGAAATGAGCATTAAGGGCATCAAGAAGAAAAGGGATGCCTTCAACCTTAGCACGGTTATTACCAAGACCTATATAATTTAGAAACTTCCACATTTCGGATAAAAAAGTATTGGATGATTGATCATAAAAGTACTTGTGTTTGATTGTTCTTACCTTGCGATTACACTGGTTACGCGCAAACTTATGTACATTCCTATAATCGTTAAATCTATGGCGCTTAAACCTTCTAATTGCCCTATCACGTCTTGTCATAGCTATTCGAACTCCACGTGTAATTCACGGCGCTGGGGGACGTTTCAGTGTGCAAGCTTTTAATGGGGCATGTGAGTTGTATAGCTTCAACCCAAACTGCTTTATCATAGAAACATTTATCATTTTGGCATAACAGGGTGTCGTAAGAGGCGACAGAAGCCAGATTGCTTGGTGGTAAGGCTTCGCGTAAAGATTATATTATCAGTATTATTAGTCATTAATATTACTGGTATTATTATCTTTCCGTGAAGCCTGCCTGGCTAGTTACCACCCTCCTGCTTGAGTCAGCCGCCAAACGACTCGTCGTGTTCCGGCTGGGGGCTTGAGAGCCAGTTCTATCTTTCTTACCTTCTCATTTCTTGGCCGACAACGCGTCAGTGATACCATTGGTTTTGCTGATGTCCATGGACCTGACGACCGACCTGCTCGTTTGTCGGCTATTAACATTAAAAAAAAGAAACTTTCTCACTCTACGATGGCGCAACAGCCACCAGAGATTAATCGACATTAGCGGCATCATCAGTAAGGGCAGCAGAGTCAATTTTAGCGAAGTTACGTATCCATATAATCTCGGGTACGAGCTTAGGAGGTTTATGAACGAGCTAACGAGGCTTATGCAAGTTTACGAATCATAAATATATTAACTAAAAACGCACAGACAAATAGGTAAAAATTCTAAAACCTATTGTTTTGGGTTCTTTTGCGTTGTCCTAAAAATAATTTTTCTCCTATATCCTTCATGTACGGAAAGCGATCAGTTAGAATTTTAATATATGTATGGATAATATTGTGCTCAAAGAAAAACGTTTCACTTTGCTCCTACCATCATCTTCAATTCTGCTGCAATTTTCTTGTCTCACTCTTAATTACGTTACATTATAAAAGTTACACAAGTCGGTCTTAACTGCGCCCAATATTCATCAATGTGGGAAGCGTGGTGCGGGATTTATATTTCCATAATTCTATCAACGTTTTCTTTGGATTTGAATCCGAAATTGGAGTGGTGGGGATTGCTGGTTATTTTCATTTCCTTGTTTGTCTAATTTACAAAATTACGTGACTAGATGAGAATAACTTTAGGTGATATATTACTGATGACCGAGTTGAAATGCTCGCAAGCTGTCAAGCTGAGAGTCTATTATATTAATACACAGATAGCCCCTTCTGTCAATCTTGTATAGTTTAACATGAAGTCACAGGGGGTGAATATAATAATATAAATATTAATTTCGATTAAATTATTTCATTTGTCTGGGAATTTAGATTAACGTAAAAGACATTTTTAAGGAAGATTAATGAAATTGTATTGTTATTTTACTTTGCTTCATCCAAATCAGGTGAAATCGGTAAAATGTTGTACTTAGGTACTGTTATAAAATGTACATATTATTATTATTATTATTATCGTTTTTACATAGAATTTATAACTCTTGTTCAGAACGCTACTGCACAAAAGGTGCAATAAGTTGAAAGAATAGATGAGATTCTTTACAGATTTAATACTTGAATCTCTAAAGTTTAAAATATAAATTGATTTTGATTTTAACGAAAGGTATAAGCGAACCGTGAAGTTTAAAAGCTTTTAAGAGTAACGTTCGCATGGAGTGCTTTATAGTAATGGTGCGATGTTCAATCTTTTTAAGAAAAAAAATGTGTTAATGTTTGACTATTATTCCACCTGATGGTAAAGGACGATGTAGTTCACTACTGCGGCTTTACTCCTGGCATGAAGATTATAATCATGCCACGTTATAATCGTTGTAATATTGACGGATGAATAAATCATAACTTATTTAAATTTATCAAGTTAACGGTAATATGGATGTTTTTTGTGTTCTACTTTTAAATTTTGGATTAATTCATTACAATTAGAATTTATTTCTGGATTTTGTCGATTGCCAACGTTGCTTAAATACAATTGATATTTAATGAAACAAACCTTAATTTTTCGTTCGTTGATAGCTACATGAATAATTACATGACTTCCAAAAATTTATTGTGCGTGCGAGATTCAAGGTTAAATCCCCGAAACAAGATACTAAATTAAAACTAGTATTAACACTTTATATTTATATTAACTTTCATTCCGAGCGTGAATGTCATACACAATGGCAGACGCCGGTATTTATAACATCGAACACTAGTTAATACTCAATTGTTTACATTACACATTGTTTACATATTACATTGTAAATCAATTAGAATTCTACTATCTAAATTATTATTATAGATTGTTTTTAATAACAATTGTATATTAAGATTTTATTATTATAATATCGCATATAATATTGAACTGAATATTTATTGTATTTATTATGTTCATTGTAGATTATGTGTGTACGATACGTGGATTATCGAGTCTAGCGCGGCGTCGGAAGCGGCGGAATATCCCGGATGCAAATCGATGTCTTTAGCCATATCTAAATTATTCTAGTGTGGACGAAGTTTAGTTTCCTTATACAACGTGATTTTGAGTAGACACTAAACCTGAAAGTAGTTTGTTCAGAATCAGTAACTGAATCGAACGCAATATTTTTTACACCATGTTATATTTTGTCCGAAAAATATTTTAAAAATATTACTATTTGGTCTCCTCTAAATTAGCGGCGTGTATCGCGGCGTCGGCGTTACGCTTTGACTTGA
>PDGT01000021.1:2841017-2870537 GCA_003671415.1 Megathymus violae
AACAGAGCCGCATAATGAAATATATTTAAAAAATAAAATAGAAAATGCCTTTGACACAATTAAAAATGATCGGTACGTATTGAGGAGGTTAAAAATAAATTTACGCAAGCGCGCTCGGTTGTGCATTAGGAAAAATGGGGGTCATTTTGAACAGTTATTAAGTTACGTTTGAGTGACGATAAAAAGTGCGATGGGTAGTGTCTGTGTGAACAAATACGTGTATTGTTATGTCGTGCATGTGCAAGTTGCACAGTGCAACGCTAAGTGACCATGTTAAATCGCGCTATAGTTATCAATCAGCCGTGCAGCGCGGGCGCGCTGCGCGCGGTGACCATGTAATAGGGAGGACAGAGGAGCAACTCAACAAGCTTGTAACTTGGTGAGTTTTAAAGATACACCTTTGGCAATTTTTATGTAGATTATTTAAACCGAAATATTCGACACGTGTCTCGGTTTTAGTATCTACTAATAGTCACGTTGTATATGTAGTTGACATCCACATAAAATCGTAGAAGGTAGCTGTGTTGCTGGTGGTGGCCTATTATGTGGTCTATGTCGTCAACATATGGATCAAGATTTATTGTTATGAATAAAACAATACGTTTATTTACAATTTTGCATGAAGTAGTTGTAGTTGCGGTGTGCTATTGTTATGGTATGTTATAATAAGGGTGACCTCACTCACTCGCACTCCCACTCGGTAAACCATATAATTATGGCCTGTTTCGTTGTTTGAGCGTGGCTGGTATTTTGTATACAATCTGGTATTAATAAAGCTTAAGCCATGACGGAATTACAATGGGGTCGTAAATTAAGGGCATTATTATGTTATTAACGTACCGTATATAATAAGTACGCCACTGTTTATGCTTCGCGAAATAAATTAAATATCTTAATGATTCAGCGTTATGACGAAGGAATGTGATTCTGTATATTTATATATTAGGTCGTAACTCTTTATGATTGAGTCAAAAAATAGGTTCATGTTTGATAGGTATTTTTAGAGATATGTGTTATAGGTGAAATTATCTCAGAGATTTATGGACCAATTTAAGTGTATTTGATATATAAATAATAATCCGATATATTTACATATTATATTGACGTTTGGTAGTCATGACGTATTATATCAATAAATGTCATATGCTGATTGACCATTCGCCATAATGTTTCAGTGTTACAATATATTATTCACAAATTAAATTATTGACACTAAACCAAGCTGAAATCTAGAATTTGAATAATAAGGAATGCTTTCAATTAAAATGTTCTACTTTCTACAGTTTGTACATGGCCATGCCCAAGCTTCATATAATGAAACATCTCCTTTAAGGTATTACGATTATCTCATAAACTTTCTGAAAATTATGGGTAAGAATCGCTGTATCCATGGGTTTACATTTTTGACAGGAAAAATGTGGAGATGAGGAGTTAATCTTGATCTTGGAGATTTTAATAATAGTTTAAGTACAGTTCATAATTTACCATTTTAGATGGTGTGCAAATTTGAATAAAATATATTTACAATTCATTAATTTTGTCAATATATATTACTAATAAATTATTACAATTAATTTTCATGAATATTACATTTATTATTAGTATTCAGTATCAAAGTTTAAAAGTTTTTTTTTACCTTTCAAAGTTCGTTAATAGGGCTTACAACATTTAATTGTTATTATAATTACATTATTATAATATTATTGCTCATTAAAGAAACTACTGAACTACTGTATCTACTGATCCAGACCAAGTTTAATTTCAACCTTTCTAATCTTCATTGGATTCGGCATATGATGCACTTCACATGACTTTTTAACTCTTTTTTTTTTTACGCAAAATTACTCCTTATGTAAGAATTTGTTTGTTTACCGTATAAGTCTGTCCTCGGGTCATTTAACTCTATATGTGTATCAAATTTCAACTATTTTCGATTAATCATATTTAGATGAAATAATCTGTGTGACGAACTGACGCGAAATGACGAAGTTTACACTTTTTTTAATTAAAAAATAACATCGTTAGATAGTAGCCAACAAATGAAAAAAATACTAAATGATAATAAAATTTTATTGTACATTTTTGAACAAAACTGATATGGTATAATTTCATCCAGATATTTTCCAGGGTTGACACCTGGATAGACCTGGATACGTGTATGTAGCGTTGGCGGAGTGCAGTGATATTTCTAACAGACACGTTGACTCCTTGGTATTACGTAACAATTTAGTGTTATAATAATACTAAAGACATTAAATACCTACTCTATATAATTAAATTTTTTGATTTATATTATCCAACACTAAGTAAGTATGAAATATTACGAGCATTATAGACTTTAAGTTTTTCTATATTATATTACTCTGCAGAGCTGAAAGAGAGGAGTTCTCTTAATTGACATCCTACATTCTCCAGGATGATAGAAACGATTTGATGGTTAATTAGCTTTATGGAATTGGCGTTTTATCAAGTTTATTACTTGATTTTTAGGTTAATTAGAAAGGATTTTATAAAATACAATTTGACGTGCAACAGATTAAAAGATAATTAGTCTATAAGCCTTAGAATATCTATTCTTATCTGCGAAATTCCTGAATCTAAAATGTTATAAAAAAAGCGAAAGTTTGGTTTAGGAAGAAAAATTTAAAATATTCAAAATTTATACGACAAGCACCCGAGTCCGATTCGGACTTCACCGGTTTTATTACATTAGATTTCTAGGTAAGCCCAGTCTGATTACTACTTAAATATCACAGAGAACTTACCTGGTACCTAAAGAATGATCTGCCTCAAGCGTATCTTTCGTTCACGATCTTATGTTTTAAAGAGAATTTAAAAAAAACAGTAGCAAATTATTTTTGTTCTTCTAATTTTACAGCATTTTAAAGAGCATTAGCAAAGATGATATTTAAAGTTGCGAGTCTGTTAAAAATACAATATTTGTCGTTGTTAGTTTCTTAGTGTTATGTATTTATATTTAGCTGGATTTAATTTCTTTTTAATGTTCCGTGGGTACATTCAATGAAAAATGCAACCCTTCTTGTATCAACTGCGTGAATTATGTATGTCTATTTCTCTTCTACACTAGATTTTCTCATTATCTGCTGAACATAAAAGGTTGATATGTTTTCCACATTAAAGGGTGGTTGGGGGTCCACCTTAGCATATATAAATACGTATAAGTAATAAATACTAATGAAATATACGAGATTAATAATAAAAAAATGCCTCAATAAATGAATTCAAGTTCATATTAAGGAGCTTTATCAAAGAGTTTTAGGGAAAAATTATATGTATTGCAGGTATTATGAACATACGTAAATTATTAATCTCAAACACCTACGACCCGACAGCAAACATTTATTTGCCTCGGACGGATACCGAACGTAGGACATTGGTTTGGTAGGTCTATTTCAACAGGATAATATTATAAACTCTAGCGATATTAATGTCATGCCTTGAAAAAAAGCTAAGTGAGGGAACTCCGATACTCTTTCGAGTACGATCTGTCTCGTCATTGTGCAGGAGGGACTACATAACCGATTAAAAGTTAATACAACGCTACAATTACCCATTGTACTACCGTAAATATGTCCGAGAATATATTTAATTTATTATGTTTATAAACATTTGAGGACTAAAGGTATTTGTAAACTGGATATTAAGGTACATTTTATAAATGAAACTTTTTCTAAATATAATATTCAATTATAAATATAATATATTTATGTGTCATATAACGAGTTTTTTTAACTGGTATGACACCTAATACACTTGACTAAAGCGGTTATTTCATTTTGTAATTTAATTCCTAAATAAGATTATTTTTTTACTTTTACAAATGTTAAGTTTTCCTTTTAGTTGATTAGGCGAAAATCGCAAATGACAAATGTACCACAAAGAGACATTCGCCGGTGATATATTTTGCCATAAGATTTATGGATTATAAAAAAAGAAATATGTTATATAGTATAAATATATATACACGTTCACACACACACACACATAGCCGACATAACATAGCCGTCCTTTTATTACATAAACCTCACTTTAATAAGAATATCTCAGCATATAATACAATTTCTCAATAAATTGCATTTGCTCCGTAAATAAAGCCTTTGCCAGACTTTTCCTGCGTTAGATTGGATTTTCCTCGAACTTATCAGTTTGTTTTCGGGTGACGAAAATGCCACGATTCAGAAGGGCGGCGTTTTTCCCGGAAATAAATAATGATAAGCTCCCTTAATAATTTTCGGGAGCGATTGCACGATGGGGATAGTAAGTTTTGTAAATTACAAAAGAAATTTTGTCAGTAACAACAATAGTTTATTATTTTTGTGTTATTTGGAAAATCATAGTATTGATCTACGATAGTATTGAGATAAGAAACGCAAGCGCGGTAGGGTCTTGGATAGGATAATGGGAAAAAATCATAAGTGTTCCTGTGTTGTACGACACATTATCATTAGGTAATGTTAGGTAGTTACGCAGTGTCAAAATCTTCAGACAGTATAACAGACTTTTCAATTGGTCAAAGACGCTTCGAATACTTTAATAAAATAACTCCAGACAGATCCATCTATGGACTGGATTGAAGTCATAAAGTAAGCAATCTCTGACTACACAGTATAATCAATATAAATACATACAAAGCATTAACACGATAAGGTGATTGTAACAGGTTCATTGGACGTTATTTGTTAATCATATGGACGAGATTCGTTGGGTCCCTGTGACAAGTTTCAAAATAAATTGGCTTCACATCACGAACTTGCTAATATTTCCCGTATTTGATTATTAATGTAATGACAGATGTTTTATCGTATAGTTAGTTGCCCTTTGCTGCGTCGTTAGAGGTGCTAGAGAGAAAAATAGTAAATTTAATTAATGTAAATGTATTTTTTTTAACCAGATGTGTTGGAAATCCGGTTAACAAGCAACTTTCTTCTTGGATGGTAATGGGTTGGTGATGTCCGTGGTATTAACGTGGGCGGTAATGATTAGAGCATGTCAAGTGACCTCGTTTTTTCAGTTGGCTGCAATAAAAATGTATTTAATGATTTATGTTTAAACAAATTCTCAATTTGATGGACATGACGGAAACCGTATTTACCGGTTACTCTAGTAATGTACTACGAGCAGAAACAGAAATAGAAAATGTGACTTTGATTAGCACTTTTATTGCTATTTTTAATTTATTTAAGAACTTTTTCCGCTGTTAAAAGAAGTAACACCAAACAACCTTTTATTTTGGTCCCAAGGGTCCAAGAGTGTGACGTTTACGATTAAGGCGTTTCATGTATTTTCGCGGTAGCAGAAACGCATACCAATATGTAAAAAAATCTATTATACTGATAAAATTGACACATCTTTGAAAGATTTTTTTTGTTTTTGTATGATCTGCTTACAAATTATTTATATAAGTAACCCTCACCGAAATCTAATATATGATCATGTAAACAACCCTACATTTATATGTGAAAAGAAATTAAAATCTTAGCTTATAAATTTAACATAATTATAAGGAATCTGGAAGCTTTGACATTAATAAGATCACACAATTAACACACACACACACACACAACACAAATATACGCACACACATGACTTATTTATAATTGTTTTTTTCTGTAATAGAAATGAACGATCATCATGTTTATTTTTCTTATCTTCTTTTACGAGAAGGTTGAACCTAGTTTCCCACGATAGGCATTCCTAGCGTGGGAGCTAGTGACCTACACCTAGTGAATATACTAAATACCAGGGGGGTCAAACCCGTGTTGTAGGCACAGAAAGAAACCGAAAATATCCTATAAATGTTATTGTTCCATCTGAAATGACTTCGTTTATTGTAAGGTAACTTTAATACAACTACTAATTTCAATTCTTAAGCACCACTCCAGAAATCATTAACTTACAGCAAAGAACTATTTTAATAACATTCATTCAAAGAGAACGAACAAAGAGGAATTTTCGTTCTCTAGAACTCTCCATTCGTACTGTCACTGGAGTGGGTCACGTCATTTGCAAAGAACTGCAAACATTCGCCGAGCCACGATCTCCGATTCTAATCTACGTGACAGTCACACCAAGTGTGCTGCAGAAGAAAATCACGCATTGTCACTGAATAAACGATCAACTTATTAATTATATGGGAGGCCGTTATTATTTTTCTATTTATTCATTATTGACTCTGCAGCAGGAGTGAATAAATTTAATTCTGCCCACATATGTATAATTAGGTTACTCTTAATTCTACCATGGAGTGGTTGAAACCGTTTATGTACGGACGGTTTACGTCAATTAACGTACTCATACCCCGACAGTCATTGTCATACGAAATGCTCGCGGCTTATGTCAATTGAAGCACTCAGTGCGCAGTCTTGAGTATTTATTTATCCGTCACGAGCCACTTGTCCCAATTGCACGGAGATAAAAGGTTTAAATTCGTTAAGTTTAACATTCTTTGTGTATTATACTTCATACTGAAAACCAATATAATTTTTTCATCATTATTGTGCAGTTTCAAATGCGATTATATATCAATGTTTTGTCAAATTACTTTTTAATTAATCGGAGTCAATGTGATGAATGTTTGAATTAACTTTTTGTCTAGTTAATTGAGATAATGGGTTACCAGCATTCTTAGGACATTTATAGCAACAAATGCGATCTAGTGGCTTAGTAATATGTAAAAAGTATGCAAAGAGTAACTATTCCTGCATCAGTTATAAAAAATGGTCACTATAATCCACATCCACTTTAATCACCATACTCTTAAAGAAACACACGTCTTGTTGGATAACGTTGTTATTTTTTGCCTACAATTAAAACATCTTTCACTAAATTAAATTGAGTCTTTCAACGATCTTAAACCATTAAGAGACGTTAGGGTAATTTATCTTTAGTAACAAAATTAGTGCACTTGTAAAAAGTAATTTGCATAACATGCAAATTTCGAGTCCTGGGAATTCTTTGCCACGGTCAGAGGACATAAACGTTTCTGGATGTAAATTAGACAAGACAGCTTAAAATTTATCTTGCGTCTCCAAACCACGCTACAGTATCTGGAAATTGTATAGCCTAAATTTTATATAACGCAACAAATTTCATGTGCCTGTTATATGTATTTAGTGTTTAAGACTAGTAACGTTTAAACCTAATGTAAAGTTTTATATTAGGTTACTAACAAACCGCCCTCGCTTCGTTTCAGAAAAACTACACGTTACGTTCATAAATAGCACCAGCATTGTTTTAGGACTGGGTTTTCACCAATCTATAAATTAATTAGAAATATATTGATTTATAACTTTTTTATTTATGGACTGATTGCCATGAAAATAACTTTATATAGTAAGTGATGTTTAGTGCAATACATAAGTGAAAACCATTACGAAATCGATTAAGCTGTGCCAGAGATTAGCGCGCACAAACGCGTAGACAAACAGTCAAAAATTTTATCAACTATTGTTTTAGGTTTAATAGTTTTTCTCATAAATCGTTTATGTACAAAAAATTAAGAAGAAGTTAAAATTTTGTAATATGTGTAGATGGGAGGTGGGAAAGCGAGCCATATAATCTATATAAGTATAGTTCGATTTATGGGTAACCTCTGAATTAAATTCAACCTTTCCTGCTAGAACAAGTAGCAGGAATTCATCAGCTCTGAAACCTATTTTCCAGAGTTAATAGGAGGCCAGAGTAAAAGTATAGTATCAAAGAAGGGGTTCTGGACCATGACCGATCGATTGCAAGTATAAGTTTTTTCATATCTCTCATAGTTGCAATGCTAGCTTTCAGTGTAAATATGCCTCTAGTTCTGTATCTCATCACCTACTTATCTCATTATGCTCGCCCACCCGTATAATAAATAATGAGGCTCAATATCTACTAACGCGGGAGTATTGTGGCATGGGTACCTACTGATGCATGTTTATTGACAATAATACAATAAATGCCTTCATACTGTTTATTTATGTACACCGAAACAACATTTGAAGAGTTCTAGTACTACAATATTTTTAGCGCCAGAAGTAGATTTATATAAAAGATAATATAATATAAATATATAATATTTATATAATCAGGATGAATAACTACAGTTTACAAACAATTAACTAATTTAATGACAACGCTGCACCTTACAAAGTACTCCATTAATCAGAATAATTTACAGAAATATTATAAAATTAGCTACGCTTACGGCAGATTGCGTCGATCACAAACCAAAGAAACTCACCGTAGCGAGTTTGATGTGCTAATGCGGTCGGTTTTATAGGGTTTGGCATATGACGTTACAAACTGCAATAACAACTACTGGTATTAATCTAACAATATATATCATATTGTATGTCCATGCCACCCGCAACACAGGGAATCTTGGTGCGGGGGTGTGAGTGTGTAAACGTAAAAATAAAATAAAAAATCAATATTGTATTGTCACCGAACAGTTTTACAAAATCGCTCTTGTCGTGATTAGTCGTAGTAATAATTAGATTTGAAAAATAATGTTACTTTGGACATTTTAAAATGCCTGCCACAAATTTGAAATTTTGTCCAAGACAAACGAGACTTTAAAAAGTGGACCAGTCGATGTGCTACCATTATTAATTGTTAAATAATGTGATATTCTTGCATGGTGTTAAGGTAACTTATCTATCCAGCTACCATTGGCTTACTAAAAATGTATCATGAGTTCACTTTTCATCTGGTAAATTGAGGCCTTGGGTACCTGTGACTATTAATCTTCAGATGACCCTTTTGCTTGTATATTTTTTTTTTGGTAAGCTTGAAGAACTTTCCTTGCTGAAGTTTAAGCCAACCTCCTAAGCTTGTGGTGTTTTTACAGACCAGGCAATGACGTTGAGATGTTCAGGGGCAGCGACGAATCAATATCACGAGGTGTTTGTTCGTCGGCTATTTTTGAAAAACCCACACGCATAAATAATTAAAATAGCTACCGGTACTGTATGAACGTAAATTCGACTCGAGTTCCAGCTTCATCATAAAACTTTACTAACTACATGAAACACAAGTTGGCAGGTAATAAACCTCCACGGCCACACGTCATTCCATTTTCATTGCAGCGCGGTACCAAGTGTCTTCTTTAATAATGCACGGTCGTTACTGACGTGCAATGCACACAAGAGTCTGGACGGAGACATCGGACACTGACGAGATGCAGGATTGTTGGTCTCTCAGTTATTCCATGTTTATAAATTGGATAACTCGTAACTCGTTGGGATAAATAGCCAATGGAACGCATACGCGTGTACGTTAATCATTACTGATTGACAAAGAAATCATTGTTGACTCAGTTTCTGGTGTCAAATATTTTAAGAACCCCTTTTTTACATGCCGTCGGCCACAAACGCATCCCTGCGTCCTACTATTTTCCGATATTTGGGGTTGGCCATTAAATACTCGTAATGATTGTTACAAGAACGGACTCGGTGTATGACGAAAGAATTGAGATTTTTTTTATTAATATTATATTCTATTTACAATGATTACGTTACCTCCTCTACTGTCTCATCTCATCCGTATGAAAGAATACCATGCTTGATTTTGCACTAAATTTGTAATTGCCTGTCATGTATCTTTCGTCTTATAAATGTATAAATTACTTGTAACCCACCTTCAATTCCTTTTAGAAAACTTACGCCTTATGTTTAAAAATAGCACCCGTATTGATTTACGAATGGGTTTTGCCAATTCTGTGAATTAGGAACATTAATTTGTATTGATAGCTGCAGCCACGCACTCTAAATTTCATTTACTGCCCTCTTAATAGAATGTCCATATTCACTTTTATTTAGTATCCCGCGGAACTTTTCCGTTTCTCTGGATAAAAAGTATCTTAGATTAAAACCCAAATCAGCCAAACTTTATTTGTGATTTTACGTTGTGATACGTGGATAGACAGGCAAATGACAAAAAACATTCCAAAAAAATTTACCACGTACAGATAATATTCCGTTACATTTTATTATTAGTATAGATTATTCGCTATGTATTCGATTCGCTTGTATGCAATTTATCCGTAACGTTTCTATCATAGAAACGTCATTACAGGCTTTCATCACTTTCATAAATAGAAAATCTAATTTTGAATCGTAACTGCTTTAAAAATAATTGATGTTAACACAAAAAAGTATGAAAACAATACCAAAGAAGATAATAATGTATTCATTTCACAAAATAAACTTTTCTGTCGCGAACTATTCCATAGTATAGCTGTATTATTCTATAATATAACAACTTCAGCAAGACAAAGCCGCGGGCCATGGCTTACGACAGTCATATAAATGGAAATTGTCGCGATTTAAGTTGGCGGAGTCTCTAATAATGCAGGCTGGTTTCGGAAATGATAGGGCATACGCTTCAAGAATACTGTTGAACGAAATATATAAACCAGTTAGTTGATGAATCTTCGTATATGTTAGTCTTCATACAATAAAAAGTCTTGTGATTGTGAAACATTGATGCAAAGAGGACTTTTTATAAATTAACTAGCTGGTACCCGGTGCATTTCACTTCACCCAAAAATGTCTACCATTTTTGATGTGTCCAACACACTCAACATTTTCATCAAAATCGGTCCAGCCTTCCAACCAAGATTAAATTAGTGACATATACACAAACAGAACAATTGTTGTGTATAAATATTATATGTAATAATGTATAGAAATTATTCGTTAATATCACGGTTAATAATCCAATTTCAAAGTGAGTTAATTCAAACTTAACGAAATACTTTAGTCAATTTTAAATCAATTTTGGCTAAAGTAACTAATAATACATAAATCAAAATGTATCTTATACGATAGTGTTACTAGAAACAAATTTGGGTGGGTGTAATAAAACACATAGCGGAGCGCATAAGAATTTTGCTTACAAGCGAACATACGATCGGTATTTTTCTAGTCATACCATTGCCAAGGAGAAAAATTAACATACAAATTGTTAAACCCAAGCTGGTGATCTAGCCCCGGCTCAGCTTTTAGTCAGATTACATTTCTCGAGGAATGAGGCGAGTGATGCAACGAGGCAAATAGCTAGCTGCTTTTATATGAAAAATATTATACACCACACTTTCGCACGCCCATACTGTTTTATCTGTGATACAGTTGCCTAAATTACAGTTGTGGCTGGCATAGTCATACAGTACGTACAGGTAGCTTTATTTTTTTACACACTTTGTAGTAAAACAATGAAATAAATTGTCACTATTCATGTATCGAAATTATACATATTGTTACAGTATATTGGCCTTATAGTTTCACCGGTATGGTAGAAAAGAATACCGAAAAAGCAATATTTTCATATCCGTACGTTATAATAAGTTAATTATAATACAATATAAAAATGCGTGAATCTCATGTATTATTAGTATAAGTATGTAAAGTATGAATAATAAAATGATTTATTCAAGAATTTTTGAAGGTTAATTCGGATACCTGAGGAAAATATGATAATATAATTTCCTTCCATAACCTATAAAATTCGAACTTTCACTAACAAAGGAACTACTTTCACTTTCACTAACTTATCTAAAATAGGATTTTATTAACAACTTTAATTTTACTATTGTACTAATAAGTAATTAGAACGCACACTAATATTTCGTAGTTCATGGATCCAAACATTGCCAATTACGCAGTAATACTGTCATACTATTTATAATGACAATTATTTTCCTTATATTATGGTTTAGCAGAGTTCACAGTAACTAAAAGATGGTTTGCGAGAAAATTTTGGAAAATTGAGAAGATGGCGGTGATGGGTTCAATGACAATGCTATAACAATATTGAGGTTTATTTAAGTTCCACTCCGTTTTCACTTTCATTTACCGTGACAGAAATCTCGGACATCTCCGTTTTCTAATACAAATCTGTAGTTTTATAATTTTGTTCATTGCTCAATTATTTATTCAATTGAATGTCTAGATAAGACACTTCAATAACTTTTATAGTTAATATGCGATGTTTTACAACTTGGGTACTTTTTTTAAGTAAGGTCTTTAATTGTGTTTTTGACTTATTTTATTGCTTCTAATAAGTTATTGTTATGCCTATCATTTGTCAAGGGCACGGTGCTGTTAAATTCAAACATCTCAACTATGACGCTTACTTCCCTCCTTGTTTTCCTAGGAGTTCTGTTATCTTGTCTTCAATACAAGAATTATCTCGTATACTGCAGTGTAAATTTTAATGCGGATTTTATAAATAGATAGATTGACTAATGTAGAAATATTGTTTTTATGGGGTAAATATGAAAAGTGTAACAACGGCTTATTAGTTCATATTCATACTAATATTATAAAGAGAGTGTGCGATTTTTGTGAGTTTGTTTATACGTGTAGGGTAATCGTCGGAACCACGGTATCTGTTTGAAAAATTCTTTTATGTTTGAAGGTAAATGTTATGTTTATGTTTGTTTTTTTTTTTGTTCTTTTTATGTTTGTTTTTTATTCTGCGTGGACATGTTATAACGTTTATAAATTAGCTATAGTAATGATCTGACCTTCACTGTGTTTTATACTATTTAGTGAGAAGTATGTAATATACTTACCTAATATTCACTAAGATTGATACAGATCAACCCGAACGAAGTCGGGACGGGTTGCTAGTAGTATCTGTTAATAAAAAAGGAACATTAAGAACTAAAATATAATAACAGTTATTTAAAAATTATTTTTGTGATATCTCTGTTGCAATGATTTAATGATTTATCTGCTATTTTTGTGAATATAAACATAATTTTAGTGACAGTACAGTAATTTTAGATTAATTACTTTGAAAAAAAAATCTGTCAATGGTACTTAGTGCCACTCATAGATATCCGAAGCATTGTCAACGTACTGAAGACTAAGAACTACCTAGGGAACATAAAAAGGACGCAGATATTGCTTCGTTCGTTGTTTAGCACCATGTGTAGGGGGGATTGGCGTGGACTCAAGATGAATTGCATCCCCATGCTATGCATAAATGTAAATAGTATAAGCTAATACGAAATGACTATAAAATACTTTGGTCGTAATCTTATAATAGTATTTATAAATAAAGATGCGACCACAAGATAGCATAATTAACGAACGTGGTTGCAACACCAATATTTTGAAAATAGCTTTCATCGAGAAACCATTTGTCTTATTCCAATTACGAGAACTCACACTTCGCTTCGTCCGTTGTTCGAGGAGCGCAATGCTATGAATTGTTTCCCAAATGACGGAACTGCCCGAGGTTAATAGGGAATCTTTATTAAATACTGAAACAAAGACGTGGTCGAATTTCAATCCGAAATAAACATTTGTACTCATTGAGATGTTTCATTTAATTAAGTTGTTTGCTTTCTGATTCGCGTAACTCTTTTTAAACCAGACGTTAAAAAGGATATTGAAAAGTTCGACGCTTTTTATATTTTATTTTGTTGGAAATTTGATAAATCTTTGTTTGTTTTATGGTGTGTCGGTGGTTTTCGGTCGTTTCAACTTGATCAGTATTATGTTACATCGCTACTTCTCCTTATATTCCGAAAGATAACAAATTAAGACAGGTCATGATAAGTTATTGATTTCAGTAATAAACCGTAGTACTGACGTCAACAAATGTCATAAAAAATATAAAATATACAAAACATAATATATAGTTTAGTTTAGTATAGTTTTTGTCGGCGTTTGTTCTCCTCTTCAATAAGACACAATTTCAAAAAGGTAATAGAAACAAATATGAAATGCATAAGTGAGTGATACAGATATGAATAATTGTATTTTTATTGTAATTTTGAATTTTGATTCAACTTTTGTATATTATTTGTATATTTAATTTTAAACGTAAATCTGTTATTCATGTAAAGATTTTTAACTTCAGAGAAGTAATTACAAATATAATTAATAACAATAAATCAAATGTAAGAACTTTCCATGACCTAGTGGCACGCAAGGTTCTAGTGAAAGAGTTAAAAGGTCAGCTTAACATTTGATATTTATGCATGAAATTTTTCATATAGTAAACACAAGGTTTTACCTGCGTCTTCGCCTACAAGAATTTATTAATTCCCATACTACTTATCCTCCTTCTGAGTTGAGAATCAATGCTGTGAAGCAGCGATAAAACTGCAAGAGCAGTTTTATATTAAACATTAATAGGTGGCATACGATGACAGTTTTTTTAAGTTGATATGGTCAAATAGTGAAAACTGCATTAAAACCTGTCCATTACTTTTTGATAGTTTAAACTAAAAGATGAATTAGCAAATAGTAGTGACAAATTCCGAAATAAAATATCCACTGTGTATTCGTTAAAAAAACTACTTGTCCTTTGTTCGATATTCACAGCTTATAATATATTTGTACACAGCTTAGTTAAAATTTTATAATAGTGTATATATATATATATATCTACTACAATATGGCTCATCGATTTAATTAGATAACCGATGATTAGAAAGCTGTTAAGAATTATTTCTGTCCCCATATACCGTACTAAGAAAGCATTTTTATTTAGTTGAGAGAAGACTCAACAATTTTGGACAGTATTATTTATGGATTTGGAACTACCACATGGTCATTTAATCACTCAGACTATGAACACAAGTTACCAAGTTCAAAACCATGGTTCTATTTGTAGCAAGCCATAGATGTATTTTTGCGTCCGAGGACTTAATAAAAGCCTTAATTAAAAGTATCGTCGGCCCTAAAAATCTTAACCTAACCTAACCTAACCTAAAAACCTGCATCAATATACAATATTCTTGAGGCATATCTCTTTAAAGCAGAACAAGCGGATTGGGTTTTGGTCAGTCTCCATGCGTACCGTATATAAATCTCACTGATGTAAGCAATTCCATATAAACTTGAGTATAAGCTGTGAAAACTTCCTCTACTTATGGTGCTTTCTACTGAACAATGAACGAGGTAGTGTTGCCAGTTTCTTCAATTTTCAGTTGCTGGCTCCAGTTTGATCTCGCAGGTATTTAAGCATTGTGTAAGGGTTTCTTACCAGCCAGTCTAGTTCTCACTTGCCATCTAAAGCCGTGGATATTTTTTTTTTAATATTACATATATTAGCAATGTTTGACAGCCAGTCGACAAGCGTGTTTCCACTATCATTTATTGCTAGCAACGCATCTATGATGCTAATCGTATAGAGATGTCCATGGGTAGTCGTGACCACTTACCAACAGGCGATACTGCTGTTTTTTTGTTGTCTATTGACAAGTAAAAAATCATAATATTTATTAAATTTTATAAATGGATAGGTACGGCTTTAATCATTACAACCTATAATCGTACTACTGTTGGGCTCAGGTCTCATTTTCCTATGAGAGTGGTTAAGGCCTCAGTCCCCTACGTTGTCTGCGTGTGGATAGGCAGACGTGACACACCTTTGAGAACATTATGAAGAATTATCAGGTGTGCAGGTTTTTTCTCGATGTTTTCCATGACCGAAATAATTGTTCATTCACTTGGCGTTCAATGCAGCCTATACGGACTTATTATATTCTTTCTATAATTCATATTTGCGATCCGAAACCTAATTTTCGAACAAAGAGTCCTAATTGCCGAAAGGCGTTTTCGTTATTATATAAATTATTTTGCTCTGGTCATCCTATTCATTGGAGTTAATGGTGCTTCAATATTCTACCTTTCAGCGTAATGTATGCTAATAACTACATGTTGTGCTGAAATTATTGTAATTATAACATGTTAAATTTGACCTGTGTAGCGAATGATTGCTGTATATTTGGTATAACATAAATTATCGGTGATTAAAGACCAGCATGATAAAAGAGCTGTATTTGCTGGAATATACAAGTCAAAGAAGGGATAACTGGTATTATTAGTTCTGGTAGTATACTTATTGAATTGATGCACATGCATGCATTCATGTTACTTAAGATATTGGTAATTTGTAAAATATTTAGTATCCGGTCGTAATTAGTCTTAGTATTTTCCTGATTTCTGTCTTTTAATCTTGTTATTGTGTATTGACGTAGAACGCTGTACTTGGTCTCATGTGAGTAGCAAAAATATTTTTTCTTTTAAACGTGGTTAACTATACAGTAAAAATATTGTTTTATTAATATTAAGAGTAAAGTATGAAATTTGGCATCTGAAATTTAAAAATAATAAATTTTGACGCGGTTCCATTAGGTCGTACAAACATTAGGCTACCCGTGTTCACGTTTTATTAGAATCAGTTTTTGTGTACAATATAATCCATAGTTGTGTACAGTTAATGTCTCAATTTTGTCTTTCAACTTTGTCACCAACTACGTGTTCATCCTTGGTTGCGGTGAATGGTTTAGACAACTTCAAACAAAGCATGCGGAAGTTACGGTATCCGGAAGAAAAATCAAGGTATCCGTAAACAAAGGTGTATCTGCGTCATAAGTCAATCAATTAATTACAGGTTAGTAGGTTAATCATAATATGCCTTAGTTGCTAACAATAATTTTAATTGAAATTTGTGTGTAACATGTATGTGTTATTTAACGTTTCCAAATACCTACATAATGAATAACTTATGTTCAATGGGTTGTGAATCGGTAATTTAAAGTTATAAACGTAGTTATTATCGGGTAAAGTTTACGGAGTATTTCAGATCATCTTCATGAAGGTCGAATGTGCTCTTGGGATATCAGTGCTGTTACAATGTGTTGACGTTACGTAAGTGATTTATGTTATTGCATACTGTAATAGTAATTTCAGTTTAACTTTTATGTCAATGGCTGACAAAGAACGTACAGGACATTTGTTTGATTGTAAGTGTTCACCGCCATCATTGAACATATGTTAATTTTAGAATGAGGATTTTAGTCAGGCTTTTATAAAACCAAAGTAGGCAAGCAAGTAAGGTTGAAATTCAACAATAGAGATTGTGTGTCATTGCCTCGTTCCTCGTTCAGGAAGGTGCATCACGAGTTGGGGTGGTTGGTTAGAATTCAAGCATATATGAAGCCTACTTACACGCCCTAAACAGTATTATAATATGTGATTGACACATGAAACAATTCGGTTTAAGAAACATATTTTGGGTTCAAAAGTGATGGATTCACAGTAATTAATTAACAGATAATTAATAATACTCGCGTGTCTGTCTATTTGTTTATTGACTAAAACAATGTGAACATTATTTCTCAGCGATAGAATGTAGGAAAATCCTAACGAGTTCCAAGTCTTGAAATTCCTACAGGCAACAGAAAAAACTTCAAGCCACATTTCCTGTTCGGAACCATATAAAGCTAGTCCGTTATGTACTTTTATAGAATTCTTTCCTTTATATTTTTCGAAATAAAATTGTAAAGGTATTCAAACGGAAACATTTTTTCACAGATAAAAAAGTGACATGTGCAACCGGACTCCGCCGCTATTCCAGAGACCTGATTTAGAAAAATATGGTCGACGAGCAAAATATTTTATGCTGTACAGTTACATAATAGTGGTTACATAAAATTATTGTTATAATATTAATGAATATAAAATTATCAAACATTTAATTATACTTTTCAATCTTTCAATCAAACAAAACTTTTTTGTTTGCAAATAACCTTAGGTACTATTTATTATACACTAGAAACCTGCCCCGACTTCGTTCGGGTTGAAGTTTTTTTTTTTACATTTGTACGATGTACAGCCTACGTCCATCCGGAATAATGTACCCTTAAAATGGTATAATAATTTTTCAGATATAATATGTCGTGATTCCGGAGATTACTTTATAGTATTAGTTATACATTAAGTAACTTTATAAATTGTTTACCTAATTGTTGTACATAATATATAGTTACCTCTATTTGAGAATTCTTGTACAACGTTAACCCTTTTCTGCAGAATCTGTTAAAAACAATGATTTATTCGCCAACAGTTAAATTGATTGCCAAGTTATCTGAACGGGATTTCGTTTATATTGTTAAACGTTCGTTCAAAGTTTGCACGACGCTTTAAACACCGAATTTATTTGATTTTGAGTGATAAATAAAAAGTTTAATAATAAATTACAGGAATTTACTATATTAACAATACCAATTACGGAAGTTATAATGACCATTATAATTTTAATTTATAAATAACTGACACATTTGGTCGCAAAGACTGCTTTTACAACAATACGTTCATCTATCTATACTTATAATAATATTTTAACTGATCGCTTTCTGTACATTAAGGATATAAGAGAATAACTACTATTAGGGGTCTTTATTAACGCAATCGAACACAAAACAATAGTTGTTACAATTTTTGTCTGTTTGACTGTGCGTTTGTTTGCGCTAATCCCAGAAACGGCCTTACGTATCTATCTATGTACATGTATGTATGTATATATGTGGTACATATGTATCTCTTCTCTAAATTTACTTTTAATTTACTCACATCAATCATGTAATTTTGCGAAAACATGTCAAACTAAATTTAATTAATTAACGTTTAACCAATAATTACAGGCCAAATAGATAAAAAAAAAACACATATAACCCTTAAATGTCCCTATCCCCGATAAAGTACGAACCCTATAGGGCACGACCCCAGTCACGTCTTTTACTGTATGCTTCTTCTGTTTCACGTCCCATAATGGATTAACTCATAAACACTTTACATTAAACTATAATGGATTAACTCATAAACACTTTACATTAAACTATAATGGATTAACTCATAAACACTTTACATTAAACTATAATGGATTAACTCATAAACACTTTACATTAAACTATGTCGAATCAATAGTAAGAAAAACTACGTTTAGCTAGAACAACTCGCAACAAAATTGTACTAAGTTTTAAATGTTTCAGTAAATACAAATGTACAACTGATTGCGTCGTTCAAAGAATCCGAGTTGTTTTCATCGCCGCACGAAGTAAAGAACTTTTTCTTTTAATGAGTTTTTCCAACCCCACTTCCGTGTTGTAATAAGATACAACACCGGAAAACCTTACGACTTGCCTTGTCGGTTTCTGTTAACAAATTTGTTAAAATAATAATAACGTTTTATCATCAATCATTTCTTATCATTACAATATTTTCATGCCATTCAAATTATAATAAGCGATGTTTTTGGAGCGTAATTATTTTTGCCGAAAGCCTCACTGCTTAGTGTGCGTAATTGGACTCGTTCATATACAGCGTACATACACATAGGTATGTACGTGAAACGTTCACAGTCTGACGTCAAATTCAAATTCAAAAGTATTTAGTCATTTAAGTATTCTGTAAATACACTTATGCACGTAATTTTTTTGCTTCTACTACTATCTCGTGTCGCTATTAAGTTCGACTAAGTTTTAAGTTCCGTAAGTGTGGTTATACAGGGGCATTTTTTTTTAAACTGAACGAGTCTGAACGAGATCCAAACGCTTACGTGTTTCGGAGGGCACGTAAACCATTAGCTCGTTGTTATTGTCGGCTGTCGCGAGTTGTAAAAACTTCCGACACTCTGGTTGGCCACTATCGTCTCTACCGATACGCACTGGAGTAGTGGGGTGGAGATTTGTGTATCCTGTAGAAGGTCGTTAATAGGACAAAGTCAGTAGGGCTCGCTGACAATGCAATGATCGAATAATCCGAAGCTTGGGCTTCAACAAAAAATTGGCGGAGCAGCCATGTGATTGATCACGACTTAAGTGATGGTTTGATTTCGCCAAATGCTGTAGCCAATGTAGCTTTTCGCTTGTTCTTTTTTTTTTTTTTAGTTTCGGTGTAATTATTTGTGATATATGAAAAACGTCTGTCAGGTAAAAAGTTACAAATTAAAGTTCAGTTATCCATACGTTGAGCAGTTCCACTTGTTATCACCGGAACCCATCATCGGATCCTCATCATATTTATAGGAGGCTAACTAAGGGCCATCTTCCTTACACTTAAAAATAATCCATCAAAATCGGTTCATAAACCACGAAGTTATGGTTGTAATACAATAAAAAATACATACACACGAACACAGAACCTATTCTGTAGTTGGTTAAAAAGTCACTATTTTTTATTCATTTAATCCTACTCAGCCTGGACAATTTTTCCAGAGTGGTATAGTAAAAACGCGAAAGTCGAAAGGGAAGATGTCATCGTTCATCCGTACACAACTCTCATAAAAGTACATTGTATATAGAATGATGTTGGTTTACATAAAAAATAAATGTTGGACAGGACCACATCAAATCAGATCCATGTTTAAAAGAAAGGTTATATAACTTATTATACCAAGCTTAATGAACACTTGTTGCAGCTTAGTTTCACGCGGACCATCATAAAATGACTATGATTTGTTATAGCTTGAAATGTTAAAACAACAATAAGCTATATATATATATATATATATATATATATATATATGTAGATGTAATATACCATCAGTTGTAAGTGTATATTTAAACTACTATACAAATCTATTGATATTTCGTGTATGCCTCGAGGTAACTCATCATCATGAAATTTGTCGAAAAAAAAATCAATTTACACACTTACAGACACTATAGTATTACATAGCAGTATTGATAAGTAAACATTATATATATAGATTTATGTGTAGAAAAATCCTAGAAAAGCTACTATTAGGGGCCTTTATTAACGCAATACAATACAAAATACAGTTGTTACAATTTTTGTCTGTTTCTCTGTACGTTTGTGCGCGCTAATCTCAGAAATGGCTTAACGGATTTGGTTACAGTTTCCACTAATGCAATGTTCACTAATGTTGCACCAAGCATCACTTAATATTTAAAGTTTGTTTTTTCGCAATCCGTCCGTAAATAAAGGGTTATAAAGAGGAAAACCCAGTCCTAAAATAATGCAGGCGCTATGTCTAAGTGTCAGGCAGCAGTTTTTCTGAAGCGAAGCGAGGGCGGTTTGCTAGGAATTAATACACACATAGAGGATAACATTTCATTCCGTTTGATTTATACGTTTAATAACATACACATGTCTTCATCATTATGACCATGATTGTCCCACAGCTGGTCACACTCAAGTGCGGGTCGATAGATTTTACACACCTTTACGAACGTTATGGAGAATTCTTAGTGATGCCCTTAGCTATGTTTTGTAATGCCCACATAATTTCAAAAATGCAAGTTTCGAGAGTCTCAAACTTGAGATTCTCATGCCAGAGACCGACGTTCAGACCACTAGGCTAACACTGGGTGTATATTTATCTCTTCTCACTATTTAAACATGCTGAATTTATGCAATGGAAATTATTAAGATATATCTAACGTGACTGTACAAGGTTATGAAGTATCTATTTCTAATAATTTCAAGTCAATATACATATATATATATATGACATTGGTAATTACTTAATTACGGGCCATAAAAATATGCCTAGAATTTTTTAGAATAAGTCTATACCACCTGTTCTGTATATGTACAATATTATTACGAAGTCACAACAGTCAGACAAAATAAACATACACAGGTACATCAAAGATTATCCACTTTATATAATAGAGTGGAAATTTTCAAAAATTCTTTTTTTAAAAGGACAGTGCTGCGGATGGCTCCTATCCTATATTATAATGTATATGTGTATATAAAATAATTGTTTAACCTCAACGCAGTCTAAATGAGCCACTAGTACATAATATTGTGATATGAATTAGGAATAACATAGACTGTGGTTAATTAAAGCTTTAATTTGTAATCGATCAGTTGAATTTACAACAAAGTTCAAAACACAATCTCACCCTTTCAAATAGGGCACGCTATAAATGTAGCTCTTTTCTGTCATTTTGCAATAAAATAAAATAAAATCCTACATTTCTAGATAAAAGATACTGTCGCATGAAGTTTAAAAGGGTGTGTCAAAGAGAATAAAAATTAAAAGTAAGATTTTATAAATGCGAACTGGCGTAAAGTTTTTTGGTGCGATTTTATAATTATCGTTCGTAAATTAGAAACTGTTTATTCCTCTTGAGTGACTACATTGTTAGTCTCAATATTCTCGATATAAAGTCTGTTTGTATTTGGCCACCGTGGCCCTAAATCTCTTTATGGTATCGAATCGTTGTTCGTATAGAATCAGGAATGTCTTTCAACAAATTCTTAAAAATAACCTAGTATTTTACGCTATTAAAATTACATACAATTATAGTATCGTTGTGATTGAAAGTTTTATAACTGACAAATTTTTTTCCATTGTTCATAAGCAACGAATGACTTGGCTACCGTAATGAACAATGGCTAGGGCTCTCAGAATCGCTACTTTTAAAGATTGTAGCGTCTGGACGCAGCGTTTTTATATCAGTGATGTTTATACAGTTACAGTAAACGACATATTTATTCTTTTTTTTATGTGCAAAGCTGACAAATGTGCGGACGAGCTACGCGATGGAAGGTGGGTGCCGTCGCTTATGGATATTAGTAACACCAAAGGCGTCACTAATGCGCTGGCGGCCGAGAAACAAGAAGAAGGACAAACAGTTATTATCATCATATCTCATACTATAAGGGGTTATTAATAGGTATTAATACTAGGCACTAAACTAGCCAATTGGGGATTGGCAGACTTCACACCTTGTTGCGGCTGTAATTGGAAACAGTATGAAAAACTCTTGGATATGGAAGTGTTTTTATTAGTTTTAGCAAGTGATAATTATTCAAACGCATATTGTTTGAGATGGGTTTAAAGAAAGTTTAAGTTTTAAACTAGCGTATCCTAGATAAAGATTCATCCGCGTATATGTAACAATAGATTTAAGTGCTCTTTTAACAAAGTTCACCACAGCAATCTTTGTTAGATGTAACTTCGGAGAGCTGTTGGTTGATTTTGAGTGTCGTTCATTAAGTTTAAGATTATCGTTTTCCTGAATAACTCTGCAATAATAACTATGAATTCTACAAAATTGGATTGATGTTACAAAATATTTAATCCGTACCATGCATAGATGTCGTTAATTTTCAAGATTAACACATACCGGCCCCTTTATTCCAGACCCTACAATTTTCTTAGGGCTATTCGAAAATCCAGCACGAAATACCCGCTATTTTCAATGGTTTTACCTTTTTGGGAGCGTTTAAAATTGGTGGTTAATTTATATGCGCTAGAACTGGGTGCGGGAGGTATACCAGCAATATCTCTCTATAACCCACTTAAAGACCTTGGCCTGTCAAGAAGAGCTATAAGTAAAATTTTAGAACAAGTATTAAAGCCACACTAAAGGTTCCTTCCAAATATTTCTAGGCAGGAGGGGCAACGCGAGTTGTGAAGGTGAGCGTGGATGCGTATGATAAAGGGGGCTCCCTTAAACCTTCAGCCGGGTCGCAAGTCCCGGGCGCTGCTTGGAGTTTCTCCCTCTACCACACGGATGACCGGATGTATGACCCGGATGGATGAATGAACCGCACAGTGAATCCAGGGAATGCTAAGAAGTTCGTCTGTCTAATATAAAGTTGCGAAATTTTACATCTCCCGCAACCTTTTTGATTTTGGTTGTTATAATATATTATAAATCCCTACCTAATTGTTTGTTTCGTTTATGTATAGGTACAAAATCGAGTTATATATAGTATGCGCGGTATAGAATTTTCAATACAAAAGTTTGTTTGTTTCCAACTTTTCCGACTTGAATTTTCAAAAATATACCAAGCGGGTATCTTTCATCCTGCTTTGTTCTTCTTTCTGTTCTGTTCTGGTGTTACTAATGTCCATGGGCGGCGGTGACCACTTACCATTAGGTGACTCGTCTCGTTTGTCGGCTATTTACATAAAAAAATAGATAATATTTTAGACTGTGTGTAGATATATTAATTGGTCATTACCTTTTATTGTATTAATGAATTAGTTCCTGATAAGTTATATCTACGATCTTCTAATTTCGAAGGATTTCAATACAGTGTATTTGCGCGAACAACGACCTCTGATGGTTGAACGTAATTAGGGTCAAGTATCGTCCCTTGATAAGCGCTGAATATACTCCCCCCTCATCAACTCAACAAAAACTAGTTAAAGTTCACTTACTTAGAATAATTCATTTTTCAGAACTTTAATTTTAAGATGTAAAAGTAATATACTAGCTGTTATGTGCCTATTTCAATGGACGTAAAATTAATCTGCATCTTCTTTCTATAGAAACAAACACAATATGTTTATTGATGGCGATGAACTCGAATTAGTGAACGGATTATCGTGCGGTTTTTACCAATGTATAAAGGTTTACGTGGAAGGCTATGGTATGATGGTAAGGTCTGGGGTATAGATTTTATGCATATTGTATGAAACGAGTAACAACTGTTTCAGTCCGTTCGCTATTTCAGGACGTAAGGATCAAATCAGAAGCAAAGCAATATCCGTAAATATTTTTTTAGGTGCTTTTTTGTAGCTATAATATAAAAAAATACGGTTCTAATTATTTATGAAACAAGAAATTCAATCAACCAATCAATAAATAAACATGAAAATTATCGTAAACTTGATAAAAATTAGTCAACAATTTGAATTTGAAATGAAATTTGAAATTAGTCAAAAATTGAATTTGAATTTGAATTACTGTATAGTGGTATAATCCTGGTATAGTTATCTTTACATTAAATATTTGTGGAAGGTTAACATCACATAGATTTTAAATTTAGATAGATTGTATTTTTTTAACTTAACAAAATGAAGAATATAATAAGACGAGTTTAATTCCTTGAGTTCATCAAGTTTAGTAAGTGCAGCACGTATTTTGCTCTACTGAAGCCTAAAAGATTTCTTCTTCTTATTTCATTTAACTGCCAGCGTCTCGTTTTCAGAGCACGCCTGTGTTGACTACTAACGGCTTTGAAAAATGTTTTCTTGTTTGGCGGTTTGTTCACGTACTTCGTAGTTGCTCTTTCAAGATTAGCTTAAAGTGAACAACAGAAGAATATGAATATGCTAGATTTTTGCCTCTTCTTTAGTCAGCCTTCCGCCCAATTTCAACTATCCATCAAATGCACAGACTCACTAAAATCATAACAAAATAGTAACACATTATCCTGTTTGTTTATATTTATTTGCCTTTTAATGTATCAAAACTTATAATCCATTTATCGTCTATATCAATAATATGCATATGTATGACGATCATCGATAAATGTAGGAAAATAAACGAAGGCTCACACTAATGATGTTTCAGTAGATCTTTCAAATATTTTTCACTACTAACTATTAAATAACAGATGAGGCGTTCAATTGTGGCTTAGTTGTGTGTAAAGAAAATAACCCACATATAAGCAAAAAATAATTGAATTTATTTCAGGTATAATGAAAGAATAGTAAATTTTCTATTGGTCATGTACCTATACCATTATGTAGTAGGGAGTTATAAGTGGGTAACTAAAACTGAATGATAGATCGCTACGGAAGCTAAAGCGTCGCCGGGATTAAAATTACAACCCGTACAGAGCCTAAAGATGTCCAACACCAGAAATAGTTAGCCTAACTCTCATTCCTTGATCAGCAGAGTGCATCATTAGCAGGGCACGTTAGCTTGAGCTCAAGAGTGGATGGGATCCATTACGCCCAAAAAGGGTGCTGGGCTCAGGTCTCCTAACACAGTGTGAGGGGTTAGAAACTTTTAAGATAAATCTGGAAAATCCTCAAGTATCCAGGTTTCTTTACGATGTTTTCTTTCACCGATGATATTATAAGCTTTAATAAACATATTATTTTAAAATGTTTGGATTTAAATCCAGATATTCCGTATGTGCGAACGATGTTCCAACCAATAGGCTAAAGTTATGTTACAAAAAATAGCAAATAATGTCAAATGTTCTCTAAGTTTCCATCATGATCATAATCTATAGATCTTGGGTTTCCTTTCTAAATAAGAGAAGTTTATACACTCGTTTATTGAACTATGTATAATTTAGAAATATAGAATCTTAAATATTAAGAGAACTCGCTAAGCTGTGTCCTTGGTTTGAAATATAACAAACTGCTGAAGTTCGAATCGGTCTTATGTGGGATATAGTGTTTAGGATTATTTCCTGTCCTTGAAACCAACAAAACAGTATTTTCGTTCAGAATTTCTTTACCGAATTTCCTGAAGTGTAGACGATAAGTCCTACTTGTATCAGCGCAATCAGAGATAAGGGAAGAGAAGGTTAATTTATATGAATGTCTTGTGCGCTATTTTGAAATTGTAAAAAAATATGTTTCCGTACGATATAAAGAGTTCTTTCATTTCATACGTGACATGATGCTCGCAAGTTACACGGGTTTCCCTTTTTCATAGGATGTACCTTAAAAAGTTACGAAGGACATGATGTCCGTCACCCGAGACTTCTTGCTGAATTTTCTTGATGACGATGCGACATTAGTGAAACTTTGTTGCCGAGATAAACCTTTTATAGTCAGAACTTTATGTGTTTGTTTATGTTTCGTGCTGCTTGGCTCGGGTTGATTACAGGGTGACGATATTACATAATTTAAAATATGTCAGTGTAACATAATTGAGATAATTAATGACATCATAGATGGTTCGTGTATGGGTTTTGAAGCAGATGAGCAATTACGAAACAGTATAATCTTATCAGCCTTGAGCTTTTTGCACCCACCTTTTTTGACATGTCCTTGACATGGAATGGATGAAATTATGATTGTTAATCAAAGATGTACGTTCTGTAAGTAGGAAACCACTGCTACTGATTTGGGACATCGATTTACGATTAAACATTCATAGGTGCATTTATGGATTCATATTAATCCAGAGAAACAATCAGTAATCTACCGTTATGGAATATAAACATCATCATCTTTACCTATAATTGTCCCACTGCTGGGCTTAATCCAAGGAGAAGAAGAGGAAGATTCAAGTCTTTTCTCGTAATGTGAAGGGTTAAAGCTATAGAACAAAGCGTAGAGGTGACATGATTTTGTGAACATAATGTTGAACTGTCAGAACCGCAGTTTTTCGTACGACTCAAATATTCGTATGAATTAGTGGTACTTTTAGGATCAGAAGCTCGATCTCCCAATCTGTAGACCCATAACCAAACACAGGTATTGTTCATTAAATGTAGACACGATTATTTAATAGTGTAATTAAAATTTGGTTAATTGATATATGCTTGTATTGAAAGTTTCGTTGAAGTTGCTAGTCGAACCGATTCCCTACTTTGATAACAGTTCTCGCTCTTTAGTTCTAAGTATTATTTATTGAGGCTTTATTTAACTCAATTACTATTTATATGCCGTTAACTTGCGCAGCAGTAATAAACAGCACAATTTTATGCGCTTTTGACACGTAGCTGGGTTTCTCAGCGATATTCAAGAAAAAAATGTATAGGCGAAACTTCTACGAAATTTAAAATAGAAATTGTTCTTTGATAATACCCCTTATAGATGATAGAGTACAAACAGATTTCTATCCTCTATATTTTAGATTTACACTTAGCTAAGTACCTAAGCTGGATAGAAAATATTTCAAGTAAATATTTAACGAAAAAGTTAGTATAAGCTTCGGATATAAGCGTTTAGCAGTAAATTGCAATGTTTCGTGGATAAAGTCTAGGGAAGGCTCTTTGGTACTTTGATAGCAGTTGAGACGCGCTTTCCACGGAAGCTCTTATTGAACTTAGTTGAATTTAATTACTAATATCAATGTTGTTTGTGTTTCTACGTTGATATAGACGCTCATAGTTGGACAGCTTGGGTTGATTGTAAAAAATCGCAGAGATAAACAATTTCTGGCGTGATACTTGAATGTGATGGTGGCACAACTTTTTCGAGTGCCTTTCTACTTCGGAGGGTACGTTAAACCGTTGGCCATTATCTTTAAATAATAGTTGTTGCATTGATAATGTAATTTGGATGTATTTGGCCGGCGTAAGAACATACGACATTTGTGTTGATGATTCCATGAGATGCGGGTTACATGAACTCAGTCAAAAGAGACATCACAAATGCCGACGAACGTACAACAAACATTTATATGTCACATAGACGTCTGTCTCGGCCAAGAATCGAGCCCCCGACCCCTCGTTCGGCAGGCAGAGTCGCTGCTGACTGAGCTTTAGGGTAGTCAAATAGGTTTTTAAATTTCTTTTAAGCTTTACTTCTTCTGGCTAACAATATTCAGATTTTGGGTAACATTAGGTTGTACATACTTTGTAAATAAAATAAGTTTGGGGAAAGCCTGAACATAAGAACACTAGTGAATATAATATATAAACACGTGTACATGATACATAATGTCAATCCCTATTGAAAGAAACGAAAAATAGTTGAGATATTCAAATGTCTTTATCACTGTAACAGTTTAATTTTAAGGGTGTCAGTATATTTAAACTGAAAATTGTAATTATTTACTGAAAATATAATAAAATTGTGTGAAATCGAGAAAGATTAAATTCTAAGCGATTTGTTATTTCAAATGGGTTTCACAAACGTCACAGTTAAACGTTACATGTTAAATACAGTGTGGTGGACAGGCTCATTATTATCAACTGAGTGTTAAAGGCATCAACACACGCGGTGTAGTGGACAGGAACATCTTTATGAACTGAGCTACAGAGACCTTAGCTTATACGCCGTGGTGGAAACTAGCGTTATTTTAAAATGCACTGTAGTGACATTAAATCACGCGATGTGTTGGACAGGGTCATTATTATTATTATCAATTTATCTACAGAGACGTCAATTCACGCGGCGTGGTGGACAGAGCCATTATTATCAACTGAGCTCGGAATCGATATTTAACGTATATGATTATACTTGAATTATATTTATCTACAGATGATTATGGCACATTTGATCTACTCCTCAGTCACATTAGACGACAATTCCGGCGTGCATGTGATTGATGTGTTGATCTACTGTCCGAAACTGACATTGTCATCACTGTGGGATCAGATGGCGGATAATGCGTTAATAACGTATATCATACGTGTATCGATTCTGAATAACAATTGCAGTTAGTGATATAAGATCACATTATGCTGAGAAATATACTAAGCTATTAGTAATATTCAGAATATTTGATATTTATGCAGAAGTGGAATGGAAACTGAAACGTGTATGAAAAATCAGACTTACTGTTACAACCTGAATTGTAATCAAATACTCAAACTTAATTGTAATTTTTTAAGGATTCCTATAAACCTAGTCAACTGTACGTAGACAGTAAATTGATATTTTTTGTACACTTGTATATTATATCCTTCATCCTTTAATAAAATTATGAAAAATAACAACCTATAAGGCCTTCGCTCGGGGATACTTATGTCTTATACCAGCATCCGAAACATTTGTTACTCTTGAATATATAGTATGTCATAAATTTCACACTTTCCACATTTCATCCTTAAAAGGATCGGTTTCCCTAGTTCTACGATTTGAAGGCCGCTAGAAAAAACAGTCGTTTGCATATGATACGCTACATTTGCTTACTTTTCAGCAAAACTTTTATAAATCGTTATAAAAATTCCTAGATATCCTAGATCCAAAAATATGAGCAAAACCATAATACTGAATGTTCTGTCTGCAGTTTCTAGTTAGTGAAATACGCATGATCCCGTTATAGATATGCAGGTAATTACTTAGAAAAGCTGCAGTTTTATCATA
>PDGT01000021.1:2870563-2942873 GCA_003671415.1 Megathymus violae
TCTGTATAACTCAGATCGTATCATCATGTCGGGATTGGACAGATATACATATCAGGGTAACGTCCGACAAGGGTAACGTCTTTATACGTACGTCAGAGACAGTAATCAATACGATAACTAGACGAAACGCGGCACGTATTCCAAGTGATGGTAGTACAGTAGCGACGGCATAGCGATGACTCGACACACAGCAAGTCGTACAATAGAGCCTAGCTAAAGGGACAGGGGCAATGGCAGGCGACAATTGTGTTTCACCCGTACTGGGGAGTGAAGTAGGAATTTCTACATGTTTCGTTTGTCATTATTTTTAAACAATGAACTCTATTGAAACGTTACTCTGTTCGAATTACTAACTATCCGCCAGCGAAGATGCCGTCCATTTCCGACCCAAAATTTTACCGAACCCAAAAACGGCAAAATATTTTTCGATAAACCCAGCCTGCAATTTGATAGCGAAATTATAATTTATTTAACAATCACTACCAACTATTCCATTACAGTAGCTAACAAGTCGCAGGCGCACACTTGTTGGTCGCTGGTATTTTGCCTCGTAGAGAGGAATAATTGGTTCCGTATTCAAAAATCGAATAATCCGCGGGCGGCCCTGCCTTCTATTTACACTGCGTTTCGGGTTTTCTTGAACTCGAGTGCTCGGGGTTTTATGGTACCTATTTTTCTAGTTATTATTGTTTTCCGCGGAGCATTCGCGAACCTTCGTAACAATATAATTGGTTATATTATTTCAAATACGTTAAATTTACTTCTAGCAAAATGACTGTCAGACAGACACAATGTATTTGATTGACATGTATTTAATGTTTAACACAAATAGGTGAGTTATTAATTTATTTAACTATGGATCTCTCCTCAGAACGATAACTGATACTCTTCACACACTTTTGAGCGCCTGGTGGAGAATTATTATGAGTATGTGTTTATTAGATACTAGTGGCCCGCCCCGACTTCGTTCGGGATGAACAATTCTTTAATTAGTGTAAAAGATGAATATCTAAATTAACTGAAGTTGAGACATAGTTGAGGAATATTATCAAGACTATGTCCTATGTCTAAACGGAATGAAATACCTATAAAATGGTAAAATAATTTTTCAAATATACACTGTAGTTCCAGAGTTTACCCTCTGCATTTCAACAAATATAAAATTCGCTGTCTATTTTAATAACAGTATACATTTTTTCCGGGATGTCTTATTACAGGTAATAATTTCATATCTAATACCTATACATAACTTCGTATTTTAATAGTGTGTGAATACCACATGAGACTAACGTCATGGAAAGGCTGTAGCGTCAATTACTGTTGCGTTATGAGCTTGGACAATGGGCTGCAATTATTTATTTCATCTATTTAGAATTTCGAATATATTATAGAAAATTGATTAATGGGAGTATTTGTTATCTATTTTTAAGTTAAACTTTTCTCCTGTAACACTATATTTTCTACAAATGTATTAGACAGGAATGGTTGTGGCAACTGTTAGGAACAAAATTGGTTTACAGGATGCACGCAGGAAAGTTTAGTAGGTAATGGAATTATTCGTAAATAAAATTACGATTCGGAATAATCGGAGATGAATCGGATTCTTAGGTACTCGATTGATTTTTTAATTGGTCGTTTTGGAAGATAGACAGAGATATTATTCGTTCCACGCCGCTCATATATTTTGTAGGTTGTAAAGATTTAGTGAGGATCTACTGATCTGCCAATCAAAGTTATAATATTAAGCACGCAAAAATAAGACTTTAAGTAATCGCTTGAAATAGTGATTTTAAAAGCGTCATTGAATACAATAAATGGCCTTAGTCACGCGTCACCCGATGCTTACAATAGAGGTATGTTAGGCCTCAAACAACTAATCGCTCATGTATTTCCTCACGTAGCGTATGTGTACTGTAATGTGTGTACACATTATTGTTTATTGACTTGAGTCATAGAAAACGATTTGCGTAAAGAGAAACGAATGCGGCATAATAAATTTTGCACTTAATTATCCATCTTGAGTCAGCACAATATGTCATTTTCGTCATTTTTATGATCAAAAAATAAACAATAGCCTAAAGTCTTAAAGTGATGTTCTTCTCGACTAAAGCTCAAAAGCTCTTATTGAAAAACTTTGCGAGAAAGCTTCGTTTCTGGGTCAATGGATCGTGGCAAGTTTTGGATACACGAATTTCGCCTTTTATAAGATAGCTAGACATCCGCTTCTTTCTTCAGCACTTTTACTATAAAATTGTCTTTGCTTCACTTTCACATCCCAGGGAAATTCCTTATGAGTCGATCTGTAATAAAATAACTTAGAAATTAGCTAATGAAATTTATGACTAATTATCGTATAAGTAGGTCAAGTTTTAAGGAAAGCTTTCTAAAGCTTTCTAAACACGAAACTTGATTATTTCCTACTTGCTTCTAAAACTAATTAGTTTTCATAAAAAAAAGCTTAATAAAGCGTAATAACAAAAGGTCAGCATGCATTTTACGTTTACCTAATAGCAGCTCAATGCAAGGTTCGCGTCTTTCTTCGTAATTGAGGAAGCTTGGAACATGCTTCTCCGTACTGCTTCTGTGTCATTGGTTAGTGGCCAGTGTCAGAATTTTGTATGCCACCCGTGAGCTCCGATGTGGGTTTTACGGCAGGTAGTATTCGTTAGATGATAATAACCTGTACCTGTGTACCTTTGTGTAATATGTATTGACATGCAGCAAACAGTATTTGTATGGTAAACATGTTTCTGTGGCGGCTGGTATTTTCTGTGACAGTGTCAACTTTGTGTTTACAATGTCTTTGGTCGCTGGTATGTGTTACGCTTTGTAGTTGGGAAATAGTTGGTATGGTCCATTAGATATGGATTGCAAAATGTCATTTGAGTCAATGAAACTACATATTTAAGGGTAAATAGTTGCTGTAAATATGGGTCCTACTAAGTTGATTTTATAACGTGAAGCGTTTATGGTTTTGAATAGGTGAAACGTAAAGTTAAATAGCGGTAGTGAACATTAAATAATATAATGCTCGTTAATTGATTTCCACGCAGTGAGTTTTGCTTAGTAGTAAAAGAAGACCTGCATAAAACTCTGCTAAGTACTAAAAAGGACAGAAACAGTGATCAAGTAAAGTACAGGTATATTAAATACAGAGCCAATAGGGAATAAAGTGTTGCAAGGCAAAAATGGTTCGCTATACTGGTTTGTTAGAATAAGGTTCTGTATTGGTTCGTGCTTGACAACATATGAAAAAGTTTTCATTTCGTATTAATTACTAATAAATTGCAATTACTATAACTACACATTTTCTTGTATAGAATTCCCAGATCTGTCCAGATATGTTTTGACTTTTAGACACAATTTTCATTTAATCTTAAGTACTATAATAATAGTATAATTTCTATCTGAAATAGCAAAGCAGTAAGTTTCCTGATATCAAGCATATTATTCATATGCACGGTGAACGCTGTCGAGGAAACAAAGGCTTGTACGATGCCAGAATTTATGAGCTCGGTAATGGTATGGCCTTAATAGTTCGCGGCAATAAAAAGTTGGCAATCTATTTCTAGAAATCCTTTGGTGCTCCGTGGCAGAAGTTTAAAGAACCACACTCTATTGAAACTATTCCCAATATCCAAATTTACAGCCAACGCTTCTCAATTGTTCTCTTTTGCTTCTGCTCAGTGAGGATCCTTTATAAAAGATCAATAGCTAATCTACTATAAACTGCTACTAAAGATTTGAGTATATAGATGTTATTGCGGATCGTAATTGAAGAGTTTAGACTTTTAACTATTAAATTTCCTTTTTATTGCCCTTCTATAATAATGAATGAATGAATTGCATTAATTAAACTAACGGCCTTCAAACCAACACGCGAAATTGTACAATTAGTAATTTCAGCCGTCATGTCAATAGTTTGGTACGTAAATATGTATGTTCGGATATGTGTGTACTAAGATAAAAAATTCCCAATTCCGCGTTTATATGTACTATCAATAATTGCTCTAAATGTGATATAATTGTCGCTAACTAGGTGACACTTAAATTGTTTATTATCATTATTTTTTGTCAATAATAATAAGCCCGCCGGATTTGTTGTAAAACACGTTGCTTTTTTTATTTTGACTGCAACGGGGACTTACAGTTTTTTTGTGATTTTTACCGATATTTCGACCCAACGACGTGGATCATGGCCTCGGCGAGTCTCGCGCGTAATTGGGTCAAAATATCGGTAAAGAGCATAAAAAATCGCTAGTCTTCGATACAGTTAAACTGTATAATGTCACCGATGATATAAGTTTAAAATTACACGTTGCTTTAAATGACCTTGTATATTGGTTTGGCCGTTGGGACCAGGATTTAGATAAACGAGGAGTTCCTTTTCAAGCGCCTGGAATAAGTTATGTGAATTTAGGTTTTATTCAGTTTTTCTGTAAATTTGTAAGCACTTATTCGTCACGTTTAGTTTTCTAGAATTTGAAAGTAAATCTTTGTGATACATGGTACAGAACACTGTTCAGTGCGCTAAAGGTTTTGTTTGTTGGACGATCGGACAGACACACGGTGACTGTTAGTCTGTCAAGCCGGTGATAATGGAATCTCATCTGTATATGGAGCCATTTTTCCTTTTTTATATATAGGTAAAAAAAAATTATTTATATATCAGGCAATGTTTGCCAGTTTGATTTTAGTGTTTATATAATTTAACTCATATAATTACCGACAAATGCATCAGAGTTTCGCTTCTGGCCTGCAACGTCAGTGTTTTAAATTTACTAGTAATATTTAGTTAATTAAAAAATGAGGATAGTATATTCATATTACTTGGGTTTCTTCATCCCCTGGACCCCGTTTAGTAATGAACGGTAATTTGTTTTTATGATTTTTCCCTAATAAATTGTCTATTCTAATTAGTAATTACATTGATAATTTTACCCACTTCGTTTCGCTTTAAGGTGCTTATTACTACAACCTTTAGGTAATTTAAATAATGAAAATACTAATACGTCTGTATTTTAAATATTAAACATAACAATAACAACTAATTATTGATGGAAGTAAAAGTAATGTGTCTTATTAGTAAGTTTTGCATTAGTTAGTTTACTATAGGACCACTGAGGTCCAATGTACAAAGTAGTAGCACGTAACATTCTCATGTCTTACAAATAAAATATCTGTTTGATTGTCTGAACGGGCTTAAAATTAAAGTATGAAGTTACAACTTTTTACTTATTACGATAAGCACTTTAAAGTAGAAAGTGGTAAAGTAGAAATAATCTCAAATAACAATAAGAATATGTATATGGAACCTAAAATATTATATTAAATGAAACATTATTTTAATAGACGTATTGCGTTAATATTCATGCTTTTAAATTCAGGTACCCAAGAGTCACGTTTAATAATGATCGGTAATTTGTTTTTACGAGGTTCCTCCGTTCACAGTTGCGACATCATTTCTTCTTTATATTCATGTCTCTCTCGACTTTCTGATTAAAAAAAGTCAATTTGATTAGACTGACAAGCAAATTATGATGTTGACAAGCAAAGTTAAAGTATATTACAATTTATTTTAGTATAACATATGTTGTACGTTATATCACCGTTGATACCTACCAGTTCAACGTCAAAACTTGAATTTTAAAACGACACTAAGGAAATCATATAGGCAAATAATATTTTAAATTTCCTATAGGAAATTTATTTTTAATATTTGCACTTCATTTTTAGTTTTCAAGGACATTTATTTTACGTGTCTGCCTGTACATTGAACTTTTTTGTCAAATTTAATGATAAATATTCGTTTTATGACTCACTCACATCGATTTGACCATTTAAAAAAAATTGTCTGGGTGTCTATCTTTCTGTGTGTATGTTACGTTATAACTCAAGATCGGCTTGATCTATCTTAATGAAAATTTGTATATAGTGAGAACACTTGATTGTGCAAATTTTAGGCTATATAAATATTAGTAAGCCTAATAAAGTCCAATCAAGGCAAAAAAACAAAAAAATAAATCAACGATCTTGTATATATAATTAATTGTTAAACCCGAATGAAATCGGAGGAGACACAAGTATATTATTACAATATGTCAATTTAAAATTATTGTTTTAATTTTACTTGTGAATTCAATCATAAAGTATGCAGAACCTTCAAGAAACAATTGTATATATGTAAAATACAAGCTTAACTAATTTTATTTATATGGACGAAATTACAGGGATCTCTACCCTTTCCCGCAGACTCAATGTTGTAGAATTGTCAAATCTTATATAAATCATTCGCTCCAGCGCCGCCGCCCTACTTCACCGAGTTTGGTTGGGATTGGGATCATAAATCATATTTCATTGTTTATTTAAACTAAGTAGCTATCCATTATATGTAATGGAGCTGTTGGTAATATTATAATATGTGTAATGGCAGGCATCGCTAGTGATATAATGAAAGTACAAATAATCGGTTTGATATTTTTGGGATGTTAATCTGAAATGGTTGAATGATTATGTAGCGCACTTGTTGAGCAGTTTTTATCGTAGAATAATAATATTTATAAGGAAGTTTATGACGGTTTATATTTGTTTATAGTTTATACGAGAATAAATAATCCTTATTATTATTACTGTAGCGTTTGTTCAAACGAAACTGAATCGTTTATAGATTTCTCGGTGAAATTTTCTTTTTTATTTTTATAATATGTTAATAGCCGACAAAAAGTAGACGAGCCACCTGATGGTAAGTGGTCACCGTCACCCATGAACTTCAACGGGATCAAAGGTATCACTGATACATTGTCAGCCAGGAAATGAGAAGAAGGTAAGAAAGAAAGTACTGTGTATATTATGTATCATATTCAGATTATTTTAAGTTTTACAATCTTTTCTAATACTTGTTGAAGAAACCAAATCTATATCTCTTTTTTTTCAATTTAAATTTAATTTTTTTTATAGTTATACATTTTTTGATTTTTGGCAACCCCTAACACCATAATATACTACATACTAACAGCTCGTGTAATCCATATCTGGACATAATGAGGAATAACCGTACAGCAGGTCGCGCTTATGCATTATTACGAGCAACAGTATATATATATGTATGTTACTCTGTTATTACCGGATCAGGCGTCGAAGAAAGACGTCGCGTGGCCACCTTCAAATCATTTGTATTGGGCATTGAATTATTTACTATACTATTTAAGACTTATTCTGTGCTGAAGACGTAGTAATACATCTCAATATGATTGTTTTACTTGTAGTAATTAGTTTGTGTTCTTTGTCTTTCACTTATGGTCTTACTAGTAAATATATTAAGATGATACGCGGTATATTTCTATTACTATGTAATGCGTCATTATCTAGGGTAGTTTTTATCCCGAGAGAGCATTTATAACTACGAACTAGGAGATAAAAAGAACGGAAGTTCTGTTAAGAGGGAAGAAAAGTTTTTACTGCTTTTTCGTAGTTTCCGACAACTAGGAAAACTGACATCTAAAAGAATAAAATGTGGTTAAACATGAAATTTATCACAGTGTCTAATAAAAATAACTAACTATTAATTTAGGTACTACTGTTCTTGAATCTAGTTTGTATGAAAAGATAGATTTCTCGTAGTGAAGCGCAGGGCGGGTAATTAGTACGCTATATAGAGAAGAAAAATGGCAAAACTTCTGTACGCTTCCCTTGGGGTAAAACCACACCTGCCGTAAAGCAAGTTGCTTCAGGCAAGTTTGTTCTATAGTCAAATAGAACAGTAGTTCCTAAGCGGTTGATTACCAAAGTTTTCTAATACGCAGAGGTAAAACAACTATTCTCACTGCTAATTTAAATACACATGTACCGAATCTCCTATAAAACACCAATTGTCACCCAGTCCGCCCGCTTTTTCCCCACTCTTGTTATAATGCCCCAAACTGGGTCACCGCAATTACGCCCCAGAGTCAACGTGCTTTAATTTATCTAACAAATTAATTCACTTACACTTGCATACGTCATATTAATATCGCAATTACCTCTGACACGTTTTCAGTGCTGAACTGAAACAGGTTAATATTGAATTAGAAGACGACACCAACGTTTTCTGGATGTTATCTTAGATGCGATGATTATTTCGATTCGTTATTCGTCTATAACGAAGGTTTCTTTCTGTTATGTGCCTTGTGTTTCTGTTTCGTGCTCGTATAGATGCGTTTAAAATGAATATATTCTACTATGCAATAATCGTATATAATGCAAAATATCGAATGCTTTAGAATTTTAAACCATCGAAATTGAGGACGTACAATTTTTTACAGTTTAAAAAATAATGTTAACGTTGGGTGTATTCGAGGAAAGCAAATCTCTAATGTATTGTTCGGTGAAAATAGCTGTACATTATTTTTACTAATATTATTAAGAGACACCAAGAATTTTATGAGTTTGTGAAGGTATATGTGGAAAGTAATCGCAGGAACTAGGGCACCTATTTGAAAAAATATTTTACCATTTGAAAGTTATAGTATTCCGAATGCATATAGGCTTCATAAATAATGAATATGTAAATAATTTTTTAACCCGAATTAAGTCGGAGCGGGCCGCCAGTATTTTATATGAGATAGTTTTAAGTTCTGAATATCTCTTATGTATTGTATATATAATACGTGCTGAATGTACTAGCGTTGAGGGAGATTGAAATTTAAGAGAGCGAGAAAAGAAGAAGGTAACAGTCCAAACTTACCATGCACGGTACGCTACATAGAGTAAGATCGGAGACAATATGCGTAAGCATTTTTATGTGTGTGTGTAAAAAACAATAGTGTGGATACGAGTACGTCGTAATCTGAGAGGACGATAAAGATGTCGGTAGCGGTTTACTGATTTTACTCGCCGGTAGCTATAACAACTTCGTTTCTCAAAATACATTTTGTTTCTTTAGCTTCGAAATTTATCGTAAAAGTTTATATATAACAAATACCGTAATACAGGTCTAGACGTTCTTATAAAACTAAATGTCTGCGATCGCATCTATTATTATGACTGGAATTCGTCGAAAATTCAGCGTGAAAACATGCAACGACAGTCTATTTCCTGTCAGAGCAAGGTTGGAGTATGTTGTAGCAAAAAGCACTATTCACCATAAGGAACGGATTTAGGCGATAAAAAGACGCTCGGAAATGAAAGATATCTTGTTGGAACGTGCGAATGAAGGAAACTGGCTCAAATAGGATTTGAATAGGGTAAAAGTTTTGATAAAATATCACATTTTTTACTACATTTATTACATGGAAGTAATAAACGCGCATGCAGTGCGTCTATTGTTAGTGATTCATACACCAGTCTATATTCAAAATAATGTTTGTACCGTGGTAACGCTACAAATCTTTACAGCCTGTGTCGAGTATGAATAGCAAACGCTCTATATGTTCATTTTGTAAACTTCAAGAAGCTTAGGATAAATTTCTTTGCATTAAAACATATGATAAATTATTTAATAATAAATCTGGCATTAACAGGGTCAGATTAGAGGTTGTTTAAATTGGGAGTATGGTCAGTGGCTACATGTTTTTCTATCAGCTCCTATCAGTACTCTATTAGATACCGATAGCCTGCAAATATCTTTTGGCCTTCGTTTAGGTGTTAAGGTTTGTACGTCGCATTTATTTTCTTTCTTGACCAAAACTCGTCGGTCGCTTCTCTTACCATGCCGCCCTGAATGACATTATCATCGGTCTCTTGTTACTATAAGTATTCCAGAAATTTTAAGGCCAGACGGTACCTATATTTCAGAATAATCGCAAGAGATCTCATGGCATGTCGATTGTGCCTTGGAGTATGGGACGGTCACTAGTGTGGGACGCAACTTGTTGTGTTGTTACACTAGCCCCATCACATCTTCATGCTAATGTCGTCTAGGCTGGCGCTGCAGCAGAAACTGTAGAAAATAGTCTCGGTTCTGGATATTTTTTAAAAACATTCGCAGTCGTAAAATAATAATAAATTTGATTAATTTTACGTGAAAGAAAATTACCATCATCATTTTGTATGATAAAAGGAAACAATTTTACCGACCCTTCATATATTTTCCCTTCTAGATTTTATCTCGTGTTCCGAAGAAACATCCCTTTCCCGGGATTTAATGTTTTACAGCCAAGAGTGAATTACTACTAGCACTTATTGCTTAATTTCTTTTCATCAATTTTTATACTTCTTCATATGTTTGTCTTTATTTAGCTCGTCTATCATTATCATACTTGCGCAACATATGTATATTGCCTACGTAAAACACAGAGGAAATGAATTTTGGGTTTACACCACGTTATCCATTGCCGGCAACGAGTGAGAAGAACAAGAATTTTTATAATTTGTCATTTTTAAATCAGTGTTGATCTAATTTGTAACAACCTATGAATAAAGTACATTACGCGATTTTTTTACACCTATACTTTAAGAATCTCATAATACATTGTGTTTGAGGGAATACAAGTTAAAAAATAATGAATTCAAGAAAGCAACGCCTTGTTATATTAATAATCTGTCATTTCTGGGAGTCAAAGATAATATTCTAATATCCAAGTTATATCTGAGGTTTACATAATGTGATATATATGACGATTCCGTAGATCTAGCCTGCCGAGTGAGAGACGGGTTCGATTCCCGGCTAGAGTACAGATTTATGTGATAGACAAAGTTTGTTCCTGGGTGTGGGTGTTTGTGATGTCATATTTGTGTTTCACTGCCACTCGCAACACAGGGAACCCTAATGTGGGAATATGTGTGAAATATTGAATTATTCAATTGGTTTGTTGAAACCTAGATTATATGACTGCCTAAACTTTCTGTTTGTATAAGTTGTGCCCTTGTAAAAACTTTTCATACATATTTTGTTTGATGTGATTTTATTGTGTACAAGATAAATAAAAAACTTACCAAAACTTTAACAAGTAAAAGCTAGTCAATTATTGTTATTTTAATAATAATAATATACATAGACAGATACAGTGTGGTTCTTTCCGGACCTGCTGCCTCACATGGAAAGACCTCATCGTAGAAGGGTAGTTTGTAAGCAAGTAGTGGGGGCTGTCATTGGCATGTATCCAAGTTTTATTTAGAACATTAATTGTGTGTGATTATTTATGATTATGAAATAGTTTAGTTACAGAAGTAACTATAGGTGTAGAATTATGGATGATACGTACAAAAATAAGAGACGGAATTAAAATAAAAAAACAGTAGTCAGAATCATAATAGTATTACAATTTAATGCCGATTGTCATACAAGGCAGATACGACCAAATGTGGTGTAAAAAAACGAAGCGTCACATTTTACTGGAATGGAAACGCTGTCGAAACATGTTTGCGTAAAAAATCAAAAACGGACGAATGAAATATGGGTGTAATCAAAATGTTGCAGAACATCAACGTTTGGGATTTGCAAACATAGTTTCTCTGCAAGTTGGAAATAAAATTAGAAGTTCGATGTAACTTTAGATATAATGTTGATAAGTAAAGATAAAGTCGACAGATGGGTGACTGACTGTTAGTGGCAAAATTTCTTGAGCACTCCTGTGCTTTAGAGGGTATTCAAAGTCTTCGGTTTGCGTTTATTATGCCAAGGTGCTTGGGACGATGGCATAATAACTGCCGATACTAGTTGGGCACTAACCACTCCTCTACACTTTTTCCAGATCTTAATTAAAAGAGGAGAGACACGTGACCTGATATGGGCCGTTAAATCAAAGTAAGAGTGTTAAACCTAAATCTCATTCCGAGGCAATAACTCCATTTCCCGAATGAAAAATATACTAGTTAATGACCCATAATACAAGTTACAGATAAATCTGTTCTGTGATTTTCACATGATACATGCACAGATAGATACAAAAGTTACAACAATATAGATTTGTTTCTTTTACATTAACATCTTTTCTTTACTATGTTTTCGTGATACTGTACAAAATTCATCTCAAATATTATATTTATGTTATGTTTCTTCTTTCAGAACGTTTCTAATTTATGACATCAATATATTTTGCAACAATGACTTGCTGATATACATACTTCGCAAAAGAGACTCAGTAATACAAATTTAATTATAATGGATTCATACTAAGTAAAGGGAAATATTATAATTTATCACAAACAATGTGAATTTTAGTCATTCAGAACATCGACTAAGCCTACCTGGCACGCCATTCTTACCTAAATCCGAATGTGAAAATAGGTCAAGGCTGAAAGAAATAAGAGCTTTTGGGTGAAGTACATGAGATGTAGCAAATAATACATAAATTTGTAGAAACTTCATTTGAATATACTGAAGAAGGGGACGTTCAGATAGACTTGGAATGGAATGAAAGCATTGTTGAACCAAATGTTGGTACGGGTAGAAAAATATCGGGAAATTAACAAACGCCAATCACTTTTCTTTGTTTTCATAAGTTATAAGGGCTTTCATATCAGTTATTTCTTTTTTATGACTTGCTGTTATTTAAATTCTTTTACTGGAACGAGATTGTTTTTGATTTAACAGAAGTAAAATTAGCAATAATATATACAATGGTGTATAATTGGAACTTGAGAAGCGAATGTTAAATTTGTAGTTTACTTAATTAATTGATTCAATTAATTGAATATTTTATCAACAGTTCATTTTAACTCCCAATAAACGGGTAAACAGCTTTCAAACAGTGTACAAAAAAATAACGTTTGCAGTATGTTCCAAGCCTTTTTAGTTGTCATAGATTTTTCTTGCTAAAGTGTTAAACAACCTTTTAACAGTACGACAATCATGTGTTATATATCGGTAGATTTAATACTCCTGGTCGCAGAGAAGCTACTAAATCACAGATCACTATATCAGCGAGTAGCTGCGGCACGATACATCCAGCCTTTCCCAGTTAATTAATTGCAATTAGCCAGCGTCTTGAGTTCGACAATCACTTTTTCTCTAGAAAATCAAAGATATAGGATACTTCAGTGGAGTTTGTTATGAGTGCATATTTATTTTTATTAGTAGCTTCCAGAGCTGTATTCTGTGAAATGACAATAAAACGACAAACTAAAATTAAGTAAATTAACCGATTAACATATGAAATGCAATAAAATATAAACACACGATCATTAAATCTTCTTATATGAAGTCAGTTTAAATGAAAATGTTTCATAATCTTTCCTTGTTTTTATCAAGTGCGACGTTTTGAACTTGATTCATTTGATAGTGAACATTAAAGAAGATATAATTTTAGGATACAAATAATTTTCATCAACAAAATCAGGTTTAATCATCTGGCTATTCTGTCGTTCCTTAGATTGTTGGCAAAGTTCCCCAAATCGCAGTTTGGCATTCTTGAAGTAATTGTTGAAGTACGACCCTCTCACTCTTAATTAATTTATAAATTGCTCCCCTCTTACTTCGTAGCACAGAGATTTAGACATTTTTAAATTTAAAATGAACTCGAAATAGTTGAAACGAAATTTTATTGTTTTCAATGTAGTAACAATTGTGACTTTACGACCTTTAATTCCGATTGGAATACAGTGTTTTAATTAAGTACAACATGTTATTTATATTGACAGAGTTGCAACATTAAACACGTAATTAATGTATAAGCCTCTTTCAGAAGTCTGCCTATGTCAGAATGCCGGCGTATTGTTTTAAAAAAGACTTGGAAAATCCTGTTTGTTTTGTTATTATTATATATCTTATTTAGTATTAGCAGATTGAGTCCATGTATAAAATTTCCACTGTAAGTATATAACGAACCTTAAATAGAATAACATTTACAGATTTCTTACATTTGTTATAGAAAATCTCTAACTAAACTTTGACTAGAACTGCAATTCGATTTGTCGTCCTACCCACATAACTAAAAAGAAATGTTTCAATACGTACTCCTAATCCCATATTCTGCATTCCCAGACTATCTCTAATCTAATAATAATCCTTTCACCACGATGTCGACACGCTAAGAAGAGACTATCTCTGTGTCGTGGTTGTTTTTAGATATCCACAATACATGAAGAACGACTACTTCCTATCGGAGCAAATATTTATCTGTGAAATGAATATTTCAAAGATTGAACACACACACACACACATACACATACTGATCTGATGACTGCTCAACATCAGCAATCGTAGCGTTAGTCATTAGGCAATTTGCATGCGTTGACAATGCTATACCGTCGGTTTGTGATCGAGTATAAATTAGCTGCGAGTAACACCGGCGTAATATTCGATTACCTGGCTTGGCACGACAAACTGAATACGTTGCTTTGACACCGTCATAATGCCGAAGCATGTCATTGTGTAGCATCCGCTTGTTACGGATACCTATCAAGTTTGTCTCGTTTGAATATGATGAAGAGTTACTTGTTATAATTAATGTCACCAGATGCATCCAGAGAGCCTGAGTGCGAGCATGTAAATAAGAAAACTTAACTCACCTACCTCAGTATATTAAGATATTCTTCGCTTGTTCCTCATCTTGCTTGTCATGATTGAGAAAATACGTCTTGTATGTATTTGGTCAAATGTAGTGGAACAAAGAGAATGCAAGTCCTGTCCATCTCCTTGGAACTCGCAATTACAACTGAGATTCTGGCACATATTTTAATAATAACATATTTGTGCAAATGCATTTAGCATTTTTCACTTTAGGCGGGACCACTTAGTCGAGAGATTACACCCGCTTTTAGTAGTACCTGTTCTCGCTGATGCGCGACGTCGCAAGTTCCTAAAAATAGTATTCGAGACATCTACCTACCATCCAAAACATATCTCATCTCACGCACTTTGATGGAATTTATGTCTTATGTCTCAACCCCGGCGTCTCTAATTTTCCAAAGCTTGATATTGTGAAAAAAATGATATTATGAAAGCCATACGTTGTACCTGCTGCATCTTAATCCATTTTCATGAGCAGTTTTAGAATAGCTATAATACACTAATGCGCATAGTGAAATATGAAATTCACGGAAGCAGGAATAAGTTTAATCGATTGTACAAATAAAACTTATTTAGTTTGTCTTTCACTGGACATAAATTATGTAAAAGCATCCTGGACATTAGCAATTGAAATGCTTCTACTGGTCATTAGGTTTTTACGGACATGATTGTTATACCGGGTGGACCAATCCAACTCGACATCCTTCCGCGGGCCATTAGAGTCTGTTATTCGTCGAGTATATCCTCACCAACTACATCAGTTAACGAAGTTTGTTATATTACAGCGATAATATAGAGTTATAAACGTATTATATTTCGGAAAACTCGTATGACGCTTGGTGAAGGAAATTATCGTGAGGCAACACACTTGGAACTCTTAATAATGTTTTCAAAGGAGTGTTAAGTCTGCCAAGCGACACTTTGTCTGCGTGATAGTATCGGTTCTCCAGTCTGGGACTAGCTTTGATCCTGATAAACTATGTCCTTGTCCACAAATTGTGTCACCTGAGTTCAATAGTGGGACAATTTTACTAAGGTATTTGATGATCATAAGCCATTCGTGCTAGATCAGCGACTTGTGTTGATTATAATCATTAATTGTACCACTGAGAAAGTTACTTTAATATACCTTTAATTTGGGTAGAACAATATCGTGGCCACCAAAGAATGTAAATGAAGCGTTAGATAATTTCCCCGAGGTTAGCAGAAATTGTGACCATCCTCGAGTTATTCTATACGAGGTACAATTACTCAAATATTTTTGCTTTGCTTTATTGACACTTTGGGACTTTACAAAATGTAACGGAACAAAGTCATCAAAATGCTAAAAGCATTTCAATCCCCTATGGAATATTTCCCATCGATAATAAAAAAGAAAAAAACAATTAACTTACGGGTTGACTGGCATGCTCGTTTTCCACTTAAATATATATATAAAACATTAATAAAAATAATGAACTGTGTACCATTTAACGCTTGCATTTTATTTATAATAAATGCAGTGGTTTCAGGCAATCCCGTTCGCTCATTCAACCACTATCACAGCCATATGCGTAATTACCGTACGATAGTCTGTTATGAAAATTTTGATAAGCTTTTTACTACTAGCCCCCCATTAAAATTGATGTACTTCGCCGTCTTTTATGAATAATAAAAGTTGGTTAAATTCGTATGGATAGGCGAAAATATTGTTATAAAATATGCAGAGCGCGTAATACGAGATAATGGCTTTTCATGCAAAAAGTAAAGATATTGAAAGTCATCTTACATATGTTTTGGATAGATTTTGTTTTTCTTACGGATTCAAATCTGAAACTTAATTGGTTCAATATACATACTTTCTCGCTCTTTCACTCACTCTTTCTTTCGTTCAACTCAATACACACATGCACGCACTTACATGCTAATTCACACACAATAGAGATCACCCATCGAACTCCCGACCGAACGCGGCTTTTTTTCAACAAAATACACAAGTGTTAAATTTATGAGACGTAAATTAAGACGTAAAACGTTAGCGTTTTATAAATATATAACGTTTGTAATGTAGCTAGGGGTTACAGAGATATATCTTGATCCAAACCAGCAGCGGGCGTATTATTCCCATATTTCGGGCGATACTCGATCGACTTGACCCAATTCGTGGGAGCTGCTCGTTAATTTATGACCTGGCCCTACATTAGCGGTCATAAATCGATAGGATGCAAGCGATGTTATTATAGAACTGATCAAGTTTCTTATAAATTTGACCACTACTCATTTGTTGCAATAAATCTTATGAACACCTATCATATAGTATTGTACACAGTAGCTGATGTGATTTTATTAAGAAGAAGAAGAAGGAATATTTATTTAGTCACAGTTATTTCACCGAGTAACTAAAGATAAAACATTTTTACATCTTGGTTACAGATGTGTTTCAACTGTAATAGATTAGTCATTATTGTTTAGTTTTTTGAAAAGCTATCTCGATACAATTACAGGAATCATGATCACAACGAGATCGTGCAATAAAAATGTTGACAAATAACACTCGACATATACTAACGATGGTTGACTCCGTTACCTTTAAAAATGCATAAAAATAGTAGTCATATAAAATATGACTCTATAAATTTAAAAATTCTTATGAATTTATTATGGCACCGCTAAGAAGTATTGCGACAGTGGAACCACTGCATATTCATGAATTTTCCATTCGTTTTTAAATACAGACAAAAAATTTTTAGCGTCGGATGTGTAGGAGTGTAAGGGGTGTAGGAGGTTCTTCTCATCTTGAGTACAAGCCAAATTGCCCTGATCGTGATGCTATATATCTTGAACAGAACAACAAAGTTGGCTTCCTTTTGGAAGTGTGTCGGTTTTTGTTTTATTTTTGAAGTTATCATCTTTCGCTCTCAATAATCGCATCCGCTTCCGCGCCAGCACTACTGTTGCATACGCCTTAGTAATACCGAATACGATAAAGGTTGACCGGGTTTCTGTGTTGCGATGAGATTATTCAACCGAGTCTACTTTATAATTCCAGTTCACAAATAACACCAGCTGTTGACTAGTCGTGGTTTAAAAAACTCGTATCTAGTAATTAAATAATTAGCAGAAGCTGTAGCAGAGGAATAGGAGAGGAGCTGGTGCATACAGTCTGTTTTCTCCGTTTCCAATCCTATTCTGTCCCGTTAACTCTAAATTTTTGCTTTTATATTTGTGTCGTTACAACACTTTGTATGTTTTTCTTATGACCGTCAATTGACCACATTATCATCACCGATGTGTTGCCAGTCAAGTCGACAAAGAGAGACTTGCTTATTACTGACTCCGACATATTAACTGAAACACGTAATAAATATTTTACTGTTGATTCTAGAAGGTACTATTTTTACTGCATTACATTTTTTACCATTTCTTCTTAAGACCCAAAGTCGAGCTCCATACTCGAATGTAATCCTATAATTGCACAATTTTTTCATCACATCTACGAAACTAACATTCATAAATTCACTGCATAAACACATAAACCTGTAAAGGTAAGGCTAGTGGTACGTCATTAATCTGGGCCAGGGTCTTAACACAGAGTAATAACTTAGCGGTCCAAAGCGTTTGTTTTCGGAAGAAAAGCCGAAACTGTCTAGACATTACGTCATTTCATTAGGGCCATTCCTTGTTACAAAATAGGTCCAGCAAATATTTAGATCGAACAATCTTCCCCAAATTTTGTTAGGGTTTTGGGAACGCGTAATGCCCCCCTCACCTCTCACGAGTGACCTATTAAGACATTTTCGTAAGACTGTATGAAGGAATTGGGATGTAGTATACCATGTATGAAAATCTACATATATCAATACAACCTCGTTTGTAATTTATTCAAGGACTTGTTCATGCATATGTAAACCGGAAACTATAACAAATGGACCTTTAAATCGTGGCCTTCGCGTTATTATAAAGTTAGACCTCGGGTACTCAATATGGAAACTTGTTAATGGAATTAGTTCTAATGGTTACAATTGTTAGTTATTCAGTAATCCCTTCAGGCTACGTTTGTAAACCGTTTATGTAACGTTATGTTTATCCCTTTCAACTGTTTCCTTAAACTTTAGCTTACCACCTATTGTACATTATAGCGTACATTGTATTTTAATTGACTTCAAAAAAGAAGGTGGCGATGAAAACGTCCTTATATAAAAAAGTATGCGTATGCTTGGTACGAAGGTTTAATTGAGAAGAGAAGCAATACATAGTATACAAACGAAAAAAAGAGTAGAACATGTCATATAAGATTGTAGATAGTCAAGTATTATTTAAAATTACTATATTTTGATGTTTCTAATAGGTGATCAGTTATTTTCTGTATCAAGATTTTTAGTCAAACTCCTTAATGTTCAATATGTGTGAATAGGATAAAACTTTATAGTAATATCATTTAGGACACGAGTAACTTTCGGCATAGACTGCAAAATCTTATGGTCATTAATCATCCTAATCTTCGATAGCGAAATAATTTACTAATAGATAAATTATTCAGTAACAAATAAGTTACAAATTTGATTTAAAACCCTTTGCTTTTGTTAACCTTGCTGCACAATGGACGAGGGTATAGCATCAACTTGCATTTTTAGAGATCACTGGGATCTGTGGTATCCTGTTTTTTGTTTTTATTGTTTGTCTTTATCTCTTTCACTAGATACCATGGATTCCACCTTCTAATGTCAACCGTAATTTTTAATGAAAATATTTAATGTTGGTGGGTTAATACTATTGTAATGTTGGAAGGAATAATTAAAATATCAAATTGCAATTATACAATAATTAGGTTTTCTCGTGTATAAGCTATGTTGTTATATGTATGTGTTATTGGAATAATGAGTCGGAACCATTGTGTTGGGTATAATTGCAATATGATTGCACGTATAAATTATTATCATCGCCAGTGGATATTTATAACCGATACGGATTTATACCGTCTGTAAATTGACTAAAGACCCGTAGCTGTTGTTGTGGATTGAAATGGAACGACTAATTTGTCTTGTCTGAACTACCACTGGTCTCTTGCTTATCAAACCACGTGATCGCTCGAAATACGTTGCTTCACGACAAAATGAGCGTGTTATACACAAAGGTAAAAAGTACCTTAAGGTAACATAAAGTAGGCCATAAAAATGTTTTTAATGACTAAATTGGCATCGCGGCGCTCTGCTCTTTATTGCATTAGAAATAATTCACGTCGTGTCGTACATTATCGACCGACCTCATAAGTTTAGCGTGAACTAGATGTAATTTCTGTATTGTATTTAACTTACACCATAAAAATAGATAGTCAACTAATTAAAGTAATAATTAATTAATTGGGCCCCCCATGTCAGTGGTGTTGGTCCGTCATCAAATCCAGGCCATGTGATACGAAATTAGCATAGAGTTAAGCTCTCATGATTCGATTGAACGGGTATTTAGGAAATTTTTAAGTTCTTGTTCGATTTTAGGATTACATAAAAGTTAGTTTTATTGATGTGGACGGTAAAATCAGAGTTTAATAGAAAATGTCGTTGCCTTATTTATCACTTGGTTATTCTTGATAACTTCAGACTCTGGTTGATGATCATGTGGAGTCAATGGTAACGAATTAAAATTGTCTGTAATATTTAGATAAAAAGTAATAAAAAACCGAATAAGAAGTTCGAGCGTTTTTTTTTAATTTGGTTAAACAATGCTGCGTCGGCAGGCGCGCTTATATTTATTACTTGAATATACTTATTTGAAACTTTTCGTTTTTATAAATTATTATATAAGTTATTCAAGTTCCAAATTCCAAAGTCAGTTATTAAGTGCACCGGAATAACCCATTTTGCTCGCACTTATTGAAGAACCCTTTGCCTCTTTTCGAATAGATGGGATGAAAACTAATTTAAATTTGACTCTGTAATCCATATTTTTATTTAATACTAGTAAACCGGCCTGCCGTCGCTTCAGAAAAACAACACCTTACACTTAGGAATAGCATTTGCATTTTTTTAAGACTGGGTTTTTCTCGTTCAGTGAATTAGAAATATATTGATTTTTATATATTTTTTATTTTGGATTGAAATAAATCTGACAGAAAGTGATCAGTTAAAATTTTATTATATGTATAGATACACATTTTAATTTTTATTATTATCCATTCTTACTACCATCAGAAGAATCTTAATCTATACAATAGCTGATTTTCCCCTTTTTTTATTTTTTTCGAGGGGGGAAACCGTCAGAAGGTACACGGTACCGAATTACCCCCCCTCTCCACGGTGGCCTTCCTCAGCGCTATGTACAGGACTCCGGGATCTCCAACAGAACGCAACCGAAGTCCTGAGCGCGTGCCCCCTCGTGCTAGCTCGTGATCAGCCTCCGCTCATCCCACCTTCTGATGTTTACGGCGGTATGCGGCCACGTATACCGTCGTCCTTTCCGGGGCCGCTGACTGGACGGTTCGAGCTCCCACCCTAACCGCCCACAACCCCGGAAGCCCCATTGTAGTGCCTCTTACGACAGACAGGAGATACCGTAGCCCTATTCTGGTCCCGAACTACAAGCTGATTTTCCTTATCGAAGTAATAACCTCAAGGTTCGGAAATCTGGCTCTGAGTGAAGCGAGAATGGATCTAGTTGCTACTTCTACGTTTTGACATGAAACACATCCATTATTATCTTCTGTGATCCCACTTCCTGAAATACAGTGTAATTTGTCGGCAACTGGCTGTATACTAGAATTAGCAAACAAAGTAATATCAACACAAAAAGGTGACACCTAGCGGCTTGCATCCAGCTAACAGCTTTATATTCTACTTAACTAAATCATGCCAGAATATGGTACGTTAATGAGTTTATCCTTAGTAACATGGTTGTCGCTAAAACGTGTCGTGGGTGGGCCATAACGTTTATTAATCATGGTTCATTCCTTGCACATACCGTACATGTTGCGTTGACGCAGCATAAAGTCATTGTTCATGACTATCATAGTAAATTGGGGCTTTTATCATGAGTGTTGGTTGTTAATGGGGATAGTGACCTTCGTGAGGGTGGAGACGACGTATGGAATCCCCTTCCAAATACTTCTGTATGGTTGTTGTAGTATTTCTATCAATTGTTCTGTTACATATTCAGTCAGCGACGAGAAAATCATGCTATTTTATACAAGAGCAGAGCTTCGCAATTCTGTCTCATCTCCAATGGTTTAGGATGTGCGTTGTTTTTCAGTGGTTCAGATGTAGATTTTCTGAAAATTTTAATTCATGCTTATCTTGGGACAATTATGAACAAAAAAATATTGTTAAATTAGTCGAACCGTTCTCATGTTCACACTTCGTACATGCGGTAGTTGATGATTATTTGTTTAGGCATACTAAATGGTAAAAGATTATGTATAAGCATGTAACATAATGATTATGTCTATGTATTAAACCTAGCGAGTACGGGACGAGTAGCCGACATGTCACGTCACGTCACGTCAGCTGCGACCTTCAGTATTTGTAACAGATCACTCACTGTCTTAAGATTAGAAGTGTTTTCATTCACTTGATAGGAAGGTTTGAAGGAGGTAAGTCGGGCTTTAGGTTGAAATATTGTTCTTATTCTGCGTACCTGGGGAAATGCTTTACCGAACCTATTATCCCTTCCGTTCATTTTGCTCGTTGATTTATATTAGCAGTATAATCTGTTCTATTATATTCTCTATAGTTTATCGTTAAGTTAAATTTCTAATTTTACTAAATTACGCTGCATGTAAATTGAATTTTACTGATCTTTTTTGTTATCTTTATACATCAAGGTATTAATCAACCTGTTTTTCGCATAGATAATAGTGGCATAAATTGTTTTTTATCCCAGAAAAATATGTGATTCCTATGAGATTTCTTAAGGGCTTTGAGGTGTAAGAGGCTTCATCCATCTTTGAGTCCAAGCCAAGCCAGCCTAAACTTTTGTGATGCACTTGTTGAACAATGGAAAAAGCTATGATAAACGGTCCCTACTGTTGGAGGTCACTGGGCTCAGTATCACCTAAATTAATCCCGACGGAACTTGTATGTTGATAGGATATTTTGCTCGACTGGCTTGCTATCACCCTCCTTCTGAAATCGATCGCGAAATGCTTTATACTTGTTTCGGTCGTTGTGCTGGAGAGCCAGTAATAATACCGATGCCCCGTTTCCTTTTAGGTTGGCAACACTTTGGTGTTACTCAAGTCGTAACAATGCCACTTGCCATCAGGTGGCTCGTCTGCTCGACTGTTGATGATTTAGTTAAGTAATTATTAATGACTTTGTCATGTCACAGGATAAAAATAATACCAATGATAAAACATTTTGTTTGTAGTATTTTTTTTCAATCGATTATAAAACAAGAGAGCTTCACCGCTTATACAAGTATTTGCTTTGTTTTATACAATAACATTAGTATGAGAATGTTATCTGTAGAATCAATATGATAACAATTATTGAAATAAATATTTGAAATACATTAAACTCGTTATATACATATATATGTACAGTTAACCTTTATTCAACATGTTTGCTGTCCCAAACGAAGTTCGTCCTTTGCAGACTGTGTAGAATCTCTTATGGCTTTTATTCCCGTGCAACCGAAGTTATTATGGCATGTTATGTTTGCATTAAGTATTCAAGCTAATTTGCCGAGTGTACTCGTGCGGTCGTCGATCTAATGAAGTTGTGGTTGAGGCTAGTGAACCTTGCTAGCGGTGTTTTGTGAATGTAAATATATTTTGGATAGATTATTTATTCTTGTCATTCTTAAATTTAGATAGTTACACTGCAGATTTCAATTTTAAAATAAAAATAAAACAATTCTGGAAATGACAGCTTGATACTGAAGTGAAAACTTATATAGGCGCGTTGATAGGGGAAAATCATATGGGTTCGCGTCAGCAACATGCTGATGTTTAAGGTATATACATATATGTGTGTATACTTATATGCTAATTTTTTTATATACCTACAAAAATGAATGAAAAAAAATATCAGAAACTAAGCACTTATTTTAAAATATCCTCATTATTAATATTAAGACAAGTTTTATGATTATTTACTTTGATGATGAAAATCAGATTAATGTTAATTTTAATTCAAAAATTAAAATTAGAAAATTCAAAATCACTTTTAAGTTTTCAAATCTGTCGGCACTCCTAATGACTACCTATAATTTTTTTTTAACATTGTTGTCTGCCTGTGTTGCACTGTTTTTGAATAAGATTATTGTTCGCTATAATTTTTTTAATGCCTGTGCGCTTTTTTTTAAATGACGTATCAAGGTTGTCTGGAATAGATCGCTAAGAGCGAGTAGACTGCCTTTTGCTTACAATAAATTTAATAAATATTTTTATATTTTTTCCTGGACTGCAATAAAGAGTACGTAATTGTCACTGCGTGATCTCATGATTACTGATATTTCGAATCCAGATATTTAGATCATTCACAGTTCACATTCACACACTCACATCCACGCACTAGGATTCTCTGTATTGCAGGTAGCATGGACATATACAAATATGACATTAAAAAACAGCCATAACCCAGAACAAATATTTATCTGTCACGTAAATGTCTGGCCCGGTCGAGTATCGAACCCGGGCCCTATCGCTCGGCAGTTAGGGTCACTACCAATTGGTTTATGAGGTCGTCCATGTATGGGGATGTATGGGTATTTGACACAAAAATCGTGAGTACTCGTTAAAATTAAAATGTTTAAAGTCTACGATGATATAAGTTTAAAATCATAAGTAGGTGTCAATTTAGACAACTTTACATCTTAGCTGATCTAGAACCTATTCGGGTGGAGGGTTCTGGGTTTTATTATGCCCTGGGGAGATATTCTTATGATAGACAAAAGTTTAATTTCAGGTACTGGTTTATTACCTATATTTTATTTGTAGTGTTACTGTGAAAAGTGTGTCCATGAGCATTTTAATAAATATTGCAAAGAATAAATCTCTTTTCCTTTATCTTTACGAACATTGCGGCTATATTATATTCATAATTGTTTTAGACAATGGCTTTTGTGATAGTTAATACGTGCGGTCATGAATCTAATTAGTAGCAACAGTACCGCATTCATCGTTCCGTAGTTTATTAATTAAAATTTGCAAATGCAATTGTTGCGATTCTGTTTTGGTTTCAATTCAAGCCTTGCAGTCTGCTGTAAATGTAAAAGTTGGCCGCTTTCCAAGTAGATGTTTTTTGCTTGAAGGGTTACTGGGGTCTGCAGAATCTGTTGCGATCGATTGTACTGAATTTGTGATTAGTATGAGTATGGGGTGGGTAATAGTTTCTGGAACTTATAAATCGGCTTTTTGGCTCTTATTGCACTTTGTTGTGTTTGTATGGGCATATTCAAATCAATGTAAGTTTGAGGACTTCGAGAATCTCGAATATTATCGTTTGTTGTAACTTACTGACATTACCCTGCAATTGCTTATCTATTTTTACAAGTACATAAAATAATCATTCACGATAATATTTTTATGTCTTTCAAGTGAGCAGTATCTCTAACAGTAGTCTTGTTCAAGCTATGAATTTGTTATAAATTTAGTTACAAAAAAAATTAAGTCTATTCTGAGTTAGATACATTTTTTTTATTATTTGGTGTTTATTTGCTACTGCAAAACGAGTTGAGTTTGTAGATGAGACACAGTAGTGACATTTATGTTTCTTATATTCAACTGTGTTGTACGTCGTAACAATGTTCACTGATGAATGATGGCGCAGAAGCTTTATTATTCAACTTTTAAATTTACTGTGTTTAATATAAAACTACATTTAATTGATGAAATAATATTTGAAAAACTATAATGATGTTCAAGTATCATCCAGTACAAGTTTAAAAAAACGAATTTTAACTTGGGTGGATTAATAAAAAGTATTTTAATTACGATTGAAAATTTGAACAAGATGTATATAGGCAGAGTTTAATCTAAAAGTGGGGAATTAAAAAAATATGATTGAATTTACTGTACACACTAAAATCTATGAAAACAAAAACTTAAAAAAAAAAACTATAAACCTTTTCGGAGTCCATTTGGAACACAATTCGCAAAGAGACAGAATAGGTAACAAGGAAAAATATATAACATTTAATTTTATTCATTAACATTCATTTATAGGTATTGCTTACAGTCAGTTCAATACAAGTTAATGCTGTGACTGCTTCAGTTCAAAACTACTTTAACACTGTTTAATAAATAAAAGTATATTGTCTCATTTGTGTTTATATGTGAGTTGTAATTAAGAAATCGTGTACTTTTTAATTCAATGCATTATAATGTAGTCATAAGATTTTTTTAATCTATGCTGCAAACACGTGACTAAAAAAGCCTTTGTGTTTCTATCACTCGTGACTTTTATATTGGTAAACAATTTTTTGCATCAAACTGTACTTTTTTGTTTTGTAAAATATGAAATGGTATAACCGTTTGAAAAGTATTCAAGGTTAATGTTAGCCATGTTTGGAGACAATCTATTCAACTGTATAAAGATATACATTTTTTAGTTTTTTAAGGTGTATCAATCATAAAAAGAAGTTTCATTTTGGGATTGGCTTGCAAATTGATACACTATGCAAGTTTGATAACATCTACATAAATGTAAGACTCACTGTTTCATATTTTCCAAATGATGTATGTATATTCACGTTTATTTATTGCAGTGGTAAAAGAGGAAACAATTTTTAATATGATTGAGACTTTTGTACGTGATTCAACGTGTGTAGAAGTAGCGTTCGTAGTTATTTTGTTGGCAGGGAATAATATGTTGTTGCTAAAAACTTCCGAACTATACATAGTTTGGCTGCGATTTGCTAAAGGGCGTTCACAATAGCTCATGCCAAACGTACGAGAAACTAAATTCGTGTTCTAAAATTATTTGTGTTACATTTACAATTCTGAATTCAGTCAGGCATTGTATGTGGATGAGAAAATTCTGAAATCAGGTGAAAGGTATGGATTAAGAGGCTTTATTCGTTGGAAGCACGATTTTGGTGCTGTTCGTTCTTTCATCTCGTTATTTCTCTAATGGTCTAAAGAAGAGTTAAATTTCGAATATATCACTAAGATATGTATTTATTGTAAACCTTTGATGTAACATTTTTACCTCAATGTCGATAAAAATGTTCGATATAATAAAAAGAAGAAACTATGAATTATGCTACATCTTTATATCTTTATCGTCTTTTTGAGGGTATAATGATAATTTATATTTTAATTTATTTTTACAATGTAACAAAGGGAAACGTCGTAAAAATACATTTTCTAATTCCAGAAGCCCTACTTTTTGCTACTTAAAAAGAACAACACATTTATTTATGAAAAATAAATATTATATACTTTTTAATTGATTAATTTTCATTTTGGTAATGGGAGATTGATAAGGAAGTTGAAAAGTCATTGTCGCACTCCACAAGCATTTATAGCGTACCTAACATGATAGAACTTGTTATTTTTGTCTTGACGAGTTCAAGAGGTTCTTACAAACACGTTTCGAAAGTTAAATGTTGTAGATATTGTTTCGGTAAGTCCCCACCATGAGCAATGTCTTGGAAGAAGAAGCGACACGAAACCGTCAGTACAAAACATTCTGTTTTGGGTCAATAAACTCATGTTCAAACGTTCTTGTCTTGAGATAATCATAGTTTATAATAACCATTCGTCATACTTATTTGTCTTCCAATAAGAATTATTCGTAATACTTACGATAATACGAGCCTTAAGTGCCATATTTATTGCAAATGTTCATCTATTTCAATCTAGTTATTCAGTTTACATACATTTCTTGCAAGTATTAAAATGGCAGTATAGTTACTTCATGGTTATGACGTGATTCTGCTGGCACGAACATGGCAGATTTTCTCAGAGTCAAGGTTGATGGAATATGATGAAACTACTATAATTATATTGTTATTATTTAGTATTATTTTTTATTTATTATTATTTTTCTGGATATTTTTTTAAAGCATTTGGAATTGAGACACTTGGTCCATGGGGCCTTGATGCTGATTTAAAAATTAGACATGCAACCCAAGAGCTGGAAGCTTTTTCGCTCAGCGTGTATGCATTGCTATACAACGAGGGAATGCTGCCAGCATTTTGGGTACTGTACAAGCACTTAGCTATATACACTTTTTTAATTAATTAATTATTTTATTTTAATTTAATTTATTTTTCATATACATTTAGTGTATAATTTTTAAAATGAACTATTTAATATTTATTGATATTTACAGCTTCATTCAGTTGATAATATAGTATGATCAATACCCATATAAATATATGCACCAAAAAATACGTATGGCAATAACTTCTTGCAATCCCGCTATCCCGCTTGAAACTATGTATCTGTAAGCACAGAGAATGCTTTATGACGTACTACAGGCCCTAGCTCTTTAGCTGCTGAATTATTTATATGCTAGCGCACGCGACGAAAGTGTGCATCTACGAGCACAATTCTACAAAGAAACTCTGCGGTCTCTGTGGTTAACATTCCTACTGAGGATTTGTATCGAAAATCGGAAAACTTCTCATTGTTAGAGAAAATAGATCTAAAATATTAAATTATATTTTTGGTTTTTTTTTTATAAGTTAGATATTAAGTTATAACGGAGACTATACGGTGAATTTAATCCTTAGAAGTTAATGAAATTAGTTTAAAATGGTGTGCATAATTAAAAAAACAAGCACTAATAACGTTGTGACTTATGTAAATCGTAATTTGCAAAGGTTTGGTTAATAGCAAAATGATGGGAGTTTCTGAGCTATGGCGTCAGTGTAACCAGTAGGTCTTATTAATTATTCTTAGATATCGATCATTATGCGATACCATGGTTCTACGGTTGAATTGAGAATTGATTGGGAAAAGACCAAACTCCTCCTCCATCAGGTAGGTAACCGATTCCTTCCATCCCTAAGTCTAAGTGAGTCTCATTTATTCGTGATCGATCTGAATAACTGTTGAAGCAAAGATGTCAGGTCCTTTTTTCAAGGACATTGGGCTCTTAATCATTTAATTGTATCCAATGTTACTCATGCACAGTAGATAGGATTAATTTTAATAGCTTGCACGCTTCTTCTAAGAAATAAACTTTAAAATGTTTTAACGCGTTCTAATTGTCTTGCAGAGTTAAACTGACTCATCCATTCCTACTTCGTAATTAGTGTTATATTTTTACCATGTTCCAGAGAGACCTTATCAGTACTGAAGCTGTATTTGTTTGATTGTTTTTGTCACAAAGATGATGTGTGTTTCATGCCATCTAAAACATTCAAGCAAGGGTTATTATTTTAATGGTAGTAATGAACTAATGAGCAGGATGGCCAGCTGACAATCAGTGGTGATAATATAGTTATGTAAATCCATGATTCTGTGTGCGGCATAGTCAGGTTGCCAGCCTAGTTACAAGGTAAATACGCTTGATGATTGACTCCAGCACTGTAATCGAACCATTTAAAAACGGTTCTCAGTATATTTTAGCAATGACAGTAGGACTTAGCCAGATAAAAGCTCAAGCGATGTATTAATGCACAGATTGTAGAAAAAGAAGAGTGACGCGAGATTCGCGCAGGTTACTTACTTCGTTATGGTTAATAAAAAAAGTGCTAAAGAGTTTTTTCTCCCTATCTTCTCGTGAATGTTAAAGCATTTGTTCGAAACAATTCAACGCGAAATGTATTTACAAAATACTTAAATGCTTAAATGAATTGGAAATTGAAATTTAATAATTATAATTCAATAATACTAACCTAAATATTGTGCAAAGGATTGTTGTAAAGAAACTATCGGGATAAAGCTGCATGATACAAAGCTCAGTGACTTTCAGAAGAACAAAATCCTTGCCTGTTTGTTAGTTGGGTGCATCATAACATTCTATCCAAATGTACTCTATGGTGTATCACAAGCAAACAGGTTGTCTATGACTCCAGGATAGAAAAAAGATTTTGATAATAGTTGGTCTACTTATGCTATTATACTTGCACGTGTACCATTCAACAGAATACTGTTATTTATATTTTAAGTAGCCATTCATACGTCTAGTATCGCGCATTCGTTTTTGTTCCGAACTACCTAAAAATGCACAATACTCTAACAATGGCTTTGTGTTGTCATTACGTAGCATTATTTATTAATCGTTGCCTTAATTGCTAATAATAGGAAAATATGGTAATATAACATAATTATAAATATAAGTTTTACAAAGTCGTTACCGACATGTTGCCGACCGAAAGCTAAGCGGGGAACCCACATTATTACTGTCTCTCCGACAATGCGACCGAACAAGTATAACATATTTTACGTTCGTTTTTAAAGAATGATGGTAGCTAGCGAGGCGGCCAAAATATCGTACTACTATGCAAGTACCGTCGGGATTAAACTGGGTGGTACTGGGCCCGCCGACCTCTAAAAGGTGGGACCGTTCGTCATAGCCTTGTCCGTTGTTCGGTAGGGTTCACCACGAACAGGGAAGATTGGTTTAGTCTCAACGGTGGATGGAGTTATTAGTATTGTTTTAGAATTCATAACAGTCCCACTGCTAGGCTCAGGTTACCGTTCTCAGTGTAAATGGAAAAGGCCACACGCCGAAGCGCTTAGTATAATTTAATCATATTTAGCATGTGTAGACGTAGTGCAGATGTCTACGTAAAGCACTCGCAGTTTGAACGCGTACTATCATAACATCGTCTGCTAGTTTTGTCGCAGTTACCAGATGGATGGAAGCGAGCCGCTAGTTATTAAATAAAGGTATGGTCGAAACAAATGACGGAATCTGATGTCATTGTCTCGTCCGTTTATTAGAAACATGCACCACGATCAGTAGTTGCTTTTCTCGGACTTAAAATAAAATGCCTTTTACACTTCAAACCCTACGATGCTTACTTACATAAAAAAAACTTACTAGTTCAATCATGAATATGTATCATAATAGTTTTGAATTTCTATGTATCATATTCTTGAATCATAATAGTATAAAAACGTTTTTGAGTCATCGGTTCCGGTTAAAGGTATCACTGTTTTGAGTGTATAATTTTCCGTTCGACGTTGAATAATGTTAGAGTGAGAACCCAAGTATGATTTATTATCTGATGCCGAGCATACTTTTCCCTCGAGTTGTTTTAAATCACGAAATAACTTTTTGGATATTTTAGGTATCGGGCCTATAATAATACACACGTTGTAACCAGTATAACCTCGTCGTTTTTTGTTAGTAAAAAAAGTGCCACAAGATAGGAGTTCGTAAAATGTTTAAAATGATTCGGAGTTTATGGTATGGCATATTAGGTTATGGAAAACTCAGTGTAATTCGGAGGGTACTCATGCATTTTAAGATTAACTTGCTTGGTTGATGAAAATGGGCTGATTAAAATGAGCCGTTACGAATATTTTTAAATTATTTACGAGAGTAGTGATGAATCATTATGTAAGTTGACGAGCTTCCGAAAGCTAAAAAAAAAAGTTTGGTGTCAAACTGTATGTTTCCGGCCATGTCCGATCGAATGCGCTCATCAGATTTTTGCTAGCTTGCGTAGAAACAAAGATAGCATCAGCATTGTATTAACCCTACCTCGTTATCTAATCACCTCATTAGGCCGTGCTCGGTAACTTGCCCATTCAATAATTACAATGGGCTTATCTATTTCTCGTTTCCGGCTCTCAACTCAACTACACTATGACGCATCGACTTACGCTAATGAGGGACGTTTTCATTATAAAACCACCAGAATTATTGTTCATCCTATTTATTATTCGATATTAAAAATTGCATCAAATAAATTACTTAATCTTATATCATTACAAACAGTGTTGTCATCAAACAGTTTCAGAAAATCACACATTGATTTACCATGATACTTATAATAGTTTTTGTACATGATGCAATATTCGGTAGTAAAAACATGTTGGATTCGATTAGTATTATAATTCCACATCTTTGAATTATTTTCCAAGTAAGTTATATGATGTCCTCGAGGTGGACGACCGTATGAGTCAAAGTACTGACCAAAACCATTCCATCTATATGCATCGCTATCCAGTGTGATCCGCATTTTTGAGAAGTCCGTTGAATGCAACATAATTAAACAAATCCGACTATATACACCTTTTCGGTACTTGTCTCACACCTGATGGAATTGTTAAAACTTTAAATGTAGTCGTCGCTCGATTCTCTTTTACTATAAAATTGACAACACTATCATGCCCAGGGTCATGATTTAAAAGACTGATCACGTTACTACGGTTGCCAAGGAAAGCTTGAAGCGGTTAGGGTTTACACTGAGGAATACACAGGGCATTAAGAGCGATCACGTCGTTCGACTTCTATATACAGCGCTGGACTCGAATCAAGCTGGAGGCTGGCGCGTGCGTGTGGAACCCACGTGAATCGATTTACGAGGTGGCTAAACGAGCTAGAGAAAGTCCAGAAAAGTTTCTTAGGCACTGTACAAACAAAATTTTTATGTACACCACGCAATTTCTTTTGGAATGTACTAATCTTTACTTCCTTAAATCCAGGAGAGCGTATGAGCAGATCGTTACGGTTTGTAAAATATTGAGATTGTCGCCAATGTTGCAAGCACGCACTATTTGCCGTGCCTCCTAGTCGCATTGTCGCTCGCACCAACTCTCCCATACCTCGAACGCTCTCGGCTTTGAATAAGCTTATAGAAATCAATCCTGAGCTCGATCTATTTGTCGATCGGGGGACGAAAATGTTGATTTAATGCTTAAGATTCTCTGAGGGTCTCTAATTGTCTATTGTAATTTCTTATAATTTAATTGTGAACATGGCTAGATTTTTTTTTTTTGTTATTTTACTTTTCTTTTATTATTTAAATATTTTTGCTTTGAAATGTATTCTATGTTGTTTATTATATTTATTGCAATTACAATTATAACTGTATTGACATATAAATTAGTGTAAGTGGTTTCGATGTACCCGTTCTAAATAATAAAATAATAAAAAAAAACAGCTCGCGTAACGGAATATTTAGCTGTGGTAGATGCTACAACTTTTTTGGTGTGCAAGTAATACGTTTGAATTGATCCGGACTATCTTTGTATAGATATCAACAACGCGATCATTTCTCTAACGATTCTCTCCTTAAATCATCAAAAAAACATAAAGAAATAATTTGGATAGCCGTTCCACCTGATGAAAATATTTTGGTTTAAAAAGACATACATCATTTGTGCCCTGTTTCAATTCAAATCTATCAATAAATAAATATCCATGTGGTTCATTTCTTGAACTTTTGTAAGAATCTTCTATAAACTTTGACGACTTGTCGATAAATGAAATAGACAACGTTGTTTTTTTTTTGAAATAGCCAACTTTCTATATTACATTTGCCGTTTCTTGCAATTTTAAATGTCATTAGTAATATCAAAGTAACGAATTCACGTTACTTTTTATATGATATCAATTTTACCTGTTACAAATAAAACTTGTTCGCAAGTAGTAAATAAAGGTTTTCGTTAGGAAAACTATATTAATAATAGTGATATGGGGGCGCATGATTTATTTTGCTTCTTCTGTATAATACGAATCGAAATGTCAAGTAGAACTATCATTATTTCTGATATTCGATACGGTGCATAACAGAATTGAAAATAATAACGAGAACTGTTTGTTAAGAACAGTAACAATAATGATGTGAGAACAATAGAAAATGAAGCCAATTGTCAACAATTAGGTTAAAAATAACAATAATGCAGTAGGTTAAAAATAACAGTAATTACTTTTGAAATAATAGTAGTTTGTTATGAGAGAAGTAAGTTATCATTTACACTCGAAATATCAAATACAAGCCGATCGAGTGAGCGAGACTTTATAGGAATTATATAGATCACTTACAATAACAAATAATCAAAAAATATATATATTATCATATATGTTCCATTGACTTGTACCTAAATGTAGAATTTTCTTTGTCACTTAACTCCTATGGCCATGTATCCATAACTGTTGTCTAGTACCATTAATTTTACAAGTCAATATATGTATTCATCACTTTATAAGAACATATACAATAATATGATCATTGGTGTTGTACCCTTTACTTTAAAATTGAATTTACTTTGTACATTTTGAGTTTATACCGAACTTCTTTCAGAAAATAAGTGATGTAAAATCTTAAGTTAACTTCTGTTATAATTCCAGACAGGTGAAATTCCATGAAAACCTTATTTTAAAGTGAACTTATTCGGATATATCAAATAACCTTGTAAGGGAAAACGTTGCAGACAGTCAAAGACGAAAAATTACGTAGCTTGTAAATCAGATTACAAAATGTGTTTGTTCCTACAAGTATTCCATGTTAGGAGTTAAAACTGTTAGCTTAACGATATCTACCCTATTCCGTTTCGGAAACGATGGCATTGATAAGCGAGACTATCAATTATATTGCTTCTTTGCACGCATATGTCAAATAGTGAAATCTTAGTGTCATATTTACGGACAAAAGGTTGGCCAAAGATCAGCATGATTACGAGTACGCGTCCAATGCTTTAAAAATTACTGTCAACATGTTTATTCGATAGATATTATCTCTCATTTTGACAAACACAATTTGCGTCACAACGTCGCCAAAAACGGTTTCATTATTTTATTTCGTATAGACAAATCAGTACACGACCAAACCACGTTGTAACCCTGGTAGCTATTTGGTTATACCCAGACAGTATCTTTGATAATTTTCTACTTGTACTTGAATAGTTAAGCTAGACAGATTTAAAAAAAACATAGGATTAATTTTTTGCAACGATGTACCGTCTGACTAGCTACCTTCCAGAATCCTTCCTCCTTTTAGAATCAATTATGAAATTGTTTTACGTGTTTCGGGTACAGTGTACAAGAGTCAGGAAGAAGCGAATCCTCCGCTTCTATATTGGCTGGCATCGCGTTGTTATGCCTATAAGGTTATTGAATATAGTATTTATGACAAGGAAACCTGGAAATTATAGTGTCGAAACCAGTTCCGTGCAGGTTTAAACTTTGTAATAGCCATATGTTGTTTTAAAAGATGTGCTGAGTTTCTTTCGTCGTTTCTTCTCCTTAATCGTAAAGAACCTTTTCGAATCGGAAATAGAAGCAAAAATTGACGTACATAAGTGTATTTATAGAATACCTAAATTATTAAATAATTTAGATTTTTGATTTTGACGTCCATAGCTAGTAATGATCACTTATCATCTGGTGGCCCGTCCTCTGTTTGTCGATTCTTTACTTACATATAAAAGTATTTTACCCTGATATTGCTCCCGACTATGCATATCCTAAAGTTTATTTTATGTATATACATTGTGCTCGCGGATGCAACCATATATCAAAAAAATATTTATCTTCTTTTTAAAATGGATTAAATTTTCATATAGTTTTATGAAATTTACGTAAATTTAAAAAAAAAACCAACTTTGTTGAAAACGAATGTAATTGAAACGAAAAGGACGATACTTTACTCCCTACTTTTCATTATGACAAAGATGAAAGATAAGTAAAGCTTTTTATTTTATTACCTCGGCGCACGCTATTCCGTGGAGGTAATTTTAAGTACTTCCTAAGTAGTGTGACTACTGAAAATTAAAAAATTAAATTAAAATTGTATAAGTGAATTATTCTAGTTGTATAAAATTGTTGACGGTAAAGAAACTTATAGAAAAATTTAAAGAAAGTTAAGGCGTAGCGTGGGACGGCCCCCACTAGATGGACTTACGACGTGGTCAGAATTGCAGGGAACCGCTGGATACGAGAGGCGAGTAGCCGTTCTAAATGGTGTTCTATGGGGAGGCCTATGTCCAGCAGTGGACGTCTTCCGGCTGATGATGAAAGAAACTTCTGAGAAGAACGTATCATATTATCATTGGTGAAGTTTTTCTTTACAAATGAGAATGCCTGGTGGATATTCTAATGTGCTATTCTAGTGAGAATTGGTGACACTGTTGTTGGTCAACCCAAGCCTAAGAAATTCTGAAGTTGCTTTTTCAATTTTGTAAAAAAGAAGGATGTGTTTGTTACAATTGCTTTTTTGAATACCGCCCATTTATTTGTCACTATACTTTAGAATTCAACGGTACAGTTCTGATGATTTTGACGGGTTGTACTTTAATTACGTTACAGCAAACGATTGGGCTAAGGTTCTGTTCGTTTGGAATTTATTTTGTGAATTTTAAGCTAATACTTTTTCTTTACATTGCGGTATCTAGCTCGTCAGTTGTTGCACTGTTCGTGAACTTGAGGATCTTGTTTCTTGAACGGAAGTTAGGTTCATGTGTTAATATAATATATTTTGATGCAGGTTCGAAATTCAATTCAGGTTCATACACCTTTAACTAACTTATGTCCTAATATTCATTACATTTGTGCTGGATTCTGTGTGCTAGATTTGTTTACGCGAAATACGAATATATAATAAATTCCTGAAAGCGGTAGCGACTTCAGTTATTAGATGTGCGCTGTGCATTTTAAGTGCACGGAAACACCGAGCATGTGCCGAGGCAAATCTTTGAAGTCGTTTGTAAGAGGAATATACTAAGAACTGTGTCTATTTGGGTGAGATAAGTAAGTTAGTCTATTTTTGCCTACAATTGTCTTTTTTTTTTTTTTGCGCCCAGACAATTGGAAAAAGGGCTACCCTCCGGGAAACGGGGGAGGGGGGTGGTGAATGCTCATAGCATACCAGCGCAGCCGGCTGCGCTGGTTATGTGGGTCTCCCGAAAAACCTAGGGGCCTACCCACTAAACACCACCCGAGGCTGGCTTTGGCCTGGAGGCCTTTAAGCCGACATCTGATGCGACCCCCTTTAGGGAAAGGGGGCGCTAATCTACAATTGTCGATATAAATTTTTATTATATACTGGGCTGTATGTAAGGTTCGCACGCGCAATGAGGCACATCCGTTTACTACGGAAGCAATTTATTACTGATCTTGGTGGCGTTACATATGCACGCGCTCCCACGCAAAGATACATGGATCACACCCCTTAATTAACCTTAAAAAAAGAAATAAACAAACTTAGTTACATTAAGATATAATTAAAGTTTTTTAGTACGCGGTCATAGGACAATAGGGTGTCTTAGGACAATAGGGGTTAGTACAATTACCTCATTATAACCAAGCTCAAATTGAGGTTTACCTGGGTCAAACTGTATGCTACCACAAAATTTTGTTATCATTGTGTTTAAGATGCTTGTATTCCGTGATCGGCTAAATTTGTTTTGGTTAGGTATTAGCGGCATGTAATAAAGTTTTTGAAGTTACGATTCTTTATGCTTGACAGAGGGAAAAATGCATTTCCATTACCCTTTTTTATTTAATTCACCAAAAAGTTGGAAAAATGCCCTATGATTATTATTATTTTATTAATTATTATTAAATTACATGATGTTACCTACAAAATCTTATAAAAATGTTTGTAGTTATCTCAGTCATTTACCGAACTACAAACTCTTGAAGTATGCACTCCATTTTCGATAATAAGTAGACTAGACTTTTAAAACCAGGCTAGTGGAACATTTATTTGTCTTACTATGAAAAATACCTCTTGCCCTTTGATAGAATAATTTTAAATGTAAGTAAATAATAAAAACAAGCGTAAATTTAAATCATTTATTAAAAAAAAACAGTAATTAATTTATAAAGTTTTCGAAGCGGCCGCCATTGGCATTAATACAGGCTAAGGCTCTAAATGACATCCTTTGAGTTGTTCTTTGCACTTCCGAAAGGTTCGCTCCTATTTCTGTAGCAGCAGCATTAATCCTCTGTTTTAATTGTTCTCTCGCAGCTATTGGTACAGCATACACTTTATATTTCATGTAGCCCCAAAAATAATAATCAAGAGGCGTTAAATCAGGAGACCTCGGTGACCTATGCTGTACAAATAGAGAGAACGAAAGAAGAATTAAAACAGAATAAAAATATATTTATGTATTACAATTATACATTACAAGTTGCCGGTAATTTATATAAATATGGTCATTTAAGCTGTGTAATTATTAATATTAAAAGCCAGTTATGATATTATAATGATAGAAAAGTATAACTTGTAACGTGTAACGCCTACATAAGCACACGCACAAACTCGGTATTCGATTAAAGAGAAATATTAAATCGGAATAAGACTTGTGATGTAATAGGGTGGTATTATTGTAAATATTATACAACAGTATTTTTGTTACGTGTGGATATTTTTTTGTCGACACTATGACGTCATTTTTAGGTTGTGTATCAGCTCTATAAAGTCCGCTACTAGACATTGGCCTCGCCTAATTGGCGCCCCACCGACCGGTCCTGAGTTTTGTGAATCCAATGATCAATGATCAAATGTTCAGTTTTTTTTTATTTGATAGTTAAGGATGAGAGGGCATGTAAAATTTTAACAACCTGTTAAATCAATTTTAAAATCTGCTAAACTATACATTTTAAAATTAAAGTAATTAAAAAAATGGGTCCTCCTTATTAATAATCGTGCCACTTGATGTAGTAGCAGTGGTGTATTGATATATGTTTGATAATAGAATACTCCCCCCAATCTCATACTGACAAAACAGGGTGTCGTAAGAGGTGACAGAAGTCAGCCTGCTTGCTGGTAGGGCTTCGCTTAAAGATTATATTATCAGTATTATTATTAAGTCATTTCTATCATTTCTGCTATTAGTATCTTTCCGTAAAGCCTGCATGGCTAGCTACCACCCTCCTGCTTGAGTCAGCCGCCAAACCACTCATCGTGTTCCGGGTGGAGACTTGAGAGCCAGTTCTTTCTTTCTTACCTTCTTCTCATTTCCTGACCGACAGCGCATCAGTGATACCATTGGTTTTGCTGATGTCCATGGGCGACGGTGACCACTTAACATCAGGTGGCTCGTCTGCTTGTTTGTCGGTTATTAACATAAAAAAAACTCCCAAAATGAGAATTCGTTTATTTACGATTTACATTCGTTATTGGGACTGCGAAACGTATTTGTGTCAGCTTTTTGACAATAGTCGCATCCGACTACGCAAGTGATCCTATATGAGATCTGACTTTTTGGGCCTACCGATCCTTCAAAATTGCATCCTTCTCATTGATGTATTCGGCCATACTTATAATATCCCTTAAAATATTGTTATATTATATTGCTTATGTAAATTTTATCATTGAAATAAGATAACAAAGGATACTAACCCGGCCAATAAGAAAACTTATTAAAACTCTGGTAAGTTTTCAACACTACAATAGAAATATCTTTCAGGGAACCTCAGCATCGAACTGATTGCTATTCTCATCGCAACGTCAATATCTGTGACCGATATTGCGATCATGACTATTAGTAGCAGTATATATTTAAAGCTTGAGGCAATCAACGTAATTGCTTTCTTGTGATGCTTCGTTAGGACGCTTGCGTATAGGAAATACATATGTATGCAAAGTATTATGAATGGATAACATCGAATATCGTAGAAGATATAAATACTACACGGTTAATACGCAGAAATGGCACGAAAAATGAGAACACACTGACGGATTGTTTGATTATTTAAAATTTTGCAAAATTTATAACTAACGTAAACATGACTGCCAATTTAAACTTAGCGTGATGAGATCTGTATACAAATGTCGTAGAAAAAAGCTGTTTGTGAAAATTAACTCGTAACTTAATGGAAAATTGCTATAAAAATTTAGATAAATATAGATAATATCGAATGAAGCCATTATTTTGTGTTCATCAATAATTATGATTCTATGAAGGTTAAAATTTTATAGCTAAGTTTGGAATATATTTCTTAAAAGTACTCTGGGGATATTAAGTTGGTTATCATTTTATATTATTGCATTCAACAAATACTTTATTTTCAAAGTAATTAATAACGAACAAAGAGTTTATTTTCAACTATTTTAGCATCTTTGAGAAATCTTACAAGTGTATTGTTATTGTATGTACTAACATAGAAGTGCTTAGCAATACTAATTGCTAGGGCTCATATTTTTAATGTTATAAATTTAATATTATAAGCGTAGCCTAGTGCTGCTAGCACCTCGAATTTTTCAGATTATATCCGTATTGCAAATTAAATATGATTTGCTTTGGTGATGAAAATTATCGTGAGAATGCCTATATATCTGTGAGTACTCCAAAATATTTTCAAAGGACTGTGGAATTGGCCAATCTGTACTTAGCAAGCGTAGTGGGCTATGACCTTATCTTCTCTCATTGTGGGAGGAGTCCCGAGCCCAGCAGTGGAACAAATTATGGGTTGCAATGATGATGATTATGATGACATGTTTAATATTAGATTATTCAATAAAGAAGTCAACCTTCAGCGTGTTAAGATCTGTTGTGTTACTGGTGGCGTGGCATTAAATGACCAATGAGACTTTATAAACATCCGCAACCTGACAAAAAAAATATTTGTCACATAAATGCCCTGGCCTAGTAACAAACGGGCTACAAGGTCATTGCAGCTTTATGTATGTGTTTCTTTCGCAAATAAGTTTTGCGGGTTATATTTTTGTAATACGTATAATAATAATGCATTATTAAATTTAGTTATTATGAAGTTACTGTCTAAACAATTGTAGTATGTTTGGCAAGCTTACGTAAAAGTCAATTAATTATATTCGGACCTTGTGTTCTGTGCGGTCGACTCAGAGACGCTTGTCTCAAAACCACATCGTTTATCTTCATCAAACTGATTATTACTATTTAAAACATAATCACCTAATGTATATTGAGGGGTTTCGTTCCAATGGATTTCGTCAGATGAGCCGGTGTGTCACCATCATCATTTATCACAATCTACATTCGTCCTTGTACGGTTTGAGGTTCTCATGTTAACTGTTTAGGCCGTAGTCACGATTGTGAAAATCTGGGTGCGATAGGCATAATTTACACACCTTTGAGAATATTATATCGAATCATGGGTATATAGGATTTTTCATGATGTTTTCATTCACCAAAGAAAGTGATTCGTTTCTAATGTGCATATAATACTGGTAGAGAATGCCATTAGATACTAAGTCAGCCCATTGTATGCCCCTTTATTTTAAGGTTAGTGAAATAAAGTATTAACTAAATAAGTAATACATCATATACAGTACATACAATAAGCTTCTCCGTACGGAAGATTGACGTTCAAACTAGTAGACTAATAATGCTTCGCGTAAATTCCACTTAGTGAATTACATATACTCGTAAGTAGTGAAATATTATTTTTGTATTGAATTTCAAACAAATGCCATTCTTGTTTTTGTACGTTCACTTGCTAAGGTTTTCTTTGCTTTAATATGCTATGAATATAAGTAAAGCCAGAAAAATAACTCGAGGTCAATATCGGTGCGGTATATAGAGCGTTTAAAACATATTATTGGTTTCAAAAGTTCTTTCTTTTAATTAAAGTTGAATTAAAGATTGCAACTGAAAAAAAAGTCGGTTGTATCTGTAACTGAAGAAGCAAGTATTGATGTTTCCATTAAAATCGCTGATTATGGTAAATAGGAATTGAAAAATTGGGAAAAAGTATTTAAATGTAACTACTATTTAGAAAATCTTCCGTATTTTAGGGTTCGGTCTATGCAATGAGAATTTCCGATTTTCTTCGAGTGTAATGAACGGATAAATTTCAATTCAAATTTTGAGGGTTATGTTTGGAGGTTAGTAACGAATAAAAATATGTATATTGAAAAACATTTTTAAAAACTAGCTTTTATTTAATTACTCTTAAAAGAAAAACACTTTTTATTAAATTGAATTCATCAATTGCAGGATAGAATGATCGCCAAAATCTCATCCGTTGTTCATCAAGGTGCACCACGATCAGGGAAGTTGACTTAGACTCAAGGATCGATGGAGCCCCTTACACCCCAAAATGTAACAATACCTCTCAACTTTGTTATCAAGTAAATAACAAATTCTATAATTAAATATTTTGCAGAAATCTGTCAGGCCAGTTGGTCTTACTTGAAATATCAAAATGAAAGTGTTAAATAGTTTCCGGGTAGACACCTTAAAATTTATACAAATGGAGGAGTGTTAGATAAATCGAGGTGGCTGACATCACTAATCCTGATTTACGTAAATCGTTTGCGTCTGCGTGCAAATTATTACGTCGCGCGACGCACCTGCTCCCATTTACCTTAATACACTGCGATCACAATCCTAGACTCGAGACATAAATAACTCTGAATACGTGATACCTATGGACGCTTATCTATTGCTATATTAACTACTGGTACTATTTCACGGTTTGAATGGCACAATAAGATTGTGTTGCAGTATACACTTCAAAATTGCTGCGATTGTTCGTATCAATTATTTTCACTGGATTTGTTATTGTGTATAAAGCCAATCTATTAATTAATTTGATTTTCAAAAATCTTTTTTTGAAATCATTATCTATTGTGGGTGAAGGCAGAGTGAAGAAGTTTGTTTTTATAAATTTTAACTATACTAGCTTCTTCATCGTATTGTTGTTACTATAGTGAAATTTTTAAACGCTCACTCACTCACACTTTACTAGATTTCATGTGTTTAGGGACGATGGTGTGAACGTATATAAATAAAACTTTTATAATGAAATTGAATACGAATTCTGAACACAGCTTCACTACCAACTGGGCTTTAGGATCGTTTAAATTAAGGAACTCAGTGTATACAACATAATTAATTATGAGAAGCGACGCTCATTCTAATAGAACAATTTTACTTTCATGAATACCAATATCAGGAGCTAATAGATCACGTAAGTCCTCTTTTGGCGTCGTCTGTTGCTATTTCGAATAAAACTCAAAGTACTAAACATAAACTTCTTAACTTTATTTGGCTTTTTTCACTGTATTTTCGCTAAACTTTCCAAAACTCTCCTAAAGACCTTACCTACGGTCCTGATTAGAGACTTCAGTTCCAACGCTAAATTGCCATGTAACTTTTGACATAATTCGTCTTTGTGTACACGATTTGGAACGAGTTCGGTTGTTGCATGCTTATTAGAAGCTCGTCACAGAGCGAATTATGTTTTGACACTTTGAAAGTTTGCTCCCCATTCATTCACAAAATGCTGTTTAATGACGTTGTGTTTTGAAAGGTGACGTAGAAGTGAATAAGACGTCTGATATGCTTTATTGCGATTTGGTAAATTGAATATATGTGTTGATACTTTTTGTGGAAGTGCTTATAGCCCGAGACGGTTTGTCTTGATTGTAAATATTCAATCATGTTAACCATCTTTCACCGCGATCGGTATTTATATAGGAGACTGCTATCGGCAAAATTCATTGAGCACTTCAATACTTCATAAGACATATCAGAAGCAACCGGTTATTTTTGTTAGACAATAGTCATTAAGCCATGTTGAAGCCCTTGTGGCGGCTTATGAACCGACATTGAGCATGGCTAGTAACCAACCAATCTGGAGAGAAGTTGCATGGTAGAGTTCAATCTGTCAACTTCCCCAAATCTCATTAATCTCGTTCAACCTCCTCATTAACGCCGCACCGGCCCTGCTGTCGTACAAATCGATAATGAAACTATTATAAAACAAATATAAAAGGGATATTCCGTACTTCAACGATATGATTTTCGTTAATAATATTTTTAATGTCAATTAGTTTATGGTTCACCAAGGCATTGCTCGCTTATACTCATTGTAGTTATCTAAGATTTCGATACTGCTATATATGGTACTGATAAAACATGTTACAATATATTCTAGAAGGAGGTTGATTAACAATTGAAAAATGTAGTAGCTCAAGTACTTCCTTATTCATAGCAATTTGTGTAGGAATTTGTCTTACATTTGTTAACGTGAATATAATTCATTTACTTCTTTTAGGGTTTCACATACAGCCATTAACATTTAAACTAGAGCGATAGTTGCGAAACGGTATTATGTACATCGTCAAAAATGTGTCAGTACCTAGTTGTAAATATTTTTTTAAAGATTTTAATGGGACTTGATTAAATAGAAATAGTTCAATAATTTGTGGGGTCGCGTTTATCTCCAGCTTTAAGTAAAACGATTATTTTAACGTATTACTTAAGATTCAAGGAGTTCCTTTAATCAATAAATTTATTAAAATGACACTTAAATGGGGCGTAAGGGAATAAATAATTGTTTTTATCACACAGACCCCGGAGATCTTTTGTCTTCTTAATATTGATAGAATTTAAAGTTTTTTATAATTCTATCATAAGTGATGTGTTTAAAGCTAAACGAAATGAGGCATTGGAGAACTAGATCAGTGAATTTACATTATATTATATTAATTATAACATATGTATTATAAAAAAATATAAAAAAAGTTATTGTTTATAAATAACAGGCAATCATCTCAAACTGTAAACTGTTTTAAATAATAGAATATAATTTTAAAAAAGGAAAGTGAATTTAATAAATTATAGGAATCGCGATTAAAATTAAACAAGTGTTGGAGAATTTGTAGACATAGTTCAATGTTGATCCTTAAAACGGAATTATCCGGAACCATTTCCAATTATTGACATTCAATCACTGAAAACTGATTTGCGATGGAATTGCTGTCGGAAATATCGGATCAATCCGGACAATTTTACCGACGACAATTCCGTTGATAACGAACCTTAAGTGTAAACTTTGTTAGGACAATGTTAACACATACCAATTAGTTTGTAGGACACTAAAATTAACTTCAATCTGCAAATAGCAGTACGGTTTTTACAAGATTTATTTGGGTCGTGACCGCTTTCACACTCGTTAATTTTGCCTCGAAGCAAGTTGTTTTAAGAGAATTTGTGTTTCAGAATGAATGGTAATTAGGAACAGTGATGCTTACAGACAAGTTGTTACATCAGTCTTTGAGTGGCCTATGGTCTCATTTGTTATCTGGATTGGAAAGTCACACCAAGCACAGGACAGTCATAGTTATAGGGTGTATTCACCTACAGTATTTATTTATTTATTTATTATTAATTATAGGTTAACGCAGAGATGGTATAAATATATACATATCTCAGTACACTAGAGTCTACGATGACGTACAAATGTTTATAAATTGTAATACTGTTACGAAGCTTCTCGAAGTCGGTAGGCTTACGAAGTTTCTAGAAGGGTGGCCGACCGTTACGCTGAGGCAAACAATAGAGGCAATAAAAGAGAAACCCAGGTAGTAATAAAAACTACCTGGGTCACTCCAGGCCAATCTGGCCCGTATGCCTCAGGCAAAAGGGGGGAGATTAGCAGATGAGAGCCGAAATGGGGTTGTTTACCTGACCCGCTATTGTTATGTCGATTTCCGGGAATTCCTGTTGTTGTTGTTTACTTCAACGAAGGGCGTGGAAGGATCTGGAAGCCCGGAAATCGATATAAATAGCGGGCAGGGTCAGCCACAAGGCACTTCCGATTCTGCTCCCGTAGCAGACGGACACCTCCGACATACTCTCGAGAGAGCAGTCAACGCCCACTGGTGCGTGAGGAACGCCGACCTGCACTTCGATCTTCAACTTCCGACCATTCAAAAATCTTTTAAAGACTATTGTACAACATTCTTTAAATCCTCAGAGGAACATACCAATCCACTTATCAGACAGGCAGCGGACTACACCGCCCCTAGTATTACAGGCCACCAAATCCGGAGGCCAAGAAACGTTCTCACAGATCCCCCCGACAAGATATCTTCTGACTTGGACCGCCGCCTGGCAGCCATAGTCAAGAACTCAAACAGTATCAGTTAGTAGCGTCCTTAAGATGCCACATAGTCTCACCATTCGACAACACCTTCAGTGTTAACAACAAGCGTATGCTCCCTCGGGAGTGCCGCTAGCACCCTTTCCTTCTCTAAGGATGGGTCGCCTCAGATGAAGGCTTAGAGGCCACAAGGCCAAAGCCAACTCGGGTGGTGTTTAGTGGGTAGGCCCCTAGGTTTTTCGGGAGTCCCACATAACCAGCGCAGCCGGCTGCGTTGGTATGCTAGGAGCATTCACCACCCCCCTCCCGCGCTTTTCCGGAGGGTAGCCCATTTCCATCTTCTGGGCGCAAAAAAAAAGCCACAAGGCATTCGGTTTTCGAATACGAAGCGAAGAGTTCTCTCCCTACGAAGCGAATACCTGCGATCTAGGAGTGTAACTGTATTTGTGAAGTGCGTGTGAAGTAGAATAAAGTCTCTGCGGAACTATTGTGGCATTTTTACGAGCCTACGGATCCTGACACGTAACAATACTATATACATTATTCATCATCATATCAAACGTATTTCACTTATTTGTTTATTGTATTAAAATAAAGGATTACCATTTAAATTAAATAGCATAAAAAATTCACTGAAGTTTACTTAGTGCTACTGAAGTCCATGAGTGTCAGTGACCCATTACCATCTGGAGGCTTGTTTGCTCGTTTGTCTGCTATTCAGATACAACAAAGTCTATGAGTATATAAGTATATACTTTAAGCTAGTATGTAATTCGTCACTAGATTCATATTTGGTACCGAAACAAATAAATGATTTTGAAGATAATTTGGGTATATAGCAAATGTTCTAGTTTGTATATTTTCTGAAACTATTGAAATATACAAATTTAATATTGCATTTCTCTGAAATTGTGAAAATTTTAACCTAATTAATGAGCTTATTGCGTACTATTTAATCTGAAGTAAACTCTAGGAACGAGTTTTCAGCTTTTCAAACCAGATATTCCCTTGAAGGGTGTTGTTTATAACTAACTAGATTAGAATACGAGTTCAAATTTCGAGTTGTCGTTTTAAGATATTTTAATTCTAGAAAATCTTAGGTAACTAGCAATAAGATATTGTAATAAAACATCGAAGTTTAAAATTTTTTTTATGTTTATAGCCGACAAACGAGCCGACGAGCCACCTGATGGTAAGTGGTCACTGTCGCCCATGGACATCAGCAAAACCAATGGTATCACTGATGCGTTGTCGGTCAGGAAATTAGAAGAAGGTAAAAAAGAAAGAACTGGCTCTCAAGTCCCAGCCGGAACACGACGAGTCGTTTAGCGGCTGACTCAAGCAGGAGGGTGGTAGCTAGCCAGGCAGGCTTCACGGAAAGATAATAATACCAGTAATATGAATGACCTAATAATAATACTGATAATATAATCTTTACGCGAAGCAGGCTGACTTCTGTCGCCTCTTACGACACCCTGTTTTATCAGCATGGGATTGGGGGGAGTATTCTAGGCCGCCCCGTTACAGCCAAAAATTGATTAGTAAATTTTAAATATGATATATATGCTTTAGAAACGAAATGTGAAAGTAATCATAGTCTACCGAGGAACACTCGTTTGCTGTCCCAATGGGTAGTAAATTATATAATTTTAAAGACACAAGTTAGATACTGGTTATTCCTATTGAGAACGCACGTAGAATCTTCTATGAAATGTTAATTTCTAAAAACGCACTCGTATTAATGCAGTGAATTATGCCCCTTTGATGCCGAGTGTAATCGTTTAATTACGAACTCAACGCCTTTTTCATTGTTTCAGGCGTTCAAGTGCGGGTCTACTGGCACCTCAACTGGCATGCCAGAGCTCGCCAAGTCCCGCGTCAGCATCCCTCGCGCCGGCATCGCCTCCGCGCGTGGTATCTGCACCCCCCGCGGCCACCCAACCCCCTCCCGATCCCGTGCCACAACCAGCACAGGAAGACGGTGTCAGATTGCGACGGACACACACAGTCGCTGTCAGGGATTATCTTAAGAGAGAAACGCAAACGTTCTTCGGAGTCCAGAGGGATAATGAAAGGGAACAAAGAAGGTTGTGGTACGAAAGACGGAGAAGACACGCGGCGCGGGCGCTGGGTGACCTCCGCCTTGACTTACCACCGGATCACCATCCCGATGATGATGATATTAGGTAAGTTGACTATTGTTGATTAGTGTACCAATGTCCTGTGACAGTTTTTTGAACCATTATGACATTGGGTTATTATTAATTATTATTGATTTACCATATTAAAATAAAGCTTACAATAACAACTAATGTGGTGCCATTATATACTCGTACATAATGGTAACTTACGTAGTTCTTCGCATGCATAAAGTTAATTAATATTGACAATAGTAATAATTATATTTACTCAGTCTCTTACAACGTTTACTTTATAACTTCAAATTTGCCGTCTTACACAGTAATGAATACATTTGATTTATGTCTATTTACCGTTCAATCGAGGCATTTCTTATTATTATTGAGTGCGAGTGAGCCGACTGTTAAGAAACATCAATAATTAATGCAGAGATTGTGATTTTAATGAATTGAGTGTTTAATCAAATATTCTGCTTCAGGTATTAATCTTATGTATGATTAGGATCTATTTCATAATAATTCACGTTTAATTATATATAGAATAATATAAATGTGACCCCTTGTATTATCGGTAAAATTTAAGTGTGATATGGATGTTATGACACAGACAAACTCTTTCATACTATTGACCAACCAAATCTCCGAGATATTTCCCCGAAAGAACACACGTAGCTGCTAGAAGAAAAATATATGTTCCATTTAAAATTGTATACTTCAACAAATATATATTGTAAGAAACAATATTATAGAAATATATTTATATAATGAAGGTAGGTACTTGGAGATAAAATTAAAGTAAACAGTAGTGGAAACAGATTGCACTCAGAATTTGATTTTGGAGAGTCACAATAATGAGTAGCTTCTGACATTCAGGTAAACGTATTGTCAAATTATACACACTCAGAATCAGTGTAGACGGTCTCAAATTTTTTCTAACATCAAAATGGACTAATGTTATTTCTCATACTGATATTAAGCTATAATTTTCCGTTTTTATATGCCTCTGACTCTTCAATATCGTACAGAAAATTTACTTCTTTACACACTCAAAATGAATGTCAATCTCAACCTGATTAATAAGGGGATAACATCTAATATGTATTCAAACATATCCCACATCCGGCAGGGGATGATATACAACCGACAAACAAATTTAATATTTGTTCCCGAGTCTTTGGTGTTGTATTGTCCTAATTGCATGGGTCCATGCCGCCCACGACACAATAATCCTAGTACAGGAATTTGGGTGTCTGAGAAAGCAATAGGCTTGTTAACATTATCTCAGGTCTTAAAAGGCTTTCTTGTGAAATTATCGTAAAGTTATTTATAGTAATAAGTTTAGAAATATTATTTCTCACAGATCCAATCAGTCCCCAAATGGATTACAAAAACAATAAACGGCGTCTGTTAACAAAATTATTACAGTGACACCAGTGCGAAAATAAATTTCAATTAACTTTGGTAATCATTTTAATCTCAAATGAAAACAGCTTGACTGCCAGGGTGTTTATTCTAAAGGTATCTTATCACATCATTAATCTAGTTAAAATAAAATATTCCCGAAGGAAGATACAATATTTTATGACGCAAATCCTTTTTAAATTAAAACGCCACTTTACAGGCTAACCATATAATTTATTTATTTGAACGCCAACATAATAAATATTATTCATTATACATATCTCTTTCACTAACAGTGATTTTCTTAATGCTATTATAATTATAGGCATAGAGAGCATGCAAGTAGGCGAGTATTTGTACCAATTTCAATCAAATGAACACAAATTATTAATTAAGTTTGCGTTTCTTATCTCAAAAATATTTATAAAATACAATAAATTTGAACAGTATCTACTTTAATCGTGAGCATTTGATTACAATTAAATTGCACTCAACAAAACAAGAAATTAAAAATTGCTGGGAAAAATAAATTAATAATAATAATAATTGATAATTGTAAATTTAAAATAATAATAATAATAAACATTGTATAATCATATAACAAAAATAATATACAATCACAATAATTTTGAATACGATATTATAGCATTAAATGTAATTATAATTGAATCAATTGATTTTAAATCATTTCAAAATTTGAAGGAAAAAAAATTGTTTCTGCAATATAATCGTCTCAATCGTTAAGTAAATTCCCTTTGAACCCGCCAATACTTGTTGCAAAAATATCAATATCTTCCGTTTTTGCAACACTATTAAACAGTCTTATAATTCTATTGATGGGAGCATTTAGGCCTAAGTTAGTATTACATATGGTTGGAAAAAATATGTTATAATTTCTAGACGCCCTTGGTTGACGTGATGGTATTGAAAAATATAAAAGTGAGAGAAGTTCCGGTGCATCTAATTTTCCGTTAGCAAGTTTGTAAAGAAAAAGCAAATCAATAATTCGCCTTCGATCGGCAAGTGATGTTATTTTAAAATAGTTTAACCTATCGTTATAGCTGGTGATTTTGCTTCCCAAATTAAGTGAATATGTTAAATGCCAGAGGAATCTCTTTTGTACACTTTCGAGCCTTTTAGAGCAGACATCGTAAAAGGGATTCCAAACCACATTGCAGTATTCCAATCTATTCCTAATTAATGAATTGAATACTATAATTTTTAACTTGGCCGATTTAAAGGCTCTACAATTCCGAAGAATGAAACCGAGGTTTCTGAAACCTATGGAACAAATATTATCTATGTGAGCATTCAAAAGCAGTTTGCTATCTAGAGTGACCCCTAAGTCTCTAATTGTATTTACCATTTCTAAGCAGACAGATTTAATCCTATAGTTATAGTTGAGTGAAACTTTTCTCCTGGAGAATCGCATCAAATGATATTTTTACGCATTCAAATCCATGGAATTGTGATCGCACCAAGCCACGAAACGGTTTAAATCTTCCTGTAACAATTTAGCATCAATAGATGTGTTAACAGACCTAAAAAATTTCAAATCGTCTACAAATATTTAATAACGAGAGTGATGAAAACATTTGCCAATTAAAAACGAAATTTACATTGCCTTGTAAAACGAAGTCTGTATATCTCTCTGATTGCGATTATTTCAAAAACAAGGTTTTGCATCCCATTTTTGCTAGTAGCTAGTGTTACACCAGAAACGTTAAAGTGCTTGAGTAAACATAAAAAAATGATAAAATTGTTGGTGATAAAGAGTAGCTATTGTTGTGGTTATTATATTTCTCAACGTAAAGGTCCTGACTTCCGAAGGATAGTAAGGCAGCTAAACAGTATCTTAATCAGATTAATTTTCTTCTAATATATTTTTCTATCTTTTTAAATGCTATGGACAATATTGCAAATCACAATATTCTTTTCGGTGAGTCATCGATAAAAAAGGACTCGTGACTGAAGATTTTACGTTTCCGCTGAAAATTTATACTGAATCTACGATCTGGCGCTACGCCGAGAACTGCACTATTTGAACCGCTATCTTCCAACTATGGACAATAAAACTTAAAATATTTCAGAAATCCAAGCAATATTGGTATGAAATTTGTAGACTTATCCTGTTTCCGAACCGTCCAATAGTTTTAGTGTTATACTAAACAGCACTTACACTAGTATAAGTATATTCACAATATAAAATTAAGTAGGTAGATGAAAGTATTTCTATCAGTTTTGTAATTAAATTGCTATTAATAAAAGTTAAAAAATAGTTTGATGATTTTGCGTGGTGTACCATTAAAGATTAATTGTATAAAATATATTTAAGAATTAGTATATATTCAAATGAGAACTTATCGTTTGAGACAATGAATTTTTCAATTTTACTAAGGAGGCTGCTAAAATGTTTAATTTGTGCGGTTTTCGACGTTTGTCCAAATTATTTATTTATTTTTTATATTGGCGATAATTTTGGTATGCACTTTGTTGCGTGCGGCCACTTGATATTTTATTCAGGGAAGCATAATCTTTCATCGCATTAATCTTTTAGCAAACGGGGTGTCTTCCGATATGTGGGCTAACTCCTAAGCGAGATAGAAGATCAGAAGCATCACGTGACTATTTACCAGTTTATACCACAACATGATGTCAAGCATTATCTTGAAGGTAACAAGCGATTACACTTTGGCAAAATTATAGCTAACTTGCAATTGTAAGATAACTGCCACAAATCTCACTTTTGTGTACTCTCTATACGTTTTTTGAATGTTTCAAAAATTACTTTTTACTTTATTTGTTACTTAATATTTAGTTTATGAAAAAATTGTGAAGCTGATCAGATGACCTACTCTATACGTAAAACATATAAAGAGTAAAATATATCTGTAATACCTTCTTTACAAAGGTAAAATCTGAAAACTTTTATCTTGTCACCTGTCGTCCCAATTCCAAAGGTTGTGAGCACGCTAAAATTCTTAGCTCGAAATATACGTCTTATTCTAGAAGTTTCGTGTTGTAAAGTTTAATGCGAGCTTAGTTCGTATTTGAGCGTGATTGAGGAACGAACGAAGGTTTTAATGGCAGGTAACTTGAGTTTACTTTGTGGAACAAATAGGTACTATTTTAGGGACTCGACAATGTTTTTTGACATTTAATATTTTAACTAAAAGATATCATTGAGTCCTGGTTCACTGTTACAAGTTACAATCTTTATGGGACATCTTTACTATGAATATTATTTAGATGACCCTGCGGTTTTGAAGATTCTGTATTTCAAGCGAATTTTCTGGATTAGATGCCTGGCCGAGTAAAATATTTATGTGGCATGAATGTTTCTTCTCGGGTCTTGGGTTTCGTGATTCATACGTCATGCAACTAAATAGAAAATCCCGGTACTGGGATGTGAGTGTGTGAGTTTTGTTATTGTCGTAGTTTTTATTTATCTTGTTCCTTTTTCAGTGTCTACTTTACTTTGATACAACAATGTATAAAGGTACTAGATTAGATCGCGACGTCCATCTGTAAAGGTACAAGCACTAAATTACGTAGCCAAGTGCAAGCAAACGTCGCAATTTAGAACTCGGTGACCAAGCAAAGTTTGACGTGAAGCTCAATCGTGTTACAACGAAATTGATTTAGAAACTTGCTAACGGATATTAATTTAAGATGGTGCATGTTCACCTCTCGAAGTTGTGTGTGTGCCATAACTTGTGTATATGAAGGCAGTCATTGTGAGAGAGACATAAAAAATTAAAATATACATCATATAATTTCATGTTTCACGATTGTATGACTTTTCTGCTCACACACATTTAATTTTTTATGTATAAATACTAAATCATTATGTATTGAGAGACTACGAAAAACAGATATTCAATTTAAGTTGATTTATGTGTACAATGACACAATTTGTTGTTTAACAAAACGTGATCTATTTAAAAATTGAACACTGAACATCGCTTAAGAAAATTATATTGATTAAAAAATATAGGAAATAATTTAGGTAAGGTTATAAATAAAATTTACCAACATAACAGTTTATTTTACCTCATAAAATCTTAAGTTTTGTCACCAATAGTAATTACCATCGCAATATAGACGGAATATAGCGTGTGTGTGTTTACATGTATGTGCGTACGTTCGTGCGCACATGCTTGCACGCTTCCATGCTTGCCTGCGTGTGAGATATATGATGTAACCGTAGTAGGTACATGTTTAAAAATATTTGTAATTTTTACACAGTAACAACTCCCATAGTAGAGGAGAATACTGCCCCCAATCCCATGCTGGCAAAACAGGGTGTCGTAAGAGGTGACAGAAGTCAGCCTGCTTGGTGGTAGGGCTTCGTGTTAAGATAATATCAGTATTATTATTAAGTCATTAATATTAGTGGTATTATTATCTTTCCGTGAAGCCTGCCTGGCTAGTTACCACCCTCCTGCTTGAGTCAGCCGCCAAACGACTCGTCGTGTTCCGGCTGGGGGCTTGAGAGCCAGTTCTATTTTTCTTATTTTCTCTTTCTCATTTCCTGGCCGACAATGCATCCATTTTGGTCTTGCTAGTGTCCATGGACGACGGTGACCACTTACCATCGGGTGGCTTGTCGGCTCGTTTGTCGGCTATAAACATAAAAAATATATATTACTTTTGTTAAAAATTCGCCCTTCTCATACTTTCCTTGACACATCTAATCAAATTCACTCTTTCTAATATTTCGTAATCGTGTTATTTCTAAAAGATTTTACCGATTGAGATTACGAATACCTAAATAGAATGAAACTATATATATATGTATATATATATATATTATTATATATATATAGTATTATTAAAATAAAGTCGAGTGTATGTTAAACCACGCACTATGAAAGGTTTCGTGGTAGGAATTACTAACGAGAGTAATTTTATATATATATATAATATGGGAGAAGAAGCTGGTCTTTGAAACACAGTTTCGACTACCTCAGAGACCGGAAGATTCACAACTATCATGTACATGTTTTGATTTTTCAATAAAGAATTATTATTATTATTATATAAAAATTTGACGGGAGAACAAAGCTCCAATCCAATCCAAGCTGGATTAGTAAACGTTTTGCATATCTTATTATGAGCAATGGTAGCCTATTAAAATAAAGTATTATTAAAACAAAGTCGAGTGTATGTCAAACCACGTACTATGAAAGGTTTCGTGGTAGGAATTACTAACGAGAGTAATTTTATCGACATACAAAAGTTATTTTAATTGCATAGTATATTTGAAACTTAATACCAAAAAACTACTATATGTTTTACTTAAACGAATTTTAATTGAACGTATTTTGGTTCTGAAAGGATGAATTTTCCATATCATCGTAAAAAGTTAGTAGAGGTTAAATTTTTACACAATTTTAGAAGATAATATTTAATATTTGTTTTTTTTAATATTTTAGATTTACTCAGTTAGACTCAGATAAAAAAGTTCGAAAGTTATTTTAATGAACAGATACATAAATACCCTGTTCTTCACCGATCAATTACGTATATATGGCGTATCTGTAATTTTTTTTGTTTAATTCTGTGTTGTGCAGTACTACAGCTATCTTTATCTTTTTACTACGTATTACCAAGAGCCCTCGAATAAAAAGACTGCGGCAGTCAGATGATGATGACATAGTTACAAGATTCCTTTTTGCTTACGGACCTCTGGCAAAAAGCATTTGTTTTATTAACAAGAGCTATGGCTAATCCGGATTGAACCCATGAACCGTAGCGGCAAGTAGGCTCAAGCCAACAGACCGTCAGAGGCCGAATGCAAATTCCGGTTAAGGTCACGCCCGTTATACTCCGGCCCATCCTACTTACGAAATAGGTCACGATGGCTTTAGCACGACTTTTGGGTGACAAAAAGTACTTGCCTCGTTAGGTTCGGTTTGTTACAATAAGTGTAGATCAAAAGTGTTATAAAAGCCGACGGCTTATGTATACAGATGTCGTTAATGTCCCGGGTAAATGTCCATTCTTTTTTTATCGTTGAAATACATTTTATTTTAAACATTGAATACGTATATTTTTCTTTATGTCTATGAACTTGTTTTTGTTTACAATGTACTTTTCTGTTGGTTGAATCAAAAGGTTCATTTTTTAAATTGATGTTGTTTTAGCTTTATTTATCCGTCAAGTTTTTGGATGTTACCGTATTTTACTATTTGGTAATTGCTAAAGGTTCTAAATTTTGTTGTTTTGATAACTCTAAAGATCATCAATAGCTACTTGATATGACAAACAGAGGAGAAAAAGAGTTACAAGGGTTTCTCTACACATACTAATATAGTATATATATAGTATAGTTACTATACTGACATTTGCCCTTTAATATGTTTAATGATCGAATTTAATGATTAATAAGTCGAATATTTATTTAGTTAATAAGATTTTTGAGAGATGTTTTATACATAAAAGACTAGTTGGCCTGACAGACGTGGTCCTGCAATATTTTAACTTACGACTAATTTTCATTTGTAAAAAGATGGCGGCCCCCTCCGATTTCGTTCGGGTTGAACAATTAATTATGTATACATAATTACAAAATTTAATGTTTGTACTTTTGATAAGATATCATTAGATTTACTGATATTTATATAGCCTATCATCGGCGCAATCATATGTTTTTACTACATACCAATTTTCATTAAGATCGGTCAAGCCGTTTTTGAGTTGTCTCGAGACATGCACGAAAAACTCAATAGTTTTATATAGTAGTCTATACAGGGTGTCCCGTAAGTAGTGGACCAACGGGATGTGGGTGATAGAGGGGATCTCTGTCTATTTCAAACACAAAATTTTATTGGCCTAGGCCTTATAGTTTTGAAGTTAAGATTGTTTTAGGTTTTTTTTTTTAAATCTTGGTAGCCTAAATACCGATATTGGACATTTTATTGTTTTTTTTTTTACCATTTTAAGTTTATTTAATTTAATGCAGATAATAAATAATGATATAAAACATATGTCATTGTTATTTTAAAAGTTTTTTAGTTCAAATTATTAGTAAGATAAGAATTAGGCATGTTTTAATTTATTAATTTAGGCAAAAATTTAATTATACAAAATACAACATGATCTTTGACCCATCGTGGTGTAAAAAAATTGGATGGAAACCTGGTGGAACTTTATTTTAAAAACAAGTACAGCTTACATAAATTCCAAAAAGGTTATAGATAAATACGACTTCCAAAAACTGTGCAGCTACATTTTAACAAAAAAAAATAATAGCTTAAGTCATCATATAGAAGTTCCAAAAAAGACATTGGTTATGGCAAATGGGTCTTGGTCATGACAAAGACGACACGCTTTATCCTTTAATATTGAATCTGCATGTGTCATGAAATTCTGTTTATTATTTGTATTTACCTGACTGTCGTAGACCTTTTACTGGGAGACTTATCATTCTATATAGTTCAAATTTATAAGATAGGCGGTCCACTACAGCACAATAAAGTAAATAAAAACGAGTAAATATTTGAACAAAGAAAGATTCTCATTTGAAGAAGGTGAATTTCTCGGTTTCATCTCTTATTTCACCCTTGGCGCTTTGGTATTTTTTCTTCAAATTTAAAGTGAACCAAACGGGAAGGTTACCAGTAAATAAATAGTTTAAGAAATGACTGAGTTCTGAGGCAATCCAGTTGGTAGTGACCCTGCCTGCCGAGCGAGCCCTGGGTCCCGGGTTCGATTCCCGACCGAGGTAGATATTTATATGACAGATATTGGTTTGTTCCCGGGTCATGGGTATTTGTAATGTCATAATGTGTGTATATACCACCCGCAACACAGGGAATCCTAATACGGGGGTGTGAGCGTGATAACCTTTTTTATTATTATCATTATTAATAAACATATAAAATACAAACAAATTAAGAACCTCTTCCTTTTTTGAAGTCGAATAAAAATTAGACACACTTCATAATAATTAATTTAGCGATAAAAGGATATTTATGTATACATAATCTTACATATTTTTTAATCGTGTTTAAATATTAAGTCACTACTATTTGTACAAATTGTCAAATAATGTATCTATTTACTTAGAGCGACGTCTTACTAGAACGCTTTTTGTCAGGATTTGCCTTGACATGTTGTCAATTAGATTGAACTTTCTTTCTGAGAACTTTCACTTAGGACTTTTATCAGTGTCTAGAATGTATTACACCAGTTTCTGTAAGATATTTCACTATAACTGTACCAAAAATAACTAGGGCGAACTTAGATTTAAAACTGCTATAAGATTTTTAAGCTCGTATAAGGTTTTTATTTTATTTGTAATACCTAGTTACCTATAAAGTCAACACAAAAAGAACTGAATATAAGATCTACAAAAAATAACAACTGATGTAATTTTCGCTTGTCGATTGTTAAACAGCCTGTAGATCGAAAATCAGTACTTTAGTTCGTGCAACGGTTAATGTATTTTTCGTGGCGACTTGGTAATTGTTATTCTAAATCAGCTTCAAATTTGGCATGAATCGGATTTGTTGCTATTAGACATTGTAGATACAGCTAGTATTGATTTTTTCGTGGGTAATAAAATGGCATATTATATTCCTTAGGTAAAACTTAATGAAATGTACAATGTTTACCAAATAACTTGTGATAATTTTCTTTACATTCCTGAAAGTGTTTTCCTTCATCTATAAATATTCACGCGTGGGTGTTTGTCTTCTGTACATCGACTCAATTCTTGGTATAAAGTCTGAACTTTTTTATATCGAAAGTTTTTCTACAACCAAAAACTTAAATCAGAAACTGGATAGTATATTTCTGTAATTTTGAAAGCAATATAATTTAATCGTATTAAACATATTAATTATCACAACATTAGCTGCAGAAATTTGAATTTACTTACCTTGAACTACTTATAGGTCAATTTTGTCTTTGTTGTAATTAGATCAACTACCATCAACCGAAGAATAACTATAATCCAGAAGGCAATTTTGAATTGGGACTTTGTTTTCATTAATAGAAGGATTAAAAGACGACACTAATTGCGAATTTTCAGTTTCATTATCTTATTTGATCGTGAAGCATGTTGAAAAAAATTATGAATCACCGACTTATCTAACATAATTTTTTTATTTAATGTTCAATCTTATAATATATGTATAAAAAACCGATCTAAAAGAAAAAAAAATACAATATTTTTTGTACTGAATAGTTCTAATTAAAAATGAGTTCATAAAATTTTTCTTCATAAAATAATGACTTAAATTATTAAAATTTAAATAAAACTTACCTTAAATTTTACATTAAATTTAATAAGAGAGGATGGGATGAGGCTGCATTCAATCTCGAAAAAGACGTGGAGCGAAGGAACAGCCGTAGTGGTTTTAGCTCATAGCAGTCCGGCATAACTCATCGATCGCCTCTGTACTGGATAAGGTATCAATGGGAATTCCCCATAAGAGAAATAAAAAGAACGAGATATCGATAAAAAGCGAAATAGAAATATACGTGGCATTAAATCTCATTACTAATCTTTGTCTGCCTATCTCATTTCCGACCTAACCGTAATCGGTAAATTTATTACTAAGCGTGCAATATATTCAATTTGCTTATTAAATTATTATTTCGATAAATAAAATTTTATTTAAATAAATATAACGGATTTCAATATCAGTCGCCTAAATAAACACATCTGGAGAAGACGCGACATTTTATCGTTTTAACATTTTCTCCATTGATGTCTATTGAGTTACCACAGCCAGAGGGCACAATATTGTGTTTTGTATAAACTGAAATATTTATTTAGGAAAGTTGGGCCGGGAGATAGGATAGCTATCAATTAGTAAGTACATTCGTTGGGTTTGCTTTTTTTTATGTTTTTTGTTACAATAACTTTATAATTGTAATGGATACTATATGAATAGCGGTTCAGGTCAGACTGCGGTAGCGAAGAGTAACTTTTGACGTTAGACAGACAGGAATGACAGATAAGCCTGACACTTTTTATCTGTAATTGAATGTTTTTTTGAAAATGGTAATGTAGGGAGACAAATAAATTGTGAGTTCTAGTTACAGTTAAAATGTAAAAATAACCCTGTCACCTTTATTATTCTTTAATATTAGTGACCCGCCTTCGCTTCACTTCAGTCAAAACAGGTCTCTCGTTTAAAAATAGCATTAGCATTGTTCCAGGAATGGGATTTTTTGGTTCTGTGATTTAGAAACATAATAATTTTTTACAATAGCCAGGCACAGTTGCAGCCAGCCAGTCAACATTTTTTTTATCACCTTTATGACGTAATGTCCAAATTAACTTTTATTTCCTATTCCACGGTGACAGATCCATTTCCTACGATAAAAATGTATCCTAGATTATGACCCGTTATATAAGCTAAAAATGCCTAGCATCATCCGAACCTGTTTAGTGGTTTTATAGTAATACGTGATCAGACAGACAAATAGACAAGAATTCAAAAATTATATTTTTGGATCTTTGTATCGATAACAAATTCAATCTATATCAAAATTTCTAAAACAATGTTCTATAAACGGACTAAATGCCGTTACAGTTTTATTAGACATTATTTTGTACTTACGGCACAATCCGACTTCTTTAAAAAATTAATTATGTTTACATGATATGCCTATGTCTATTTGGGGTAATGTACCGTTTAAATGGTAAAATAATGTTACAAATAGGTGTCGTCGTTCCGAAGATTACCGGCGGCATACACACAAACACACTCACATTCATATTCGCACTTACTTTTCATAATATTAGTATAGATTAATATTTTTGGTAAAGATATAAAATTATCTATCATAAAACGTTAGAAAACAGTCGATAGGTTTTGACGGTATTTTGTGCTTTTGAGTGAAGAAAGAACAATAATATGATCATTTAGATCATTCTGATACTCATAATATACCTACCTACTCTGATAATCATAATGAACCGACTACCGAGTCAATATAAAAACATTATTACAATTTAGGGGTTCAAAAATCTCACTCTTATTTGGCAGTTTTTTGCTTTCTGTATTTTTTTATTAACCACGATTTTATTCATTGCTGAATGTAATAATATAATGTGGATTCTATTCTGTGGCGATAAAGTGAATTATCAGTTAAGTGACTCTCAATAAAATTGAATTTATATATGAGATATAAATACGTTTCAAAATACGATAAAGCGATAAAGATTGCTCTCACTTATAGTAAAGTTACTTATTGAAATTGGCGACTTAGATATTTAAAAGTATCCATGTGCCTAGAATATTTATCTGAACGGTTTCTAATTAATGCATTTATTGTCAAATTACATTAAAATATTTTCACTTTTTTTAGTTTTTTTTTTGACAAACTGGTTCAGGAGAGCAATTTTTGTACGTATTAAAATTTCAGAATAATATCTGCTGCGTTTTCGCATTTAGACTAGTGTTTATCGTGAGATTACCGAGCTACTCGTCGGATTCCAGTATAGGTATGATATACCGTCACCTCGACAAAATATATAATATATGAATCAATCCCGAATCGGTTGTCTTTAAAAAAATTTTTTTACCAATTATAAGTAAATTCTTGACAACAAACCCACTTTAATCCCAAACTTGATTTCATCTTTTAATCAGTAAACTCGTTTTGTAAAATTGGGTTGCTTTTATATTGATTGAGCGTTAAAGACTTGTTTAAAATAAATTTCTTAGCAGAAATACATATTTGTAGTCGATGTGATCATGAGCCGTGTAATTGAGTATAAAATTCATAAGCTTTTGCAGTAAATATTAATAAAAAGGGAACTTGTATTGTCATTGAAAATGTAAAATATTCAGATTCAATCGAACATCAAGCTTTAACAGTTCCGAACCATATATGTAAGCCAATACGGCCTAAAGCTAAAGGCTCGTTTTATTCAAATATCGACATCAAAATGCAATGTAATAATCCGTATAGTTAATGCGGTTATCGGAAATCAGAAAACTCTGTCTGGCAATAGGGTTTGAGATTGTTGCTTTTTAAATTTCTGTTCTCGTGTGACTCGTGAAAAGTTTTGCGATATAGGAACAGATTTTGATAGTTGGTAATGGAATCTTTATACGATTTGGTATAGTACTTACTCAACTAGTTGGTATTCCTTTTTTGCTCGCGATTTTAAATCTACTATTTGTGATTAGTGATCTACCGGGTTAAGCTATTTGACTCAGTATGTACGAGTGGCAATATTTACATAGCTCTGCCGTTCTTTCGCAAAACGTTAAATGGTTGGTCTAGGATGTTGTCATTAAATAGCAGTAGTTCAGCTGGAGGTCTTTAGGTAGCATAATAACTTTGGACCCTTGGGTTGGCCCACTAACCCCTATAACAAATCTACATTGGACAGCAGGACAAGTGTGCTTTTTTGTGCAGAAAGATACTTCAAGTCTAATAGGCTAGATACATTCTGCAATGGATCGGAACAATATGAAGGTAGTTTGTTATTTATTATTACCACCAAAATTCACAGATCGGAATGGTTTCATATCGATTAATTGCAGGTGCGACTTTTTTTTGAGTAAGTTGGTTTAATATTCAAAATTTTCGCTTGTCGTTTACACAGTCTTTGGTGAACAAGGAGGTAGCAAATGGAGCATGTCGCGACAAGTTCCGGAGACAGATGGTTGCGACGTGTAGGTTCGGCATCGGAGTCACAAACTGCTAGAGACGGTTCGCGACAGCTGCTAAGTTTATGAGTCTACGTAACTATGGACCGTTGTCCGAGTGAAGGCAGCTTTTAGAGATATTGTTATTATTACGTAAATCTCGGTACAAACTTGTTTTAGCATTCTTTTATGTAAAGATATTTTCCTCGCACTTGAACTGTCGTGAGAGCTCGCTATATTATTAAGTCCAGATATACATTTTTGTTTTGCGTTGAGATATTCAGTAAACACATATTTTAGTGCATAAGAATCGTATTAGGTTTAACAAATCTTTATTAATCAACTTTATGTCAAAAATAATTATTTTATTTTATTGATATGACTTACCAATTTTAAATAGAACTGTACTCATATCAGGGACGGATAACAGAAGTATACTTTGATGTGAATCGAGATGAAATGATCTACTTTATATTTGAGATTGACACGAATATTAATCCAAAGTTATCTTCAACATGGCCACTGTCTACTGCTGGGCACGAGTCTGTCCTCGTAATTAAACAGTCAAAAGTACTTTTTCCCGGAAGCAATCCTGCTTTGTTGTCACCCTGGCCTTTCTTCGTGGAAATAAAATTATGTTTTATACTTGAGCGATATACACTCGCGTGCATCCGAATCGACTCACCTCTACAAAATGCATAAATGGTGTAATATATTTTTAAAGAATAAAGAAAATATAGGTATATATATATTTTTTGAAAGCTTATTTCATAGGTACATCATATTCAAATGATACCATAATCTCAAGAATCTGCGCAATATTTTCGAATTTATTCGAATTCAATTCACAAGGTAACAAAAATGTAATTAGTGAAAAAAACAAAGGATAATTAAAATTATGTGAAAACAAAAAGTTATGATAAAATTATTAAATCAATAATTAGTATTGCTCCCCCTAGCCTTAATAACAGTTCTAAGACGGTTCCCCATCGACCTGATAACCCTTACTACCAGATCTTGAGGAAGAGCCTCCCACTCCTCTTCGAGCACTGTCTTTAGCTCTACAATGTCTGCAGGCGCTGGATTTCTGGTCCGCACTCTGCGTTTTAGCTCGTCCCATATGTGTTCAATAAGATTGAGATCAGGGCTGAGTGGCGGCCAGCCCATGGTCTCAATACCAACTTCGTCCAGTAACTGACGTGTGATTCGTGCTGTATGGCAGCGGGCATTATCGTGCATAAGAAGGAAGCCATCTCCTATGAAGCCTTCATAGGGAAAGACGTGTTCAAGGAGAACGTCTTCCACATATCGGTCTGCAGTCAGATCGCCTCTTCGGCCTCCACTAAGGATGAAAACAGAACAACTTCGACAGAAATGCCCGCCCACATCATACACGAACCACCGCCATAGGACACTGTTTCGGCGAAACAACATTGCGAAAATTGCTCGCCTGGACACCGGTAGACTCGAGCTCTCCTATCGCTGCCATGCAGACACACTTTGCACTCGTCAGTGAACAGGACCGATCGCCATTGTTCAGCCGTCTAACCGATGTGTTCGCGAGCAAATGCAAGCTTGTCGGTGGGCTGTAGTCAATTTGGGGCCTTTGGCAGGCCGTTTTGGAGTCAGGTTGGCATCTTTTAGCCGTCTTCTAACCGTCCATTGACTGACAGCGACTCCACGAACCTCTCTCAGCCGCTGCTGTACAGCAACACCGCTGAGATGGTGATTTCTGAGACTTGTAGAGACGATAAAACGGTCGTCTCTCTCAGAAGTACGCCGCCGCCGACTGTTATCTGGCCTCCTAGAGTAAGAATTTGTCTCTTGGAACCTTCTGTATACCCTGGATACAGCAGATTGGCTCAGATTTAGTCGACGAGCGACTTCTCGCTGGCTAAAGCCCTGTTGTACCAAAAGGACAACTTGGGCGACTTCTTCTGGTCTTGTATCCATAGTGGCGGCGAACTGGTAATCGTATCTTGCGGTAATGTGTTCAGGTCAACTTCTGATAAGCGACAGATAAGAGTGCGTTGCTTACGGGGGTTTATTATAGGGGGTGGCACACCGCAGTTACGTTCATGCCACGATATTTTCCAAAGTGGTGATTGGATTAAAATGATAAATGTGTTAATTTAAAGGTAAAAGAATAGGCTTTAATAAATAAATACCTTTTATAAACTTTTTTTTTTTAATAAAAACACTGTTTGTCTATTTTGTATGGGTGAGTCGATTCGGTTGCACGCGAGTGTATTTTCGGGATTCTATTTAATAAAAGAATCTTTGATATTGTTAGTGTTGGTCAAGCTTTGTTATTCTTTATTTATGTTTCAACTCATTTTGAATCTCATCATCAACTGAATTTATTCATAATAAACGTATCAACTGAGGGACCACCTACAACCAATAAATTGTCAGTGGTTACTTTCACAAATTATGGAATAATTCCTCAATCGGTTGAGAACTTTTACTAAAGCTAGATTTATTTAAAAAAAGTCAATATCCATGTGTGCTTCCAATTATGTAAATGTACATGACTGATTGAGGGACCACATTCTGCGTGTTAAGTTTTCTCATTTAGTGGCTGGGTGGAGCTAACATTTTGTAATTTAACTTTATAAGTTCTTTACTAAAAGTAGCCATTTATAGGGTTTGTAAATATTTCGTAGATTACGAGATATGTAAGTCTATCAGTCACACTTGAGGGACCACCTTTAACTGAATGTAACTTTTTAGTGTTTTTCAAGAAACTTCAGGCTGAATTTACAATTGATTGAGAACTTTTTTTAAAGTCACACGCATTAAGATATTCATAACTATAATATGATCCCTCAGTGGCAATGAACACACTGAAGAGGCTTCGACCGTTTTTCACCACACCACAATTTACCAGCCGAATTGAATGTGAATTGAAGGGTGCTGTTTGTTTTCACAATTTTATTGCGAGTTATACAGTACTGGAGGTAATTTTCTTTGGAATATTTAAATTGTGTTTATAGTTATACAGTAATACAGGTAATTGTTCTTTGTGAAGAATTAAATTGTGTTCAAGTTTTAATCGATCAGAAAACGATAAATTCCTTGAACTTTGCTCAGAAAATGCAGTTATTTTCATCGCTAAAACTGACGCCTAATTTGTGTATTTCTCGGATAAGTAAATCCCATAAACGACAATTTAATAGATCAGTGTACAAAACCCAGTGGATTGTTGAATGTTTACATTCAAATAAACTGTATTGTTGGCCGCATATTTTTTTCGAACGACAAAAATATTTGGAATACTACTGGGTGTAATGATTTATATAACGTATCTGGGGCACTGTAGCCACTCCAGTAACGGCAAAAGTCTGGCGGGTACCAGTCATATTTTAAAAAGTATTTGTTTGTAATAATATACGTATTTCGTATGTAGTGTTCGTCTCGTGAAACAATCGATCCCGGGTTGTACGACACCACACAACTGGGCTTGCCTTGTTCAGGCTTGTTCTGATACCTTAGTCCCGCCACTGATGTGGAGGTACGCCTGTAGGAAAACAAACGTATAAACATTGCAGTTATCAGTATGTTTAGTAACCGACTTGTAAAAGGAGGAGGCTTTATGTTCGTTGTATGTATCCCGTAAAGTATATACATCCTTAACTCCGTTGTTTATAAAACGATTATTAATGAGGAGATCAATCTTAAATTTATTTTTAAACGCACGCTGAAGTGATATTACGTGTACCAGGTCTAAATGTCCCGTTCTTGTTACAGTATGTATGGAGCGTCCGGCGCAGCACCGCGAGAGGCGCGGGGGCGTGCGCGGGAGCGGCCCGACGTGCTCCCTGCGCCGGCGTCGCTCGAGCCCCTGGCCGCCGTCCCACCGCCACCGGTGAAGGACAGCGTCGCGAGGCTCACTCTCATTGGGCTTTCTTATGTTGTTACTGTGAGTATGTCATTATGTGTAAGTAATTGAAACGAGAGACTGTTTTCTTTTCAACTTCAGCTATATTTCTTTCTCGGCGATTGTTTTCTGCGCTTCAGTGTCACTCATTTCATTTTTTTTTATAATAATACAAGTAGAATAAGTCCAATGCCATGCAGTGAACAATGCCATTTCATAACAATGTTGAAGTAGGAAGTGAAACGGAATTAATGGCTCTATAACAAACTGCTTTTAATTTTTATTACATAAATGATTTGATTGAAATCGAACGTTCTTAACTATATTTATTATTTACCCAGTAAGCTTAATAAAACCTATTCCTTACGTTTAGACATAGCATAGTTATAGACATAATAATTCAGTGTAATAGTTGCAACTAGGCAGTAAAAATTTTAGAATATCTTAATACAATAATAGTAGAATTTTTATATTAATTTAACTTACTATCCCGCAGGAACAGATCCATATCTCAGGATAAAAAGTATATTAGATTATAACCCATAATATAAGGTACTAAAATAACATCCAAATATGTTCAGTAGTTTTAGTGTAATACGTGGTCAGATAGACAGACAGACTAAAAATAAATGTTTTGATCTCTGTATCGATAAAAAAGTCTACCGCCCTATATTAAACTTTCAAAAGAGATATTTAATGTACTCTGCATGGAAATAAAATATGTTTTTAATTACGTTAATGACTGAGAAGAAGTAATTTATAACACGCATTTATAACTAACCTAAATCATTTATAGCAAGAAACCTCATTTACAACCAGAAGGTAATTCAATTAAAATTCAAAATAATGTAATCATTAAGGTATGCACATACACTTATGCACGTCATTTTTTGCTTTTACTACCGTTATAAAAGGTGATTTAACACCGAGGAGAAGAAACGGCGAAATAAATTCCTCAGCACATCTTTTAAAACAACATAACGGCAATTACAAAGTAAGTTTTAACTTGCGTGTAATACGTTGAGACGCCATTATTTTCAGACGTCCTTGTGATTTACATTCATTCTTGATTACGTGAATAATATTTAAAATATCTGGGTATATAAACGTGATACATACAGTATGCTTTTTAAAAAGGATATAATAATACGCTCAATAGCATTGTGCATGCTACGTCACGTAACCTTTGTGAGCCGGGCGTGATACTGCACACGGTGCATGCATATCAGGGTCTCCTTGTTGCCAATAAATTGTGTTGAAAATGTTTTTTAATGCTTCATCGTGGTGGTTCTCCTGTAGGGTTCTGTTAAATATGTAGTGGTTATATTAAAATAGTATTAATTTACTTTGCAACAACAAACAATTGTTTGCGGTTTGTTGCAAAGTAAATTAATACTATTTTAATACAATGAATTTCCGCAAAGTAACGCCTGATACTATCAACTATATGTAGTGGTTATATGTGAAGATATGTTTTCAATCTATAATTATATAGGTCTGAAGAGATTGCGGCTTTTCAAAACTATCAGTCCTTCAATAACCTACTTGAAATAGGACAAGATGGAAGACTTAATGAAAAGGCCTAATAGAAATAAAATGACAAATATAAGTTTTTTATTAATTCAAAAAATCAATCTTTCAAACCTTCCATATCATTTGGACTCATTGACATTATTTCTTTACTAATAATAAAATTGTAACAGGGCTATACTTCAAATTGTTTTTTCAAATAGGTGTAGACTTTGTTACTAATACATAGGTCTTAACATATTTTTATAGAGATTTTGTGCTACTGACTGATTCTAAAAATATTTTGATGATACGTGGCGTATTTCGAATTTTTGTTACGAGTTACAATTTAGGACAGTTCAAAGCAAAAGAAAAAACAAAAAGAAAAAGCAGTTTCAAACGAAAATACCGCAGCTTACTACTTTTTTCTATAGTTTTGACTATTGTATTACACTTCTGTATTATCTTGATATTTGTATATTTCCTAAGGTATTTTTTGTACTACGGATTCTGCTCACGACCTCTATTAATAAACACCCGACGCACTCCAATTTCAAAATGGTTTCGACGTGGAAAGCCTTTATTAAATAAGCAGCATGGAATATGTATTCGTATGCATAATTGAATCGACGGCATACATTCGATTTTACCTGCAGAATACATTGCTTTTGCGCTAATCTATCAATTAGTTGAACGATAATGGTAAATTTAAAGCCATAGAGCTACGTAATTTTTAATCTGATAAAATATAGAAAGATTGAAGTGAAACTAATAAAATAACAAATAGCAATTTTTTGACAGGAGAGTAATGGAAAGTAAATAGTTTGAAAACAGTCCTACGGTAAATTTTCTTGCATCTCTTTCTCGCAAGTAGGATTTTCCGTAAAGCTCGAAATCTCACTCGCACACTGTGTTCTTCTATTACTATTATATTAACTCTATGTTTAAAGCATAATTTTTTGGGTAATGAATATTGCATTTCGTTTTAGTTTTATTGATTTTACGTTTAATGGTTTAATGCTAGCGGTTAAAAGAATCATGACAATACATCTATTTCATAGTGAGCTCGGGATACTAAGGAGATTTATTTTATTTTTAACTACAAAAATAAAACAGTTAAAATTAAATAAAAGTATGCCTAAGTATTATTATTCAGTATTATTACTTAAACTTTATTTTACATGACACCGAATAATCACCTAATGTATACTAATCTTATGTAAGAGAGTGCGAATTTTGTAGCTTAGTGTGCATACGGAGGGTGACCTCCACAACGAAGGCACCTATTTGAAAAAATCTTGTACCATTTAAAAGGTACTTTATTCCAGACGGACGTAGGCATGGACATATCATATGTACGTATATACAAATTAGCTATAGTCATGTTAATATTCATTTTGTTATATGCTATTTGGAGATGAATGCCATTAAAATAATTACAGTAATTACTAAATAAAATGTATGAAAGACAACTGCATGCAGCTGAGATGAGAATGTTAAGAGGGATGTGTGGTATAACGTGAATGGATAGAGTAAGGAATGAATACATAAGAGAAAGTATGAAAGTTGCACCGGTAACCGAAAAGCTACGCGGAAACCGGCTATCATGGTATGGTCATGTTATGCGGAGGAATGAAGAGCATGTTGTACGGAAGGTATTAAGTATGAACGTAGATGGCTATAGAGGTAGAGGAAGGCCAAAGAAGCGATGGATGGATTGTGTGAAGGATGATATGGCTAGAATGGAAGTTACTAGTGAGATGACGGCTGATAGTGAAGTATGGAAGAAAAATACATGCTGCGCCGACCACAAATATAATTGGGATAAGGGCAGGAGGATGATGAATTACTAAATAAAGGTATTGATATTTTTTCTTTTTAAAATACCTAATTGTTCAAGCCGAATGAAGTTGGTGCGGCCCGCTAATTATCAATATAAAGGTTAATTTTACTAATAGAAATGTTATTTTCTAAATTGTTTTCTATTCCACGTTCCTTTACTTATTTAATATATGTATATGTTAGTGTATTTTTTGTCAATTATATACATCAATGTTTCTATCTATCTATTCTACTTCGGTCATATACACGTCACGGTCATATCTGCAAATTATTTAAATAATAACTATATTGCATTGTATTTTTTTCAATACTTAATTATTTTAAAAATAAACACATTTGTTATAAGCAATGTTTTTTTTTATGTCAACATCCGACAAACGAGCACTTGATCTGATCCACTTGATTGTAAGTAGTGATTGCTGTCTGTGAACGTCCGTAGCACCAAAAGCATCCCCTGCGTAAGAAAAACGTAAGAAGGTTGATTTTAGCGTAGTAGTAGGTTAGGTTGTTAGGTGTTTCATGACCTCCATCCCCATGCATGAGTACCATAGGAACTGAACTGGATGCTCCGTAAGACAAACTAACAAGAAGAAGAATTTGATGCCATTGTTTCGTGCTTTCATCAGGCTGCACCACGAGTAAGCCAAAACTTTGTTGACTGCTGTTTACTGTACTTGTGTTTCAATTAGTTATAAATGGCCGTGATATACAATACCCACTTAACAATGGCGGAATTCAAGGCCGTCTCCTATTTTCATTACTATCTAACAATATGTTTAATTATTTTTGTGATAAAGAGCAATTTCAAATTATTTCAAACTAATGGCTATGGTAGAACAAAAAAAAATATTTTTTACCTTGTTTGAGGACACTTTAAACTGCTTTAAATTGATGAAGATATACGGTACACATATGGCAATTTTATGTTGCTTAGTTAGGAAAAAATTTGGACCGTTTCCCGAATCCAAAGCCCCTATGCTTGTGTCATCGTGATTTAGAGATTCAAAAGTGCGGGAAACAAACGTGTGAATAAAAGTAGCTTAGTGAACGTTCAAACCACGTATTTTATAGCATACACACTGCTTCTGAATGTGGGATCTAAATTCAGCTAATGTGTTTTGTTGGAGCACTGAACTGAAGTTCCAATGCGCTGTAATGTTGGAAATGTTCACCAGCTTTAAGCTGTTATCCCGCGTGTAAGCGTCCCTGTCTCTTTTATTTAATATCATTTTCTTTTGTTCACTCTATGTAATCGAATTGGAATGCAGTTAGTGTGAATTGCTAGCGACGCCTTCAGTGCGTTACAGGATTCGAAACTTAAGAGTTGTAGACGTGTTCCTTACGATTGCATGTGGGCTAATAATTTCATTTAATAATTGGTTAGAAGCTTGAAAACATCAACTTGAAAGCACTAACTTTTACCGGAGACTAATTCTATTAGCTTTTCCATCTGGCAGACGTTGTTCTATCATTTAGATGACCACGTTAACCAAGTAGTTATATACACGTAAATATTATTTATTTTAGGTTTTAATTATAAAATTTGTTAATCACAAAGTCAATCAGTTCGTATTATTGTCTGGACAAAATAAATAAATATATTGTGTGTGTAATAAATAAGCGAATACAATAAAGATAAATAAACAACATTGATAATGTTCATATTAAATACTCTTTGAAATTATATGATGTATCACTGCGGACATTACACGTTTACACTATAATGGGAAAAATAACATGCATCTAACCGTCAGCATGATCCGTGAAATAATGATAAAATACATCACAATCGTGACTACTCGGTACAGCTAAAAAATAAAAATTACTAGTGTCATTGTTTCCGTGCTCTATAAATACTGCTTTTTTAAAACATAACATAATACAGAATAGAAACACAAAAAAATATATATAATCATTCTAAAGATATAAATTAACATAACGAATTAATATAGATAAAACTCCTCATAACATCGTTAACTCAATTTTAATTTATTTTTTACTACAAAAGTACTTCACATGAGAAATATTTTACGACGAAACTTCACAGCCATTACATAGAAACGCCATCTACCTGGGAATGTTTTATGGAAAACAGCAGTTACAAACGTTAAAGGAAAGCTATTCTGGATTTTATAAGGCTTTTAGAATAAACACAACAGCTGTAGGAAATATATGGCAGTAGAGCTCGAAATACACTTTAGTACACCGGTAATTTTAGCTGCTATTTTATAACAGAAAGCTAAAGCGTTTATAGCTTTTGACACTGACAAAAGCAAATAATCGAAATTCTTTTAGAATAATATCAGATTTTATAAATATACGACAGGAGAGTTAGTAAACTATTTAATAACTGTAAAAACTAAATCGCTCACTAACTAGTGTCGATCATAAGCGACCGACCGACTCGAGCAAGGATCGCAAGTTGGTGAACTATTTAAGCAATTTATTTTGGGTGCTTCTATGCTTTGAATATGCTTTAACCAGTCCGTTCTGCTTATTTGGCCCGACGCCGTCACTCAATGGAGTGCGATTTATCGCTCCCGCTGAGACGCGGAAGGTGGCCTTGCGATTTCCAAAGCGCAAGGCTCCAGGCATCGATGGAGTTAGCAACCTCGCGTTAGGTATGCTGCCCAGGGGAGCCGTGGTCGCTTTGATTCGGCTCTTTAACGGTATTCTCCGCACGGGCGACTTCCTGAACATCTGAAAGTTAGGGAAGGTCGTGGTTCTCCCTAAGTTGGGTAAAGACCGCCGTTACCCGGCCAGCCACCGTTCCATCACTCTGCTGCCGACACAGCCGAGGCGCTTAGAGCGCTCACTTAATATAAGGGACGAGCAGGATGAGTTTTCATTCGACCGCTTGACTACGCTTCAGTTAACGCGAGTTATCCACCATATTTGTAATGAACTTAATTACGGGAGGCACACGGTCAGAATCTTCCTATATGTTGGGAAGACATTCGACCGCGTGTGGCATGTTGGGCTCATCTAAAAATTGTTAGACTCATCCGCGCCAGCTATGCTGGTTAGGCTCCTAGCGTCCTTTCTTGATGGGCAGTCGTTTGTAGTATCGGTTGAGAACGCGACCTCAGACCCTCGCCCAATATGTGCGGGTGTACCACAGGGGAGCTGCCTGTCGCCGGTGCTGTACGTGTTGTATACCAACGACATCCCAACTCTTGAGGGACACCTTAAAAATTGTCAAAGTGATGCGATTCTCGCGCTGTACGCTGACGCCAGTGCGTATTTCTTTTCATCCCGTAAGGCTGAGCTAGCGGTATCGCGAATGCAGCGCTTGCTGGACCTACTGCCTACTTGTCTGGACAAATTGAGGATAGCCATCAACGTCGGCAAGACGGTCCCCATTCTATTAACCAAGTCGCGTAAGCTGACGGCGCCGCTTCGCCTCCGTGGCCGGGATGTAGTGTAACAGCCAACCGTTAAATACCTAGGACGCATCATCGTAGCAAGATGCGGATGGTATAGCAATGTAACCACGTCTTAGAACAGATGCGTGCCGCTCGTGCTATGCTCCGACCGCTGCTGTCATCCAGGTTTCCACTCTGCGAGCGATCACCGGAGCGGGCCGGTACGTCCGGAACAGCTTGGTGGCGCGAGACCTCAAGGTGGAGACGATAGAAGAATATGTGGTCTGGTTGGCGAGGGCGATGTTCGACCGCGCCGACAACGGACCACATGAACCTCTAAGAGGGATCGCGCCATTTCACACTCGTCCTCCGGAGGGCTGATCACTGCCGCGGGAGCTCTTAGAGTCAAGATAGTTCCCGCCTATCTGAGAAACCACTGAGCAAGTCTTACGGATATGGATCGCTATGCTAAACAG